>CP092882.1:33752365-34323950 GCA_030710605.1 Cordylochernes scorpioides | reverse complement strand
TGAAAAATTCCACCTTGCAGTAATTCTCGAATCTGAGGTCCAACAAAAATGCCTTCTTTAATTTTCGCATCACTTATGCTAGAACATTTTTGTTTTAGGTAGGCAAATCCACTGGCATTTCGATCCATTGCCTTGACAAAGTTCTTCATTAATCCCAGTTTAATATGTAATGGTGGTAAGTAAATATTTTCTGAATTGATCAGGAGGGAATTTACAATATTTTTATGTCCTGGAGTAAATATTTAACGGTTTGGTCAGCTTTTTCTAATGTAATGCCTTTCCCTATCTCTGCTATCCCACTCAGACAGAAAGCAACAACATTTTGTATATCCAAGGTGACAGTGGATTCCACGCAAGAGAGCAATGACTTTCAAATCGCTGCATATTTTCCAACATATCTTACATATTCTATATTTTTCAAAAGCATTTTCATGTTTTCGTTAATCTCTTTCATGTTGGATGCATGTGCTATTGGCACTGATGGGAACTTATTTCCGTTGTGAAGGAAAACAGCTTCTAAACTAATTTTTGAAGAATCAACGAATATAAACGTCACTCTTCTGTATCATGGTCATGACCAAGAGCTTTCATTAGACTAACAATATCATTGCAATATATTAAATCATTCTTTTGTAAAAAAGAAGTCTTGAAATTCATCTTGACGCTTGCGAAAAAAGCATACTTTTGTGCCTTTATGCAGCAGATTCCATCCTTTTAACCTAGAACATAAAAGTTCACTCTATTTTTTGGATAAATCTAAATCACGTAAGAGGTCGTTCAAATCTCCTTGGGTTAACAAATGAGGTTCAGATGAAGCACCTGTTTCAAAATTTAAGTCATCCGACTGTTGCTCTCGTCTATCTGAATCATCGTCACTTAATATTACATTTTCAGGAGGCTGTGTCACAGGTAAAATATCACTATGAGGAACCGGTCTTATAGCAGAAGGCAGATCTGGATATTCAACTGTATGTCTGGATTTGGATGTAATACCTGTAGTCTTTGTTAAACAAAAATAACAGTCTGAAGAATGGTCTTTAGGTTCCCTCCATATCATTGGAACCGCAAAAGGCATATGACGTTCACCTTTAATCCACCCTGTAAGACTTCGAGCACAAATTTCACAACAATGGTTTTTTTTTTGCTTATCCCTAGTACACGTGGTACAGGCCATGATAATCATGGTGGGTAGTTAGCGACTGCTTTTTACTGTAAGCGCACCACATGTCTACACATATGAAAGCATTTCGACTTTGCACTTACAAATGTGCCAGAGCCCCGTTTGGTTACTTGCACTCGCTGGTGGGGTTGGACTTTTGCAAGAATCGGGTGGCCATTGGAGCATTTTTTTTTAAACATAAAAAGTGTCCAATGCGGGAATCGAACCCGGGTCGTAGTGGTCGAAACCAAACGGTTTAACCAGCCTTCCACCGACCCCCCACAATGATGAGGAGCCCAAGTCTTATCTTGGTCACCGACTTCACAGCCAAAATTAAGTTGATAGCACTTTTTGATGAGCGGTGTAAAGTTTCGCCTTTGAACTTTGAAAGTTAGTTCCCCACATTGTAACAGAAAATATCAGAAATATTAATGCAACGCCTCGGCATATTGACAGTCTAGTGCACACGATTTATAAAAACAAATCGATAGAGAAGAATGCACTGATCACTTCAAATTCGCCTGTCACTTCTGATGCAAATATATTAAACAAATCGTTAGGTTCAATTTAAATATATATATTAAAACTGTTATTCAGCAAATAGCATTCCAGAGCTTGTCGTTATTTTTGAATTGAAAGCAAAACAGATTGCAATATAAAATAAACATATTTAATTAAAAATTCAATAATTTGTTATTTAAATTGAAATATATGATTCTTAAAGAGCAAAATTTAATTAATAACAAATAAAATAAAGCTTTTAAATCCACATATCAACTCTTCTTGTCAAAAATAAAGCGCTAGCTAATGTAATGATGTTTACTTAAAAAATACTTACGTAACATTTTCTGCATTATAACTGTATATACCAATTTATAGAAAAATGGTTATCCTGAAAGAACTATGGGTGATGGAAAACTTCTGATTTCATTTTTGAAATCAGAATGAAAAGTTACATTAGAATCAACATCAGGTTTTCTACGGCAAAAAAAAAAAAGGTTTTTTTTGTAGACCTGTTTTATTAAATATTATTATTTGGGTATCAAAAAGGTTTTAATCTTTAAACATACACAAAACTCATAAGAACACAAAAATACCTAACATATACATCATACCGAAAATACACAAAACACCAACAGCTTTTAGAACTATAACTTCAGGTATTAACTCTAACATACAGAATATTTCGATTTACAATTAGCTTCAACTTTAAAATTTATAACACAAAAAATTATCAACAAACCCAACTATAATTTTATAGATTCAAACAAAAGAGTCATAAGTTTTATCAATGACAATATAAACAATCCAAAATCAGTTTACACATTTGATTTTGAAGATCTATACTCCAAATTAAATTTGGAATATCTTGGAAATAAAATTACATAACTGCTTTTGGGGTTCATCAATGATAAAACTTATAACATACCTGTAATACATAATTTTTATGAAACTACACCTATAAACTTATCAAAAGCAAAAAAAACTCCTAGACACTTTTTTAAAATTTAACTACATCGAAATTAAAAACAAGATTTACGTACAAAAAGAAGGAGTACCTATGGGCACCTTTTCAAGTCCTTTACTAGCCAATCTACTACTATTTTATTATGAAAGGGAATTTTTCAACCAACATAAGGTATAATGTGTTGGGAATCCTTTATGGTTCAGACAATGAAACAACAAATAACAAGTTTACTTACAGCTGAAATGGTTTTAAAGAATTAGGCAATTTTACCTTTTAAGAAAGTATTTTAATCTATAAATTGTAATATACCGCTCTAAGAAGATTCTCTTATCTCTTAAAGTATTTTAAATTTATTATTTTCAAAGAGAGAGAGAAAAGAACATTTAACAATTTACATTACAATTACTAATTTTGTAAAACAAAACAAAACACTCCTTTGTTCTCGGTTTTATATTACAGTGTTGTCAGTCCGAAAGTATTTCAAGATCATTGATTTACTATTTTTAAATCATTTTCTTTCTTTTTTCCAACAAAATGGTTCATATTTAGATACGTAGATGACATAATAATATTCAATAATAACAACTTTCAATCATCTGTTAACTCTATCTACCTGTTGTATAGTTATTGTTGTATAGTTATTATTTAATTGAATATTACTCACCAGATGAAATTATTATTACAAATTATTTATTACACTTTATATTTATATTTTTACATTAACACGTTGTTTACATTATACATCGTATTATTATTGTTTATGATGATGATATTTTCTATATTAAAAACACAGAATACTACATTCCCTCCTTCCTTTAGATGAAAGGAATCATGTCTTTATATCTTGATGATGGCTTGACGACTCTTCCACTCCTGGTGATCACGGGTTCCTTGGTAGTCGGCAAGGGTGGAGAAACCTCTGGTGGCAACTGGTGAAGAGCCTCGGCATCAAGTCTATCTGAAACAACTGGGTTAAATGTAGACCCTGTTCTACTTGAACTTGGTCGGTTTAAAGAAGTGTCCTTGTCTTGGTTTGAGGAATTATCATCTGTTATTTGTACATCAGAAGAGTTGAAGTGTTCAATTCTTGTCTAATCTGAACTAAGATTTTCCTGGCTCTCTTCTGGAATCAAGTCAGAAATGCCTTGATTGGTCTCTTGAGTAGGAACATGTTTCAAATGTTTAGCATTTCTATGAATTATTTTCCCATTTTTAGTGTTGACTAATTTAAAAGAAATTATTGAAGTGTTTTCAAGAATGACATGATGTTCTGATCTTAAATTTGAATCAAGTTTTCCATTATTTGGATTTGCCACATAAACTAAATTTCCAATTTCAAAATTATGAGGACTAGCTTTCCGAATTATATCATTATATGTTTTCATTTTTTCTTTGTAGACCATATTGAATTCTTTGATGTTGGATTCATCTTCTTCTGCATCATTAACAAGTGAGCTTAATTTAGTTTTGATTTCTCTTGAAAATAATAGGAATGCTGGAGTCTTTCCTGTAGATCTGTTTGGAGTAGTTCGGTAAGACATTAAAATTCTGGATAAATCTTCTTTCCAATCTTTCCCTTCTTCAGAACTTGAATTGAATTGTTTCTTTAGAAATCTATGGAATCTTTCTATCTTCCCATTTCTTTTTGGGTAATAGGGTGAGGCTTTGATGTGCCTGATTCCACATTCTTTTAAAGATCTTTCCATTGATGTACTTACAAACTGTAAGCCATTATCTGTTACAACTTCATGTGGATAACCATGTCTTGCAAAAATCTCCATCAATTTTTTAATAATTGTCTTGCTGGAAATGTCTTCTATTATCATTGCTTCAGGATATGAAGAATAGTAGTCGATCACTGTTAAAACATAATGATGGCCAATTGGACCAACTATGTCAATTCCAAGTTTCATCCAAGGTTTTGATGGTAACGGAACTATTTGCAATGGTTGATCATTTATCAATGGTTGATTCCTTACACAAATTGGACAGTTTCTAATCAAATTTTCAATGTCAAAGTCCATGTTTATCCAAAAATATTTTTCTCTTAACAGTTGTTTGGTTCTTGTCATTCCTTGATGTGTTTCATGTGCAATTCTCAAGACTCTCTTTATTAGTTTTGAAGGTAGCAAAATTCTACTTCCTTTTAAGATAAGATTATCAAAAATTGAGAGTTCATCTTTAAACTTATAAAAACATTTGAATTCTTCATTCAAAGGATATGGCCAAACTCCCTTTTGAAACATATCTTTCAGTTTTTGAAACTAAGGATCTTGCTCTGTACAAACTTTTATCTCATTCAAAGACAGTGCTTGAAGCTCTTCAGAAGTGATGGATAAGACTTTATGAACATAGTTCTCCAGCCATTTTTCATCACTTGTGTTAGAAAGAGGTTGTCTTGAAAATATATCTGCAATATTTTGCTTTCCTTGAATGAATTCAATTTCAAAGTCATATGGTTGTAATCTCCAACTCAATCTTTGAATTCTTGGAGGCAAAACAGCTCCATTTTTAGGATTCAGCATATAGATTAGAGGTTTGTGATCTGTTTTTAACACAAATTTCCTTACCCAAATATAGGTGTTAAAATGTTCAATTGCCCATACACATCCCAATGTCTCTTTTTCTATTTGTGAATATCTTTTTTCAGTATCAGTCAAGGATCTGCTGGCATATGCAATGGGTCTTTTAATGCCATTTTGTTGTGTTTGTATTAATACTGCTCCAAGACCAATAGGGCTTGCATATGTGATTAATTCAGTTGGTGAGTTCAAGTTGTAATATGCCAAGCATGGCTCTTTTGTTAGTGACTCTTTAAGATCCTGAAATGCTTCATTTGTTTTCAAATCCCAATTCCACCTAACATTTTTTCTAGTCAAATTATTTAGAGGTTCTGCCAATTTAGAAAAAATAGGTATGAATTTTCTTAAAAACCCACAAGTTCCTAAGAATGACCTTAACATCTCAATATTTTTTGGTATTGGAAAATTTAAGACTTCTTCTATTTTCCTATTATCAGGTTTAATACCTTCACTACTAACAATGTGACCTAAAATATCCAATTCTTCCATGGCAAATTTGCACTTATTCCTGTTGAGCCTAATGCCTACTTTATCAAATCTTTGTAAGACTTTTCTAAGCCTTTCTTCTAGTTCTTGTCTATCTTTGGCGTAAACTACGACATCGTCCAATAACAAATTACACCTTTCAAATCAAGCAAAATTGAATCCATTCCTTTCTGATATGCCTCTGGAGCACTTGATAGACCAAAAGGAACTTTACAAAATCTGTAACAACCACGGTGCGTGATGAAAATTGTAAGGGGTCTTGATTGAGGGTCTAAGTCAACCTGCCAAAACCCTTTTTTTGCATCCAGCTTTGCAAATACTTTAGCACCTTTAAGGGTATGTAACATATTGTCAATTGTAGGAATTGGATGTCTTTTCTCAATATTGCTTTATTCACTTCCCGAAGGTCTATGCATAGTCTAATTTCCTTACTATCCCTTTTTGGAACAACTATTATGTTAGAAACCCATTCAGAACCTTGATGCACTTCTTCAATGATTCCATTCTCTAGCATCTTATCAAGCTCTTGATTTACTGCTTCTACCATTGCATAAGGTATACGACGGCATCTCTGGGCAATGGGCCTATAGTTGTCTTTCAATGTCACTTTATGACTATAGCCTTTTATAGTTCCAAGTCCATGGAAAAGATGTTCATGTTCTTGAACAAGAGTTTCTATATTAGTAGACATTGATTCATTTACATGATTTACCCTTTTAATTATACCTAGTTCAAAACTAGCCTTGCCTCCCAACAAAGATTCAACTTTTTTATCAATCACATAAATTTCTACTGAAACTGAATTTTCTTTCCAAGAAATCACAGCATTGAAATAACCATAACATGGAAGAGGTCTATCTTGACCATAGGCAAAAAAGGTTCGGGTGGTGTCATGTAATTTTGGCATAATTTTATGGCCATATAATTCAAGCATCTTATTATAGCTTATGAAAGTTCTATCACTCCCTGTATCAATTATCATATTTATTTCACTACCATCTATTTGCACTTTTTCTTTATTTTCAGCACCTGTATAGTAGGTATATTCATCTGAACTTTCACCTATTTCAGTCTTATTTTCTTCTTGTATGGTCTTAACTTTAGTTTGATTGAAACTTTTGTGGTTTCTATTATTATTTTGATTTGGGCGGTTCCTGCAAGCTCTAAAAAGATGTCCTAATTTATTGCAATATGAACAAGTCATTTTTTTAGCACCACATTCTTGTGCTGAATGTGTATCTAATCCACAGCGATAACATTTAGGCTTTGAGGCACCTGAAAATGATGGGGTACCTTGATTAGTGAATCTACCTTTGATGAAATTATTAGCATTATAGTGCTTTTTAGGTTTATTTTGAACTCTATTTAGTGTTTGATCATTTTGAGGTTCAAGAAGTCTAATTTCTTTTCTAGAAATTTCTAACATTCTAGCAATATCAATGGTTTTTGACAGTGTCAAATTTTCTTGTTGCAACAATTTTTCTTTAAGTTTTTTGTTGTTACATTTTTCAATTATTTGGTCTCTTATCATATCAGCTTCTAAATTCCCAAATTCACAAGATTTAGAAAGCTCTCTTAAAGAAATTAGGTAGTTGTCGATCGATTCATAATCTTTCTGGACTCTTTGTCTAAATTTAAATCTCTCAGTGACCACATTTTTATGAGGTGTGAAATATTTATCTAAAGCCATTTTAGTCTGTTCATAATTTTCCTTTTCATCTGGCAAGTTGAAAATTATACGTTGTACATTTGGCCCTAAACAATGCAATAGAGTTGCTCTCTTAATTTCATCCGATTTTTTTGAAATTCCAGATGCTATTTCAAAAATGGCATAGGATTCCATCCATTGCTTATATTCTGCAAATAAATTGCTTGCATTTATATTCATGGGTAAAGGTGGCGTCAGGTTGGCTGCCATACTTGTTTTTTTTTTTTTTTTAGGGCTACAGTTATATTTTCAAATTCTCGTGGCCAATTTATGTTGTATAGTTATTGTTGTATAGTTATTATTTAATTAAACATTACTCACCAGATGAAATTATTACTACAAATTATTTATTACACTTTATATTTATATTTTTACATTAACACGTTGTTTACATTATACATCGTATTATTATTGTTTATGATGATGATATTTTCTATATTAAAAACACAGAATACTACACTACCCTAAATATTTAAATTTAAAAAGTAACGAAACTACCAAATATAACAAAAAAGTTCACTTTTTAGATCTTCAAATAGATCATACTGCCAAAACTATTAATATCTATAATAAAAAAATACTTTAAATTTAATATAATCAAATATAATCTATCAACATCTAATATATAAAAAAATTGCACCAGAGGTATATATTTTGGACAATTTCTTAGAACTTATAGAATAATTAACACTAAAAACAACTTTATAAATACCATTAATAAATTTAAACAAAGATATTTTAAACAATGGATACAGCAAAAAATTAATACGACAATTTAATATACAATCAATCAAAAAATACCTTCGTAATAATAAATATAAACAAAGATTTTTATTTAGACAAAAATAAATAATAATAATAATATAAATAAAATTTTCTAAATTCTTTAACAATTTTAATTTTAAAATTTATTAATAATACATTTTTATTAATTCATTTATTGAAAATAATTTATTTTATGAAATTTTACCACGGATTTATAATTACCAATTACCGCCAAAAATATAAATAAAATTTAAACAATGCAACGTTATATATATAAGACAACACATCAATATATCTAAAAGGTATGTCATTATTATATCTTAAATCAAATTTGTAATTCATTTGATTTTGAGGGGTTTTATATTTGTGTAAAGAAAGACTTACAAACGAGGGGAAAAAATAAATTACAAACATGATGGGTTTGAAAATAGAGATTTTTGCTCTTGAAAACTTCCACTTATTTCTATGGGGAATTTCCAACTATAAATATCCTCTAATTGAAGTGTCTTAACATTGGAAGTTTACAGTAAATGTCTTTACATGAAATCACTGTCAACTTTGAATCAATTTTCATTTGATTATTAGACATAAGTTAACATTAAATTATTTATCAAACTTAAAGTCTGGATAGTTAAATGAATATTACTTTCATTCATCATTAGATTAATTTTTAAATAGTAGTACTAAATTACTTAGTAATTGTTTGAAATAATTTTTTTCTGTTATAATGATTATACAATCATCAAACAACTAAAAAAATAAAATTGAATTTTATTTTAGAGTATATGAAACAACATTGGCACAATCAATGATCACAAGTCTAAAACATAGATATTTATCTATAATATCTAACAACACAATTTGCTTTGGCACTATACAAATACTTTGACTAAATTTGTAATCACCATCTTGAATAGAATACTACTAACATCTTTCTTAATTCAGTATTATAATAAGTAAATTTTATTGTTTATTGTTATTTTTTCTTACTAAAATATAAAACTGAATAGATATTTCTTCATTCTTTCTCACAATCTCACTTTTAATTTTTATTCATTTCATACTTGGTGTTGATGTGAATGTTATGACAATTTAATAAGCCATCTTTTGTCAACCAATTGAAATATTTCGATCTTTCGCCTTAGTCTATCGGCACTAACGCCAAAGAGTCGCACACAAAAAAATAAATAAATGGCCTTATTGATACTGCCTTATAATTCAGGTCTGAAGTCCATTTGACACTATTTCTTTGGTCACAGGAATTGCAATGGACACTGAACACACATGCACATAGGGACATACAGACACTCGGTCCCACATGCCTCCTGCCACAGCGACAAAAAGATACATTTAAAAAAAAATTCTTTGTTCTTTCTCACAATCTCACATTTAGTTTTAATTCATTCTATGCTTAACCCTAGAGATAAGTATGTTGATTTGAATTTTCTAAGTACAGTCTTTTATCGACCAATTACAATATTTCGATCTTTCGTCTTAATCTATAGTCACTAAAACCAAAGAGTCGCACACAAATATTTTAATTGGCTTTGTTCATACTGCCTTGTAATACAGGTCTACAATCCAATTGATACTTTTTCTTTGATCACAAAGATTATAATGAACAATACACACACAGGTGCATAAGGACATACACACAGTCTGTCCCACATGCCTCCTCCCATAATGACAACAACAAACATTTTTATTAATTTTCTTTATTCTTTCTCTCAATTCCACTTTTAGTTTTAATTCACTTCATATTTAACCCTAGAGATAAATGTTTTGATGTGAATGTACTAACAATTTATCAACCAACTAGGGTATTTCGATCTTTCGCCTTGGTCTATCGGCACTAAGGCCAAAGAATCACACACAAATATTTTAATTGAATTGATCCATACTACCTTATAATTCAGGTCTGTGGTCCAATTGATACCTTTTCTATAATCACAAATAGTGTAATGGACAATAAAAACACATGCGCATAGGTGCATACACACACTTTGTCTCCCACATGCCTCCTGCCACAACGGGAACGTTTTATTCTTTCTCCCAATCTCACTTTTAGTTTTGATTAATTTCATACTTGGCCCTGTAAATAGGTAATTTGATATGATTTTCTATATATGGCAAATTAATTTCCATCTTCTTTCAACCAATTAAAGTTTTTCGATCTTTGACCTTAGTCTATCGACACCAACGCCAAAGAGTCACACACAAATATTTTAATTTAATTTATTCATACTGCCTTATAATTCGGGTCTATAATCGAATTGATATATTTTCTTTGTTCAGTGCTTCAGTTTGAAATATCCCCCCCCCCTTTTTTATTCCTTAAAAAAAAAAAATGTTGAACTTTCTGGGTTTTCATTGAATTGGGTTGTTTGATCCTAGGGGACATGACTATTAGGGGAAAGAAATAGGTTTTTATTCAATCAACCCAGTGTTATAGTTATTTATAAATAGATCTAAAGGTGATTGATCAAAAACTAAAATTTGGATAACGTTGTTATTATTATACTAGCCGAGTGACCCGGGCAACGCCCCGGGTTTACTCGAAGGGCCCGCAGGTGAGAAACTATAGGCATTGGTTCCTATGCCTAAAAAATTATTTAAAATGAAAAAAGAAGAAAAATACTAACAAATCAGAAAATAAAAGTGCAAACAACACATCTACACTACTTCAAGAACATGAGAGCACATGCACTGTGTCACCATACGTGTACCATTCGTAAAGACCCTGTTTAGGATTAAAATATCTCCGAAGCATAACAATACAACCAACTCATGTTTGGTAAGCAATTTCAGGAAAGAAACTCTAGGCATTAGTTGAAGAGTTTAAATAAATATATTTAGAGTGAAAAAATGACACAAATCAGCAAATAAAATTGCAAAAAATGCTACTATATCGCAGATAAGACAACATATAAAAGGAATGAAATTATTTAAAGGACCTCATTAAAACTACATTTCTAGTTTTATATATACAATATAACCTCGATAATTCGACAAGTTTTGTTGTCCTGACCTACAGCCTATCATATAACAAACTGTAATTCAACACTATCGATAATTCGACCATTATAAATTTCAACAATTGTTTGTTGCTCAAATATAACCTCACTGCTAAAAAGGTATTACAGAGAAAACGGCTGACATTGTAAATGTACAAAATGTATGTATAGAGCAGGGGAATAATAAATAAAGACCGATATCAAATTAATTGATAATAAATAGATTATTGCCAAAAAAAAAAATACAAAAAATATTTTTTTCTCCTTTCTTATCTTCACTCAATCATATTAGAGTGTCAAGCTTGTAAAGCTTGAAATTAACAACCATCATGATTGGGTGAAGTAGAATGCGTCTGCCTTTGTCATCAAGACTGGGAGCACTACTCAGTGGCAGGCCACTGACTTAGCTCCAAAGAATGTATCCCTGGATTAGGAGCCCTTACAAGGTACTATCAGCCGGGCCAGCTGAGCCCAGGTTTTTTTAGTGAGCTTGTTACTGTTCCCCCTCCTCCTTTTTTATCCTGGCTTGGGACCGGCAAAGGCGGAGTTTTTTTTTCTTTCAGGTGAGAAACTTTAGGCATTGGTGAAAAGTGTAAATATATATTTTGGAAATGAAAAAAAAAGTATAAAATAAATCAGAACATAAATTTACAAACTATATTTCAGAGGAGACGATTTATAATAGGAATTCATTTAAATGACTTCATTAAAAACTACATCTGTATCCAATTGTTCGTAAAAGACTTACAAGAACAAATAGTAAAAGGATTTTTGACTATTTTCTTTATTGGAATACAAAATTATAATAAAAAAGAATTAATACAACAAAATTAACTTAACATTTCCCAGCTAGCTTTTTTTTGCCAGAAAAGCGAAAAAGAACCTTTATAGACGCAGCTCCCTCGTGACGGGACGGCAACGCATGCGCCGATCTCCATCAGCTGGTGCCATCTTCCGTGGAGAAAGCGAACCATTGTTACAAACTCCCCCTCTGGCTACGAAGTCGTCCCGACGAGGAGCCAGTAACTCCAGACAATCCTACTGGGCCTCCAGAAGTACTAGGAACAGCCCTCGGTGACCCTCCGGAGGTATTAGAAGAGGTCTTGGGACGACCGCGTCTTCTTATGGGGCAAACTTGTCGAGTGTCCCTTGCACTATATGGAGTTGGAGAAGAGACATGATAATTTCCTATGGGAATGGTGGGATCCGAGGTTTCAGCAACAGTGTAAGTAGTAGGTGATCTCTGAGTTAAAACTAGATAAGGACCTTCTCGTCGAGGCATAAACTTGCCAGTTTTCTTTGATTTAGACTTACTGATTGGATGTGTAGTTATCCAAACCCGGTCTCCAGGAGAAAAATAAACCTGTCGTCGATTCTTGTCAAAATATTTCTTATGTTGATCTTGCTTCAACTGAATGCGTTCTTGGATCTCATGGGTAATTGTAGCAAATCGCTTAAGGTAGGGAGTAATCTCTGCAACAAAATTGTCATTATCGACGACTGCTTTAAAGTCTTGGACCACATCATCAATGGTTCTTAACTCGCGAGCGAACTGTAGATAGGCAGCGGTATGTCCAGTGGTATCGTTCTGGGAGGTGTTCATAGCAAAACGAATAACCGGTAACTTTTCAGACCATTTATCATGCTCCATCCCCACAAGTATGGCTATTCGAGGCTTTAAATCACGATTTTTGCGTTCAGCTGGATTGGCCTGTGGACAGTATACAGGAATGAGATTTTGATCGATTTTTAGGACGTGGCACACTTGTTGAAGAACAGCACTGACAAACTGTGGGCCATTATCGCTAATTAGGCGTCGAGGTAAACCATACCTCAAAAAGACTTCCTCAATGAGCGTGACACCGCACTCTTGGGCAGTGGCCCGTTCGAGAGCAAATAACTCGACCCATCTAGTTGCACAATCTTCTACAATAAAAATCCATTGTTTTCCAGACTTGGTTTTGGGTAAAGGTCCAAACAAATCAATGGAAAGAATCTCAAAACGCTGAGAATAAACAGGTGTTCTAAGCAAGCCGGATGGTTTCTGATTGGTGGGTTTATACCGACAGCACTCGGCACATTTTTTAACATAGTCAGTGATATATTTCCTCATTCCTGTCAAGTAATATATTTTTGCAATTCTTTGATAGGTTCCCTCTTCTCCATAATGACCAGCAGTGGGATTATCATGATGATAATTCATTACAATATCACGCTCGTGGGTCGGTATAACAAGTTGAGCTTCTTCACTGTCGGAATCGGGAACATATCTGTAGAGAACTCCCTGATTCATCAAAAATCCTCTTTCAGTCCAATTTGCGAACTCCTCGGTTTTAGGTGTGGCTTCAAAGGAACTAATTATTTTCTTTAGGTTTTCATCTTGAAGTTGGGATTCGCGAATGGTTTTGGGACTCCTCGCAGGCATGTCAGCTACAATGATGTTATTAACCTCGCATGAAGGAACATTCGGGACTACTGGTCTTGATAACATATCTGCAATGACATTTGCCTTTCCTGGCACATATTGTACTTTCAGGTTGAAGGACTGTACTTCCAGTGCCCATCGTGCCAGTCTTCCCGTAGGTGACTTGAGGCTAAGTAGCCATTTCAGGGGTTGATGGTCAGACTCAATAGTTATTTCAGAGCTCTCTACATAACCACGAAACTTCTTCAAGGCCCAAACCACAGCGAGAGCTTCTCGTTCCGTAGTAGAATAATTTATTTCTGCGGGACTTAATAATCGACTAGCATATTCAATCGGTCTTTCGCCAGCCCCTTGTCCCTGAAGTAATACCGCTCCGAGTGCAAAACTGCTAGCATCCGTTCGAATGATATACGGGTTAGATCCATCTGCTTGTTTCAATACAGGAGGGGTTATCAAGCACTCTTTCAAAAGTTCAAAAGCCTTTTGTTGGGAAAATCCCCACCCCCATGGAACTTTCTTCTTAGTTAAATTACTAAGGGGCCTAGACCTTTCAGCAAAATTCGGTATGTAACGCCGAAACCAGGAACAGGTCTGCAAAAAGGATTGAACTTCTTTTACATTCGTAGGAGGCGGAATCTTCTGTACAGAGGATACCTTGTCTCGATCAATTTCTAGTCCCTCTTGGGTAATCCAGAAACCCAGATACTTAACCCGAGAACCTGCAAAATGACACTTGTGCCTATTAGCATGTAGTTTAAACAGAGTGAGTCTTTCAAAAACCGATTGAAGATCGGTGATATGTTTTTCAAAAGTATCAGAGAGGATGATAATATCGTCTAGATAAGAGAGAACTAGAACGTGTCCTAACCCACCTCGAAATCTATCAATTAGTCTTTGAAATGTAGAAGGAGCATTACGTAGTCCAAAAGGCATTCTTAAATAACGATAGGTTCCAAAAGGACATGTAAAGGCTGTTTTGTCTTGATCTGCTGGATGTACCTTGACCTGATGGTAACCAGCACGTAAATCGATAGTAGACATGAAAGGTGTGTGTCGAGCTTCATGCATTAGATCATCCAATCTGGGTAAAGGATAAGAGTCTGCTTTTGTCCTTGCATTGAGCTTTCTGTAATCAACACACAAACGAATACCACCGTCGGGTTTAGGGACCAGAACTACTGGAGAAGCATAGGGAGATTCACATTCCTCTATTATTCCTTCGGCTAACATTCTATCAATCTCAGTCCTTAAGATTTCCTTTTTTGCAGGATTCATCCTGTAGGGAGGAACAGAGATTGGCGGAGTGTTTCCTGTATCGATATGGTGCTCACAGAAAGGTGTGGCCTCTCCCCCCGGTTGGAAACACGTCTCAAACTTTTCCAAAAGGGAGTTCAATTGACCTTTCTGGTGTACAGTGAGATGAGTTCCTTCATCTTTACGAAGATGACACGGAGACACGTTCTCAGAAACTGCCAATAATGCAGCGATGTTAGGTGGATTCCTAATGAAATCAAATTTTATTCGTGGACTTTCAGAAAAATACCATTTTCCCATAGGGATATCTAGAACAATTCCAGCAGCCTTTAGAAAGTCTGTTCCCAAGAGGGTTCTATTCCCTCTAGCATTGGTCAGAACCATCAATGATGTAGGAACCTTTTTCCCTTTAACATGGATGTCAACAGTTGCAGTCAAAATATCGACTATTTTCTTTTCACCATCACCGAGTTTTATACCAGTGATGTTTGGTATGAACTTCACTCCATTGTCTTTTAACAGGCGATAAAGCTTCTCTCCAGCTACGGAGTGTGTAGCACCCGTATCTGCACAAACTGCCGCCTGATGGTGACATATAAAAACTTCAATGAGGCTCACTGGCTGACTTTCCACAAGGGAGCTATAAAAACTCATGCTATTCATGTTGAGTTTTGGTACAGATTGGCGAAATCAAAAATTAATTCACTAAACTCTGCAATGAAACTGTTTGACTCAATTGTGATGGCTGTTTTGATGTATGCTGCTCCAATTTGGGCAACAGAGTATAAAGATTTATTAGACCATATACAAGATACATTTATTCGTAGGTTTTTGAGTTTGCCTAGATATACACCAGGATACATAATAAGACCAGAAACAGGCCGCGTCTCATTAATAATAACAGCTCTGAAATTGACCTTGAAATATTGGCTGAGGGTGCTGAGTATGGATACAAATAGACTGCCTCGAATTTGTTTAACTAGAATGAGGCAATTATCCTGTGCTACAGGTGCGCCCATCGGTTTTATAAAACAATTAAGCAATTTACTTAATAATAACGGATCTTCGTGGCTTACTTATTGTAATGATCCTGACTCACTAAGGAATGCTATCCCTGGAATATTAAGAACTGCGATAGAGCAATCAATACAAAACGACCTAACAAGAATAACCCAATCAAAGTTATATTCCCACTATAGAGACATATATACAACCTTTACCACCGAAGAATACTTCTTAACTGAACTCCCTTTTCCTATCATCAGATTAATTGCACAATTTAGAACCCTTTCAATTTTTTTCAGAGAACACCATTTGATTTTATTGAGGCGTGAAGACCTGAAATGCACTTTCTGTGGATCAGGAATAACAACGGAGATGTTGCATTACATATTTGACTGTGCTGCTCTGTCTGAGGAAAGACGAAAACTAAATGATAAAACGGGGCAACTTTGTCCTTCATTTCCGGCACTGATTAATGAAATATCAAAGAATAGGTATATAGCGATGGCGATATTTGGATTCCACAAGACTATATCCCGGAAAAAGGCCTCACAGTGTTCTCCCTATCCCTTGTGAACTGGCGAATCCTGTATAGGGCGAGTGGCCCTAAATAAAGGCTTTTTTGTTGTTGTTGTTGTTGTTGTTGAGTTTTGGTACAGTCTCAGTAAGATTGTAAGTTGGACATCTTGCCTTTATGAAGCCTTGAGCTCCACATCCATAACAATAAATTGAGGAGCGATCTTTCTTCCTTGTTTCACCCCTAGGTTTCTCTGTTATTTTAGAAAATGACTCTCTAGGGCCAGAGAAACTTCTAGATATTTCTTTTGTTTTCTCATAAGCGTTCCTCTTGTTGTTCAATGACATATCCTTAATTTTCCTCAAATTATCGTAGGTGTCCAATTTAGCAGCAAGTTGGCTTGGAGTAACCCAAGCAAACCACTCCTCCCAGAAATGGTCTCTCATTTCGGGACTGGTTCTTTTCTTCATTTGTTCGGCAATGATTAGATCCTTCAATTTATCAAAACTGGCAATCCTCAGATCCTGTAACCAACTTTCGAAAAAGTTCTGCAACTCAAAATAATAATCCTTCCAGGTGTTTTCTGAACTCTTTTGATGTCTATAGAACAGTTGTCTGAAACTATCGCCGCTAAGCTTAAAACGTGAAAGTAGCATTTTCTTTATGTGATCATAATCATGGGATTGTTCCTCAGGTTCTCTAGCAATCAATTTGGCTACATCACCAGGCAAAACACCCAATAAATACGCTACCCAGTGGGTATTTGGTACTTTTAAAAACTTGAGTTGCCGCTCAAACAAATTAAGAAATATGGCTATATCCGTTTCTTTTGGATTGAAGTTAGGGATTAACTTCTTAAACTCAATTTGTGGCACATCTGTTCCGGATGCAACAGATTCCGTAGTTTTTAGAAATTCATTATGCGTAGTTTGCATTCTCAATTTCTCAAGCTCAAACCTCCGCTCTTCATCCAATTCCTCAGATATCTGCTTCTTAAGTTCTTTAGCCTTTCGCTCTTCGATTATATTAGTTAACATGTTTTTCACTAATTCTTCATATCATAAGCAGACGATTTGAGGATAAGATCTTTCAGATCCACAATACGCATACCACTATCTGGGCTTTCTCCTAATTCCTGTGCCAATAACATGAGATCTATCTTCATTCCTTTACCCAAATAAGTCATTTTTACTTTCTGATAGCACCGAAAAAACTATATTATTCGAAAAATATTCTTTGGGTAAAATAATTTTCCTATACTTTGCTTTTCCTAACACCTGTTAGTTTTGCATACTCACGAAAAAAAAAAGCAAACTACTACTTTAGTATTAAATATCTCTTAAAAGATATCATGCATAAAAATCAGGATTGATTTTGAGTTTTAAATAAAATTTTACTTATCTGTCTTTTCCTGGGTAGAAAATCTTGACATCAGCAGTCGAACATCCACGCACTATCTTCCGTAGAATATTTTCTTTTGCCACTACGTTGGGCGCCAATTTGTATCCAATTGTTCGTAAAAGACTTACAAGAACAAATAGTAAAAGGATTTTTGACTATTTTCTTTATTGGAATACAAAATTATAATAAAAAAGAATTAATACAACAAAATTAACTTAACATTTCCCAGCTAGCTTTTTTTTGCTAGAAAAGCGAAAAAGAACCTTTATAGACGCAGCTCCCTCGTGACGGGACGGCAACGCATGCGCCGATCTCCATCAGCTGGTGCCATCTTCCGTGGAGAAAGCGAACCATTGTTACACATCTATATTAATAAAATGCAAATTTCATAAGAGGACATCACTAAAAACTTTCGTTACAATGCATCAATTTCGACCAAATTTTCAACATTTATGTAAAACGAGATGGAGCAGGTTTTGCTTAACGTCAAAATATTTTTCCCTAACATTAACATGCGTAACTTCGCTGTTATCGATTAAATACAAAAAAAATCAACAGAGTTAATTTTATTTATATATAAATACAAAATTAAATTTCAACAGAGTTAATATTTTTACATACTAGCTAATAATCTCAATCTAAAAATATAATATAAAAAGCCAACAATGAAGAGTGAATGTAAGATAAAAAGCCAACAATAAAGAGTAAATGTAATATAAAAAGCCAACAATGAAGAATGAATGTAAGATAAAAAGCCAACAATGAAGAGTGAATGTAATATAAAAAGCCAACAATGAAGAATGAATGTAAGATAAAAAGCCAACAATGAAGAGTGAATGTAAGATAAAAAGCCAACAATGAATAGTAAATGTAATATAAAAAGCCAACAATGAAGAATGAATGTAAGATAAAAAGCCAACAAAGAAGAGTAAATCTATGAGGCACAATTTGGATTGTAGATTATAAACACAAGGTAATAAGACCAAATCCAAATAAATAAATAGTGTGTGACGTTTCGGTAACAGCGTTGTTACCATCTTCAGACAAAAGTACTGAATGAGAGAATTTTTTTTTTTTTTCAGTACATTCAGTACTTTTGTCTGAAGATGGTAACAACGCTGTTACCGAAACGTCACACACTATTTATTTATTTGGATTTGGTCTTATTACCTTGTGTTTAAGAGTAAATCTACTTATATAATTGCCTTATTCTGTCTGTGTGAAGTTCAGTGTGTGAAGTTCACAGATAGATTTTGGTCAGAATATAATATAAAAACCCAACAATGAAGAGTAAATATAATATAAAAAGCCAACAATGAAGAATGAATGTAAGATAAAAAGCCAACAATAAAGAGTAAATGTAATATAAAAAGCCAACAATGAAGAATAAATTTAAGATAAAAAGCCAACAATGAAGAGTAAATATAATATAAAAAGCCAACAATGAAGAATAAAGGCAATGTGACACGGGAAAAAATGTTCACTAGATAAAACTATGATTTCTAATGTAGAAAATTAGGAAAGACAAAATTCAGGATGACACGGCACACAGGGACCGGGAAAAAATGTTCACTTTATCGAGAGATTCAAATTTACGAGTTTCAAATTATCAAAATATATCTTTTTTTTTTTTTAATAAGTTTTTAGAGAATTGTTTTAACAAATGTTCGCTAGACAAACCTTTACTCGGGTAAAACCCCGGGCGAAGCCGAGTACGTTTTATAAGTTTATAGAGAATTGTTTTAACAAATGTTCGTTAGACAAACATTCACTCGGGTAAAACCCGGGCGAAGCCGGGCACATCCGCTAGTTTTATATATATTTGGGTTAAACTTTACATGTATGCTATCCAAAGTTCGCACACTTGAAAAAGTCACATAAAGTCGTCTGTGCGTAAACACAGGCTCTTGTAGCAAAGGTTTGGCCTTGAGCCCTCTTTATAGTCATATATGTCAGACATTATACAGTGTGTTCAACTTTGGGTACTGTCAGTATATGTGCTTCAAGGACATGAGAGCACATGCGCTAGAACACCATACCTGTTCCATAGCAAAGATCCTATAGGCATTGGTGAAAGTGTAAATAAATATTTTGGAAATGAAAAAAAATTGCAGATATGACAACATATTAAAGGAATAAATTCATTTAGAAGACCTCATTAAAAACAACAATTCTATAATTTTATATATACAATATAATCAAATTAATTCAACACACGATAATTCGACCATTTTTGATGTCTCGACCTACGGCCTATCATATGACAAACTAATTCGACACTTTCGATAATTAAACTATTTTGGAAATTCAAATTTCAACAGTTGATATTTGTCTAAAACCCCTATTATTAACAACATATTAGACTGCAGAGTGCAAAAATGTAGAAAATTGTATGTATATAATTGAATGCATATATTTGTATGTATATAATTGTATGCAAATAATTGTATGTATAGATCAATGAGTAAAATATTTTTTTTTTGCTTATCGCTAGTACACGTGGTACAGGCCTTGATAATCATGGTGGGTAGAGTAGGCGACTGCTTTTACTGTAAGTACACAACATGTCTAAACATGTGAAAAGCAGTTCGACTTTGCATTTACAAATGTGCCAGAGCCCCGTTTGATTACTTGCGCTTGCTGGCGGGGTTGGACTTTTGCAAGAATCGGAAGCCATTGGAGAATTTTTTTTTTTTTTCAGAAAAAAGTGCCCAATGCGGGAAACGAACCCGGGTCGTAGCGGTCGAAAACCAACGGCTTAGATCATCCTTTCACCAACCCCCAGTAAAATAAGTAAATAAAAAGAAGACCAAAAATAAGTGATAATAGTTTATTGAATAACAAATAAAATAAAAAATCTTTCAGGTGAAAAATTATAGGCATTGGTAAAAAAGTAAACAAGAGAAATAGCAATTGGGGTTTTGTGTCTGCGGCGAGTCATATTAGCACGCCTAGCGGTTAGGGGAGTGAGTCTTCCACGGCCTTTTCGAGGCATGACAGAAGACGCTGAAAAAAAAAAGGCAAAATAAGAACCAAGCAGAGGAAAACTATAAAACTGAAAGCCAGGACAGGCATAAAAAGAAAATTCCAAGCATGTGAGGAAACAATTGATGAAAAAAAAAAGGATTCCAAAAAAATACTGCAAAAAAGAAACCAGACACAAAAAGCAACAATTGAGTACACAAATACAGCATCAGCCTATTTATGAGAAGAAAAAAAACGACAGACACAAAAATGGAGCTAAATTCAAATGAAAAACTATAACAGATCAAGTAATCAAATCAGGCATTATGAAAGATACTGCAAAAAAGAAAATAAGACACAAAAATGGAGCTAAATATGTAAAAAAAACATGTATACAAAAAAGCAAAGTCCAATTCCAAACCCAAATATTTTTTTTATGAGAAGAACATCAACATAATGCATGATTACGGAAGTCCATAGCTTCCCTGACAAAAATTCACCAAAAAAGTTAAATATTCCAAAATATTTCAGTGTATATATTGCTAAATGTGTAAATAACATGTATATAAAAAAGCAAAGCTTAATTTTAAATTTCATTATCCTTTTCACAGGAAAAGCATCAAAATACTGCATAAGTACGGCACTTTTGCAGCCCCCCTGACAAAAATTCACTAAAAGAGTTAAGTATTCAAAAAATATTCTGGTATATATATTGCTAAATGTGTAACAAACATGTATATAAAAAAGCAAAGCTTAATTCTAAGTTTTAATATTATTTTTATAAGAAAAGCTACAAAATCAAATAGGGAGAAGTGGAGCCATTTAGCCATTTTCAAAATTTGATTATGAAAGAGTAAATAAATGAGTAAATATAGACAGATATAAAGAGAAAGTATTGCTAAATGTGTAACAAACATGTATATAAAAAAGCAATGCTTAATTCTAAGTTTTAATTTTTTTTTTTAAATAAAAGCTACAAAAGCAAATAGGGAGAAGTGGGGCCATTTAGCCATTTTCAAAATTTGATTGTGAAAGAGTAAATAAATGAATAAATAAGGACAAATATAAAGAGAAAGTATTGCTAAATGTGTAACAAACATGTCTATAAAAAAACAATGCCTAATTCTAAGTTTTAATTATTTTTTTATAAGAAAAGCTACAAAAGCAAAAAGGGAGAAGTGGAGCCATTTAGCCATTTTCAAAATTTGATTGTGAAAGAGTAAAAAAATGAGTAAATAAGAGCAAATATAAAGAAAAAGTATTGCTAAATGTGTAATAAACATGTATATAAAAAAGCAAAGCTTAATTCTAAGTTTTAATTTTTTTTTATAAGAAAAGCTGCAAAAGCAAATAGGGAGAAGTGGAGCCATTTAGCCATTTTCAAAATTTGATTGTGAAAGAGTAAAAAAAAAGAATAAATAAGAACAAATATAAAGAAGAAATAATTAAGCAAAAGAAAGACATAAATAAATATTTCAATCTACAATTCGAAAAATAATATAACCTCAGCCTATTTATGAGAAAAAAAAAACGTTGCCAAAGACATTAGGAAAGATAATGCAAATAAGAAACATACACAAAAATTGAGCTCTATTTAAATGAAAAACTATAACAAAGTACTTACAAATTATAATCATAATCAAATGAATCAGAAATTAGTAAAAATTAGTAAATAAGAATTAGTAAAAGGTAAACAAAAGAACGCATTTCAAAACAAAGGAATTGATGATGATAAATGCAAAAAATCTACGATTGTAAAATAGATTAAATTAAAAAATAAAAATAACTGTTAACATTAGGAAAATAAAAACAGGCCTATCATACGAAGAAAAAAATAACGAAAATTTTGGTATATAGATCGTTATGTGTAGTTCAGAATCTTCGGAGGAGATAGCTCAGGACTTTACAATGGAAAACTCTGTTACGGTATTATCTATATAGAAGATAAAAGGGCGTACCTGGATCTGTAAAAGAAAAAAAAAATTTTTTTTCCTTAAAATATTTCGAGAGATTGCTCCGTCTTTATCAATTTATTGTTTTTATTGTTTTTGTTCGATCGTCCAATGTTGTAATATTGTATTGGTCTTGATAAGTGCATGGGATTTTGGGTGTACTCATGGTTTAATTTTAGAAAAAGGAGACATATTGCTGGGTTTTATTGGAAATATACACCTTGTTAATATTTGTTTATTATAATTCGAAATGCTTGAAACTTGTCATTGAACATATATACTAATGTTTAAGAGTAAACATGAAATATTCAAACATAATTACTCCTTTTGGGAAAAGCCCTTGGTTGTAACTACAATGGGAAAAAGTCACAAACACAAGAATGTTTACACACACTTAATCTTTAGAAAATACACATAAACACACACACAGACTAATACACATGCGGCACACACATATAGTTCCAACCACACACAACAAGGGCAAAATTTATACATTTTAAAATCTTTTTCAACTATTTCTACTATTTTAATCCAGATATTCATTGGTCGAAGAGATTGAGAGGTGAGTAAATCCAATTGGTGCTTTTTCTTTGATCAGAAAGATTATGGTGAACAATACACATACAGGTGCATAGGGACATATACACAATCTGTCCCACATGCCTCCTCCCATGACAACAACGGCAAACATTTTTTAAATTTTCTTTGTTCTTTCTCCCAATCTCACTTTTAGTTTTAATATACTTCATATTTAACCCTAGAGATAAATATTTTGATATGAATGTACTTACAATTTGTCAACCAACTAAAATATTTCGATCTTTCGCCTTTTTCTATCGGCGCTGGGGCCAAAGAGTCACACACGGATATTTTAATTGGATTGATCCATACTGCCTTGTAATTAAAATCTATGATCCAATTGATACCTTTTCCATAATCACAAGTACTGTAATGAACAATGAAAACACATGCGCATAGGTGCATACACACACTTTGTCTCCCACATGCCTCCTACCACAACAGGGATAACAAACAATTTTTGAATTTTCTTTATTCTTTCTCCCAATCTCACTTATAGTTTTGATTCATTTCATGCTTAACCCTGTGAATAAGTATTTTGATATGAATTTTCTATAACAAATTAATTACCATCTTCTATCAACCAATTAAAGTATTTCGATCTTTGGCCTTAGTCTATCGACACTAACGCCAAAGAGTCACAAACAAATATTTTATTTTAATTTATACATACTGCCTTAGGTTCAGGTCTGTGGTCGAATTGATGTATTTTATTTGTTCAGTACTTCAGTTTAAAATGTCCCCCCCCCCTTTTTTTTCTTAAAAAAAAAAGAGCTTTCTAGATTTTCAATAAGTTAAATTATTTGATCCTAAGGGACATGACTATTAAAAGAAAGAAATTGATTTTTTTAATCAATCAACCCAATGTTATAGTTGTTTATAAATAGAATAGATAGATATTATGTTTAGAGAGCCGCTTTAATTCATGACGCAACGCTAGATTTACATACTACTTTATTATTAAAACAATTATCTTTTATACAAAATAAAATACAAAGATGATGATAAGAAATTAAAAGAATATTAATATCATACATAACAACTCCTCCCTATTAGCCAAAGATAACTTAAATTTCAAAAAACGATGGAGGTTTCCTTATTCTTAAAGATCTCCTCAACACAGGCTTTGGGGTTCCTTCTGAAGAATCAGTTTCTTGAACAGCCGGGGGTCTTTCAAACTCAGGTGTCACTTGAGGGGTCGATGATGTAGATGGTAAGGCTTCACTTTCCCCACAACCTCTGACTTGATCTAAATCCCGGTTTACAATTTATCCGTTATCTGTCTCTACCTTAATAGAAACAGGACCAGTTTATTCTTGCACTACACCTGGTAGCCATCTGGGGCCATGGTACCCTCGCGCTATAACTGCCTGTCCTTCATTTACTACTCTATAGGGTTTCCAATTTCTTATAAACCTGTCTTCCTGTCGTATCCTTCCCTTAGACACACTTTCAGGATGAAATTTATTTATGAGACTCTTCAAGTTTCTGTTCATCAACAACTGAGCTGGGGATTTTTGCGTCGTGCTCTTTATCGCTATTCTCATCGATAATAAAGATCTAGATTACCTATTCGTCCAATTTCCCGAGCTGTTTTTTCTTAGCAGATTTTTAAGCGTCTGAATAGCTCTCTCCACCTGCCCATTTGACGCTGCATGATAAGGCGCACACAAGATGTGCCTTACGCCATTTCTTTTTAAGAAAGTCTTAAAAAGTTCCGATGTGAAAATCGTACCATTATCTGAAACTATCACATCCGGCAACCCGTGAGTCGCGAATATTTCCCTTAGACTATTAATGGTAGTTTCAGTAGATGTTGTAGATACGATTTTAGCCTCAATCCACTTAGAATAGGCATCTACTACAACCAGAAAAAAGTTTTCCTTGAAAAGGACCCGCATGAACAATATGTAGTCTCTACCAAGGTCTTGATGGCCAAATACAAGTATATACGTCAGTTTTTGGCGGATCGTGACTACACGACAAACAAACTGCACAACTGGATATCATCCGTTCAATATCTTTATCCATCCCGGGCCACCAGCATAATCCTCGGGCTAGCGCTTTTGTCCCCACTATGCCAATATGAGTATCGTGTAACAGATTTAAAATATATTTTTTATTTTTGCTCCCCCACAATAAACAATCCTTATGAACTGATATTTCATTAGATTTGGAGACAAAATCTTTAATATATCATCAACTTTCCTTTCAGGCCACCCATTCATTGCCCAGAATTTAATCTTAGAAAGGATTGGATCTTTACTAGTTAGTTTTGCCACTTCTTAATTATTAAATTGATAGGTTTTATTAAAAATATACACCTTGTTATTTTTTAAAATTATAATTCGAACTACTTGAAACTTGTCATTGAACATATATACTAATGTTTAGAGTAAACATGAAACATTCACACATAATTACTCCTTTTAAGAAAAGCCCTCAATTGTAACTACAATGAGGAAAAGTCACAAACACAAGAATGTATACACACACTTAATCTTTAGAAAATACACATAAACTCACACACAGACTAATACACATACAACACACACATATAATTCCAACCAAACACAACAAAAGCAAAATTTATAAATTTTAAGGTCTTTTTCAACTCTTTCTTCTTTTTAATTCAAATATTCATTGGTCGAAAGAGATTGGTAGGTGAGTAAACTAGCAGGGACGAAAATTCGCCCGGTTTAGTTTTGACAAGTCCCGGCCCGGTACCAATCTCTTTCCATCCTGGTCGGACCATTATGGTTTCCCCCCCCAACAAAACAACACAAAACAATTTTTACTCCATCTTACAATAATATTTTGACATTTTAAAAAGTGTTTTTCACACAAAAAAAAAAATTACACAAAATATTACTTTAAAAATTATTTTAAAAATTTATTTCTTAATAAATTTAAATTGTTTGATAAAAAGATTACATTGTTCTGTCTTGGCTCTTTTTCCTACTCTAATATCTTCAATTCTTCCTTTTTTTCTATGTTCTGCTTCAATGACGTGTAAAGACCGATGTAATAAGCGTGAATTTGTTATATCCCCTATATTGTTACATAAAGAATTAAAACCTTTTTGATACCCAAATAATAATATTTAATGATTTGTTTTAATCATCATTAATTTACAACTACTTTTCATATAAATTATATTTATTTTCTACTTATTCGTTCAGTAATAGCTTTCTTCGAAAATTTCGATAACTTTGTTTGAAAAAAATATTATAAAACCTTTTATATATATATATGTAATATTGTTGCAATGTGCCGATGTATGGATGAACTGGCAGTCGTGTACGTGAGGCGAGTGTTGAGGTTCTTCCCACACGCGGACAACAAGAAGCAGAGGCAGGGCTATATGTTAGCACATAGAGTGATCGGGGACAGCCCACGGGACAGAGGTAGAGGCCATGACACCAACTTTGATGTTTATCACCGAGACATGGAGGGAGAGTGTGTGTGAGAGAGAAAAAGCTGAAGCGGAATGCCGAGAAACACCCCCTAGAACCATCTGCTGACCCCTGTCAAAACTTGTTTTGTTTTCAGGGGTCGTCTATAAAGAGTCCCTGGGGGCCCCACATGGGCTGGGCGTTGCCTTTTTCCACCCCTCTCACCAGCTGTCCCCAGCTGACCGCTCTATGGATTTTTATTTTCACGTCAATATTTTTAGTGTTACATACAAATAGGAGTTTACAGGTATTATTAAGAAAGATATAGCATATATACAAAATATGGGGGTGGCAGCAAACAGAAACGGTGTACATTTTAATACAGTTTAAAATATACTATATATATATATATGTCATAATATATGCTCTTCCAGGAATAATAAAGTAAACCTACAGTCAACGAGAGAGAGACGTCGATAGAAGGCAACTAAGTTACGGCCATTTTGAACCACTGGCCACATTCCGGAGGGGGCTTTTCTTGGAACCCTCAGGACTATTTTTGGACAGTCGGGGGGTGGTGTGCGACACGAACGGTCGTTCAGCGGTGGCAGCCCCTCGCGCTACCTCTCTCTCGCTGGTTGCCTGGAATTCCTTTTCCAAACTTGTGGTTTCCTTATTTCTCTCTCCCCACATTATTATCATATTGTCACATTGAAATTCGACAGAATCATATCTCATATATATATATTAACACTTGCGTAAATACGCTTAGCACATTAAAAAACGAAAGAAAAAAATAAAAGATAAAAAGATCAGGTGTTGAAATCAATATTAAAAATGGCATATCCTGACCAGGAGCACATGTGCTTTACAGAAGGCAGAGCGCCATCTGGTGGAACAGAAATCAACTAAACATTGATTTAGCCTGTTCCCTGATATTTTGCCAACCCAATTTCTTGATAAATCAAGAAAAGCCATACACGAACGCATTTCGCGCTTTTTGGCACTCGTCAGCGTGGAGTATGCTGAACTACTGCGACCAAAAAAATATTTTTTGGTCCCAGTGGCTTCCCGAGAAACCAAGAAATGGGTATTTGAGGCCAAACTTGCGTAAATACGCTTAGCACATTAAAAAACGAAAGAAAATATGAAAAGATCAGGTGTTGAAATCAATATTAAAAATGGCATAACCTGACCAGGAGCACATGTGCTTTACAGAAGGCAGAGCGCCATTTGGTGGAACAGAAATCAACTAAGCTTTGATTTAGCCAGTTCCCTGATATTTGGCCAACCTAAATTTATAAAAGCGAACACAATTGGATGACACAATAAAAGTAATTTAAAAATAGTTTGAGAGGTTCCTGCAGCTTTGACAGCTCAATTACAAGTTTAACCTTTTGAAATGCCGAGTTTTTAAATAAATAATCATCAAAGGAGAGATATTCCTCGAATTATTTTTATCATTTTTTCGATATATTGAATAACCCCCAAGTATACTCTATCTTTTTTAATAATTATATATAATAGCCTCAAATATAACCCGAGCAACGCCCGGGTTTTAACCGAGAGGATTTTCCCCCGAGTGCGTATGTGTGAAAAAAAATGTTTTTTTTTTAAATCCAAATATACTATTCTTTACAATTATAAATGTGAATGTTTGCCCTACGAATAATGCTTGAGAAATACACTTTATGGCATATAATATAAACAAAAATTAATGTCAAGCATTCGATTATATAGTAATACAATTCGGATTTAGACAAAAAAAAAAGGAAATATCATGAATATAAAATCTAAAATAACACAGTATAACGCGATTATTGTTCCTATTGTGTTCTTGCTATGTTTTTCTGGTGTATAAGGACACGCACAATTAAAAAATTGCGATTATACACTTGAACTTCGGCTTTGAGTCTGAGACATCTATTTATTTTTAAAATGCAAAAAGGACACATTTGGTTAACCGATATTCTTGATAAATCAAGATTATGTTTAATATCAACACCGGACCTTATTTTATTTTATTTTTTTCCATGATTAGCGTATTTACGAAAGTTTGGCCTTAAATACCCATTTATTCATTTCTCGAGAACCCTCTGGAACCAAAAGAATTTTGGCCGTAGAGGTACAGCCTGCATCACACTGACGAGAGTCAACATCCCGAAACGCGTTCGTGGTTAACTTTTTATGATTTATCAAGAAAATAGGCTGACCAAATATCAAGTAACAAATTAATTAAACGTTTAGTTTATTTCTGTTCCACTAGATGGCGCTTGGCCATCTAAAAATCGGTCATGTTAGTGGTCAGGATATGCCTAATTCATTATATATATAATTTTTTATATGTAATTCTACTGTCCTATAAGCTTATGTACATAGTTTACTTGAAAACCATTTCTAAGATTCCATCCTTCAGTGTAGCATATAAAAGCAGAATGATCCAATACAGTATTAGAGCTCTGAGAAGCGGTCTGGTGGATTAAATTGGCGAAACCGCTGGGAGGGTTCACCACTGATGAGCCAGGCCCTCCCAATATATTTTTTCATCGCAGTAAGGACAGTAGAAGTTCGTTTTATGTATAAAAGAAACATTCGCGCTTTTAAATCCTTTTATTTTATATATATATAGATGGCGCGTTATTGCTTTGTGTTAATATATATATATTATTTTAAAATAAAAAGGCATATATTGGATCAAAATATCATTTATTTTACCAATATTTCAGTTGGCTGAACGCCAACCTTTATCAAAGTATTATAACATTTAAAAAACACACACATTAAAATGTTATAATACCTTGATAAAGGTTGGCGTTTAGCCAACTGAAATTTTGGTAAAATAAATTATATTTGATCCAATTTTTATTTAAAGATTTATTTATGGATTGCTCTTATTTTCAAAAAAATATAAAGAAATTTGTAGTATTGAAATTAAGTGTAAGAATGCTTACACTCTAATATAAATAAAAATAATGAAGAAATGAGTAACATAAGTTTACATAATTTATTTTCGAGGTGAATATTCTGAATGTATCAATAAATATTTAAATTGTTCAACGGCAAGATTCAACAACGGAACCAAGTTCATAAATTGGCTTTGACACGTCACGCGCTTGTCCAAAATACAAAAAACAACTGGGTTAACGAACAAAATATTCTTCAATCAAAAAGAATAAATTGATAAAGTAATATAAAAAATGTACTTTTTTCCAATTAAAAAAAAAAAGTGTGAGGTTTGTAGATTTAAAATTTTTTGGTTGATTTGTGTTATTTTTATATAATATGTTTATTAATTAAACACGACTACTCTCTACTTATTAAATGGAAAAGACCATTATATAAGCAAAAATATAGAGAAAAATATATTTCGAAATAGAAGGGATTGATATAAGGAATTTATAACCTTGCAATTTTATCATCACTTTGTCAGCAGCCACAATGTCAAAATTACATAGTCTTTGAAAAGAAAATGCTAATTATGGGATGTTTCTGTATGCATGTGGTTGGACATCCAAAAAATATAGTTTTTGTGTGCTAACTGAATTTTTAAAAAAGAAGACCTAAAATCATAAGATAAAATGATATTTAAAGAAGCATAGAATAAAAAAAATATTATATACATATAAAAGATAAAATATAGATTATTAAAAAAAAAAGCAAAATGCCTACCTCAATTTATAAGGGGGAAGTAAAGAGCCTAATGGAAATATATAATTGAATGAAAATAAGAATTGAAATTTTCTTTATGTTGACATAAAAGAGTTTGAAAAAAAATTAATAACATATGACCTGAAAATTAAAAATATATAAATTGGTTATTAAAATTTGAATTATAAAATAGGAACGAAAAATTTGAGGTTATAGTTGAATATGTTGCTTATAAAATTATTTTTCAAAGCGATAAGATAAAATTTTTCACAATGTCTGGTTAAAATACTTATTTTTGAATATATTCTTCTAATAAGTTTTGATATCATTTATAAAAGAGTCCAATTTATTATTTATTCGGTATATTATTATAAATTGTCCTAGTTAGATGCCTCTAGCGCAATTAATCGAAATGTTGGATTAGAAATGACAGAAATTATTGATTTTAAATTTAAAGAATTTTTTTTTTGTCGCGCGCGTAAAGAGTTTTTTTTTTCTATATTAATGGTTAGATCTGAAAAATTAAAAGTTTGATTGTTTTGGTTTCTCTCTCTCTCTCTCTCTTTCGTTGTTAGTAATATTGAGGTATTTTGGATAAATCTTGTTGCCAATTTCTTAAAATCTGATGTTTGATTGTAAATTAAAATAAATCATTTAAATATATAAAAATAATGGGGAGTTGTTGTTCTTGATATACGTAGTATTCGTGTTCATATGTATGTTAAAGTAAGTTAGCAAGGAAAGAGCTAAAGGAAAATCCCATAGAAATTCCTTTAATTTGTTTATAGTTTTTTTAAACGTTATATAGTTGAATTTTAAAAATGTTTCAAGGAGATTAGTACTCTTTTTGGCGTTGATTTTCATGATTATTTATTAATGGAATTTTATCTTCTTGTTGTGTTTGAGAGAGAGAGAGAGAGAGAGATCTGTTAGATATTCAACAAATAATTCTAGTATTGTATTAAGAATATCTTCGGGTTCAATTTCGGAATATAAATCTTCAAAATTATATGTGTGTAAAGTTTTCTATATATAAAAGTTTTTAAAATTACAAAACTATTTTAGAGGCGTAATATTCTTTTTAAAATAAAACAATTTTTACTGTCCTTACTGCAATGGAAAAATTAAAGGGAGGGCCTGGCTCATCAGTGGAGAACTTCGCTCGAGTAGGAAGGTTTGGTGGCTCCTACAAGCGTCATGATGCTGACACAAAAGACCACTGATGAGCCAGGCCCTCCCTTTAATTTTTCCATTGCAGTAAGGACAGTAGAAATTGTTTTATTTCAAAAAGAATATTACGCCTCTAAAATAGTTTTGTAATTTGATAACAGATGGCGCGCTATTGCACGTAATATAAAAGTTTTTATTAAAAAAAAGTTTTATTCTTGTGAATAATTTTGTTAATAATGAATTTCAAAACCGAAGCCAAAAATGTAACTCAATATTTTATTTTCTATTATTATTATTATATACGTATATCTCATATAAAGAAAAGAGATTTTCTGCTTGAATTTTGATTATGTTGAGGTTTATGCCATGGAGTTATTTGCTGGTTCTTTTTAGTACTAAATGGTATTGGTGATGCAGTCGTGGCCAGAATCTTGAAAGTAAAACAATAAAAATAGTTTTGATAAGAGATTGCTTTAATTGAGCTTTAGGATAAACATAATTTGGCAAAAGTAATGCCTGGCTTAAGGCGAGTAATAAAAGAAAACAAAATATTATTCACATAATGTACAAGTTTTGAGCCGGCCAACGGGATAAAACAACAATGAGTTTATATAGTGGAAGCGTGACCTCTGGCGGTCGATATATCAGAGTAATTGTATCCATGAAATATAATTTTAAAAATATATTATATTAATATAACATTTTAAATAATACCTTTATATAACATTTCCCCTCCGTGAAAAGAATAATATGAGCAAAGAGAAAAGTGAAAAAAATATGGTTAAAAAAAAAGATAAAATGATGATAAAGAGAATAAAGTGAGAGGTGATATTCCATGATCATATTGGCTTCTTGTGAGCCAATAGATTGGAAAAGACATGAGTAAAATGATATGTGCAATAATTATAAAATGTTGGCTGATAAATAGTGAAAATGTGGCAAAGAGAAAAAAATAAATTGGTGTTCCATCATCGTATTGGCTTATGGTGAACCAATAGATAGGGAAGATAAATAAGAAAATTGACACATTATAAGAATGAAGAAAAAAAATAAAATGCATAATTATTAAAAGTTAGAAATAAAAGGACGATATCCCTTGATCATATTGGCTTGTTGTGAACCAATAGATTGGGAAATAGACAAGAAAAAATACACATATAATATTAAAAATGAGGAAGGAAAATAAAATGAATGCATATTAAAAACGTGAGAAATAAAAGGATGATATCCCTTGATCAAATTGGCTTGTTGTGAGCCAATAGATTGGGAAAAACATGAGAAAATGACATTATTAAAAATGAGAAAAATGCATGATATTTACAAAAGTATATAAATGAAAAATGATGAATAACATTGAAAACAATATGAAAATTACATTAGTAAAAGATAGGTGGAAACATTTGGTGATTATAAGAAGAAGGGCATTTTTGAAAAGCAAGAAGTTGGGACAAAGTTTATGTACAAAAGGCAAATGTGAAAACAAGGAATGGACATGTAAATATAAATAAAATTAATGTTAAGAATAAAGAATGGGCATTGAAAAAAAAATAATCAAGGTGAACACAAAAACAAAAGTTAAAATTTACATATGTTGGTCTCGCTAAATTTACATATTGGCAGTAACGCTTTTAGATATTAATTGCGCATGAAACAAGTAATGGGGGCAAAATGCAAATTTTTAAAACAACATTAAGTAATGAGGTTAAATAAAAAAATTATCAAAATATTAAAAGTTTGGGAATTTCAAATATAAGATAGAAATGTGAAACTATAAGAAATGTTGTCATTAACGAAAAAAATATATAGCGGAAATATGATTAACAAAGATTAATTTCTATTAAAGATTGAAGATGTGAGAGAAATAGATATAATATTTTGTTGTCGTTGTGTTCCCGGCCGACTGTTGAATATGGCGTGTTATCTTAAAATTGCTATAGTGTAAATAGTTTAAATTATTTGAAATGTTTTAAAAGTAAAATATGCAATGGAAGATATATTAGCTAATTTACATATGTTTAATCTACAGTGTAAAATTATGACACGATATAAATAAGTTTTGGTGAAAATTGAATAAATTATTTGCACAAGTTTAAATTTAAAGATAAAAAATGGCATGAGGTATATTATGGCATTTAGGAGTTAACTATACAAAGAAATACTAAGGATTGAAAAGATTAAAGGGTGTGATGAAATTTAAAGGCCAAAACAACTATGGTAAAATTGATACAGAAAAATAATTTGAAAAAAGGGTATATTTAAGCAAAAAAGCGATTGAAAACTATTTAGAAACATGGGTGAAAATTACAAGTTAAAATTAGGTAAACTACGCAAAATGTTTAATACAAAGTACCTTAATAGGATGATTCCGGCTGGAGTTGAATTCTCGGGAAATGGCTAGCGTTGGGCAGAAGATGTGATGGCTGGAGTTGGAAGGGAGAAGGCTGCTTGAAACTTCTTGAGATGGTGATGGCTATGTTTATTTGGAGATGGCTATGTTTGCTTGGAGATGGCTATGTTTACTTAAATTGGGGTAGGTTATTTCTTGTTGAATTGGACTAGGTTAGGTCTTGTTGAATTGGACTATGTTTGATTAGGGATGGCTATGTTGGCTTGAATTAGGCTATGTTTGATTGTAGAGGCTATGTTTGATTGTGGATGACTATGGTTGCTTTTTTTGATGCTATGGTTGTTTGTAGGTGACTATTTTTCGTTGGAGAAGGCTATTTTTGATTGTAGTAATTTGCATATTTGAATTTGATAAAATTTGCTTTTGTCATTTTGAAAAAAATAAACAGGTAAATATCCTGTCGGCTATTCTTATATATATAAAAAATATATTTTTCTGCTTGAATTTTGATTATGTTGAGGTTTATGCCATGGAGTTATTTGCTGGTTCTTTTTAGTACTAAATGGTATTGATGATGCAGTCGTGGCCAGAATCTTGAAAGTAAAACAATAAAAATAGTTTTGATACGAGATTGCTTTAATTGAGCTTTAGGATAAACATAAGTTGGCAAAAGTAATGCCTGGCTTAAGGCGAGTAAACAAAGAAAACAAAATATTATTTACATAATGTACAAGTTTTGAGCCGGCCAACGGGATAGAACAACAATGAGTTTATATAGTGGAAGCGTGACCTCTGGCGGTCGATTTATCAGAGTATTTGTATCCATGAAATATAATTTTAAAAAATATAATATTTTAATATAACATTTTAAATAATACCTTTATATAACATATATGTGATGATTTAAGACCATGGAATTGTAAATAATCCAGATATCTGCTACCACATGTTCCACCACGTGACTGTATATAACTTGTTATTTACTGCAATTAGAAAGCCTCAAATAATATCAATCTATACCGCGTAAGAATCTAATAAAGTATAGCACCTGTACAGATAGAAGGAATGGAGACTAACAGGAGAAAATTAAGGTTGAAACTAATCAGGCTTAGGTGAGAATAGGAGAGTAGGCCTAGCAAACCCAGTCCAACTTTTACGAGGTCGTGGCCCTCCTGGATAATATAACTTTCCCCCCCCCCCCCTGTTTACGTCAGAAAAGGGCAGTGACCTGTTCGGACCCAGCTAAGCTATAAAAGGAGGCCCCGAGCCTCAGTTAATCAGTCCTTAGCCAACCTTTGTTTCAGCCCCAGTCCGCCGGACGCTTCTATAAGAGGTAACTAAACCCTTTCCTGTCAGAAATCTCCTCGTCCCATTCCTTCTTGACGTTCAGACGCTTCTTAGTGGAATCTCTGTTTGTTTATTTCACCTTTGGCCCAGATGTGTCGCCTTCCACCACGACTGCACGGTAGAGTTGACATCGAGGCTCGTCTAGCATCAGGTAACACTGGTTCTAGATGTCCCAATATATCACAGACTCCCCCGTCCGAAGAGTCGACAGGATTGTGGACGCCAAGGTACAAGTAAGCAAGTAGACCACTGTCTGTACAGAAAGATGGAACAGAGAAGCGAGGAGGATTCAAAGGAGCCCATGGAGTCCGATCCCGACTACAAAAGTGGCGAAAACCCCACTTTTCCAAAGATGGAAAACACTCTCGGTAGGACGCAGGAAATGGCCCTCAGCCAGGAAGACACCACGCCCCCGCCGACGATATCAGATGTCCTGGGGAGTTTGACGAGAATGCTACATCTGCTTTCCGCGGCGACCGGACTATCGCGAGATGTGGAGCTACCGCGTTACGATAGTTCGTACGAGGCGCAGAGCTTCTTCACCAACTACGACGCCCAAGCACCCCCTGCCCCCCCCCCCCCCCCCCCCCCCCGAGTTACCAACACGCGAGCGTATGTTACCTGCTCCCTCGACCATCTCTAAACCACGAGCCCAGCGCAAGCAGTGAACTTTAACTGTCCCAAGGATCCTCCAACCACGGCAACAGACCAAGCCTGTCCCGACTCACAAGACAGCACAACAATAGGTTCCTCCTCACATAACTTTTGTTGAACAATTGCTCGTTCGAGCTGAACTGTCCAATAATGTAAACCTACCTCTACTACTTGATACAGGAGCATCTATCGATATAATTAGGCAGAATACTTTTAAAATAGTAGAAACCAGTTTGTAAAATAAAATACCTGTCCATCCATTTAACTTAACTATTAACGCCATAGCTAACAATATTTTCACCATAGGATACATTTTTAAACTTAAAAATAGGTAACATAACGCAGAACCTAAAATTCCATATCATAGATACACCCTTGCCTTTTGGCATATTATCCCATAACTCCATAAAAATATTTCTACTAATTATAAACTGTCCTCAGCTACTCCTGTATCAATATAATATACCCCTACCAACTACATTGTACACATTCACCTCGTGCAAGCAACACGTGTCCCATGGACAGGTTAATACAACTGTCCAATTTACTAAATCTTCCCCTCCTGGAACGGGTTGCTCACACGAGGCGAACTCCAACACTCTTATTTGGCCTCATTGTAATGTTCCTAATCCTATTTTCAACGCCCCTATGTCATTTTCTTTCATAGCTTCGGACAGAAGTAACCTAAGTCACAGCCTTCCAAAACTATTCCAATCGTTAAATTCCAACATAGCTACACTCCCTCGTACCTTCCTCTTACATGCATAGTTAATCAGCGACAAAACTCTCTCAGCAAAATAAACACCCTCTCACATCACTTTCTCCAATTGGCAACAATATTTAGTGCGCGACTTAGCACCCAAATCCAATTTCGAGCCACACAATCTCCATAACGTCGCCACACTAAACACACACAAAAAATATTTTTTACATTAAACGTGCTATATCCACTAACAATATAAAAATTATCGATAAATGTGCGTACAACCAGCACCCATGACTTTAGTAAATTTGTTATTCATGGTGAAACAGGTTATATTTTGTACAAAACAACGACTTCACGTGACACCTTTTCGTTCACAATTTTTAACTTCGTGTCACAGCGCCATACCACAAAACTCTTTCACTTTTCAGGCCAAAGACGCCTTCACGCCTGTGACACATCTCACCTCAAAGCGTGTCCACGTCAAAAGACACACTTTTACTCACTTCTAACCTTCTTCTTCTTCTTCTTTCTTATATTCACACTGGGTGAAGTAGAATGCGTCTGCCTTTGTCATTAAGACTGGGAGCACTACTCAGTGGCAGGCCGACTTAGCTCCAAAAGAAATGGCCGCCTCTAACATGAGAAACAGACGCCATGTGCAGCCGCTCCTAACATGGAGTACAAACGCTGCTCATCCTGTATCCCTAGATCAGGAGCCCTTACAGGGTACTATCAGCCGGGCCAGCTGAACCCAGGTTTTTTAATGAGCTTGTTACTGCTCCCCCTCTTCCTTTTTCATCCGGGCTTGGGACCGGCAAAGGCGGAGTTTACTTCTAACCTGATATCACTGAATAACATTTTTACTAAGTCCGCAATAACCTCGAAACACAACAACTATTCGATTTAATATCAATAGATACAATATCCGGATTATCGAAATACGGACACTCCAAGACGTATCCCCATGTTATAGTGGATCACCTGACCAGATACACTTGGGCATTCCCATCGAGATCTACCAGTACCTTAACGTACATCCAAACCCTAAAAAAGGTACTACAACAAGGGTCTCCAAAACGCCTACTTTCGGATAGTGCGCCCGCATTCACCTCCGAAATATTCCGCAAATTTCTGCTATCTCGCGGTATACAACCACTACTTACAAGTAGTAACAATCCGCAAGCTAACGGATTGACTGAACGCCACAATCACTGGAAAGCTAAGGTTACTATATCTCGAAAACCCGAAGACATCCTGGACCAAATTAATTAAACAAGTTGTCCAAATCTATAATCAATCCCCGCACACCGTCACAGGTTTCCCATCGATCTTATTGATGTTTAATAACATCCCACCATAACTAAAAAACTATTACAACCCGTTCCCCGAAGTACAGAAAGCTAGGCAACTTGCCTTCAGCAGAACACAGCTTAAGCATGAAAGGGACAAATAAAGATATGATAAAGGTCATCAAACCCCGCATTTCGAGATTGGTGACCTTGTCCTCGTAAAAAAATATAAACATCCCGATACGGAAAAACTGGCACCATACTTCACAGGTCCGTTTACAATTATAGAAATAATATCTTCGAACGTAGTCCGAATTAATAGACCCAATCGACCCCTAAATAAAGATGATATAGTTCATGTGAACAAACTTAAATACTATACAGAAAATATCCTATTCCTCGCGCCCCAGCCTCTAATTCAAACACCTCGCGTAACACCTGATGTACACTTAGTAGAATTTAACCATTTATGTCCCACGATATTTGACGCTCAGAAATCCCGTCCTATACCTCAGACTTGCTCAGCCCCTTTTCTTCATCTTACTGCAGAGATCTTCCAATAATAGTAAGTAAGGATCACATTAAGCAGAATGACAAACCCAATGTCATTAATCCATAGCCATAAGAAAACCAGGCAATAACCGCGTTTCTAAAGGTGGGAGACAGCCACCAAGCAAGCTGCCCCCGCAAAGGGCCCCTGGCCTAATTATACATCCGTCGTGACCCCCCGGAACTCGCTAATAATAAATTCGAGTGGAGATGGAAAAACAAACAGCCGACATTTTCTTGTCACGGCCCGTCGCCACTGCCGAGTGTAACTCTAATGAAATTTTCACCACCTATTAATATAAATATTAGTGCGTGCCTTTTACTATATACCGTTCTAATCCCTAAACAATTAATCTACACCGATATCCCATTTAGCTACAGAATAGAAATTTGGCTCAAAGCTGAGTCAGGGATGATATAGGCATCAAAGGCCCTTGCATCCCCTGCTTTCGCTGAAAGCCAAGTCACACAGCCAAAAGGGAATGATGCATCACCATGCACCGAGCGGCCATTGGTAGGCCCCTCGCGCCCGCTTTTATGGTCTGGCTCCATGGGGTTGACCATTCACCCACAGGCGTCTCCGAGAGTTCATTGGCAAGGTTGCTGACCGAGCCCTCTCGTTCGGACTTAGTTAAACCCGTCCTACGCTCCAATAGGACTCCCCCCCCCCCCTTTGGCCCTCGAACCCTTATCCAGTACTCCCTGAATCTGCCGTCGAATCAAGGACCTCTGAGGTACTGAGGTTTACGCGGGGAACCCCGTGAAGGCGGGGGGGGGGGTGGTACTACTGTGTGCACCCCTTGGTTTTTCATGGTGCGCACGGCAAGGACGCTCCCAATGGCGCATACACAGAGCGAAGACCCAAGAGTTTCAAGACTCGTGCGCCCCGCGACCAGCGCTAACCAAGGGCGGACCACCAGCTTACAGCTTCACTGAGGATCAACCAGTGGTACTCCGGCGAAAGGCAAACACGCAGAGAGGCCTCTCCACTCCACTTCCCTCTAGAGTGAGTGTAGAGGGTGGGAAAAACTTCTTCCCCACTATTTAGCTACAGATAGGAAATTCGGCCCTGCGAAGCAGGGCCAGGGACGATATGGGCTCAAAGTGGCCCTTGCGTCCACTGTATTTCGCTGAAATCTAGATCCACACACAGCCAGAAGGAATGATGCATTCTCCATGCACCGAGCGGCCATTGGTAGGCCCCTCGCGCCCGCCATTATGGTCTGGCTCCATGGGGTTGACCATTCACCCACAGGCGTCACCGAGAGTTCATTGGCAAGGTTGCTGACCGAGCCCTCTCGTTCGGAATTAGAAAGACCCGTCCTACGCTCCCATAGGACTCCCCCCCCCCCTTTAGCCCTCGTACCCTTATCCAGTACTCCCTGAATCCGCCGACGAGTCAGGGACCTCTGAGGCACGAGGTTTTCACAGGGAACCAACGAGAAGGCGGGGGGGTGTTACTACTGTGTGCACCCCTTGGTTTTTCAACACCAGGCGTCCCCGGTGCAATTTCGCGTACGGCTGCGACGCTCCCAATGGCGCACACACAGAGCGAAGACCCAAGAGTTTCAAGACACGTGCGCCGCCTCAGACGACCAAGGACAGACGGCCAGCTTACAGCTTCACTGGACATCAGTCAGTGGCACCCCTACGGAGGACAACACGTAGAGACGCCTCTCCACCCACTCTAGAGACGGAACCACCTACTAGAGTACAGGAAACTTCTTCCCCGTACTATTTAGCTACAGATAGGAAATTCGGCCCTGCGAAGCAGGGCCAGGGACGATATGGGCTCAATGCGGCCCTTGCGTCCACTGCGTTTCGCTGAAATCTAGATCCACACACAGCCAGAAGGAATGATGCATTCTCCATGCACCGAGCGGCCACTGGTAGGCCCCTCGCGCCCGCCATTATGGTCTGGCTCCATGGGGTTGACCATTCACCCACAGGCGTCACCGAGAGTTCATTGGCAGGGTTGCTGACCGAGCCCTCTCGTTCGGACTTAGAAAGACCCGTCCTACGCTCCCATAGGACTCCCCCCCCTTTAGCCCTCGTACCCTTAACCAGTACTCCCTGAATCCGCCGACGAGTCAGGGACCTCTGAGGCACGAGGTTTTCACAGGGAACCAACGAGAAGGCGGGGGGGTGTTACTACTGTGTGCACCCCTTGGTTTTTCAACACCAGGCGTCCCCGGTGCAATTTCGCGTACGGCTGTGACGCTCCCAATGGCGCACACACAGAGCGAAGACCCAAGAGTTTCAAGACGCGTGCGCCGCCTCAGACGACCAAGGACAGACGGCCAGCTTACAGCTTCACTGGACATCAGTCAGTGGCACCCCTACGGAGGACAACACGTAGAGACGCCCCTCAACTCACTCTAGAGACGGAACCACCTACTAGAGTACAGGAAACTTCTTCCCCGTACTATTTAGCTACAAATAACTTGTATAACACGTCCATTCTACTGTCACTAAAAAAAAAAAATCAGTCCACTAACTGAATAACTAATTAATTCAATAACTAATCCCGCCTACTGAATCTAATGAATTAAAATATCTATTCTTTCATTAATAAACCAAAACCAAGTCACCAGGTCTAGATTCTTTCGCCCTCAATCAACTTGTCCACTTAACATCGACACTTAGATCCAAGGACATTTTACCTACAAAAATCACACACACCCACATATGTTTTAAAAAAACAACAACAACCCTTGATCGGTTAGAATAGATCGCCGTGTTTCCTGCACACACAATATAAATTCCGCTTTAGGAAGAATCACGTTTTCACCTAAACGTGGCGCATGGAACAAAAAATCGACAAGATTAGGACTCAGCGAGTTTCACAGTTGGAAACAATGTGATCCACGAGTTGCGTCAAACATAAAACAAATTGCCAACAAGACCAAAGATATCGCAATCGAGGACAATTTAAAGCACTCTCCACCCATCCTAAAAAACAGGAACATACATTTGTCCTACTACTTTCCATTCTTTCCCGATATATAATTTCTATGTATAATCTTACTTGCTCTTCTTTCTCGATGAACATTTTTTTTTTAATTTATCATTTTAATATCCTTTATATAATCATTATCTAGCTCTTGTATTTTTTTACGTCAACCAATCAGTTTAGATTATTGTCATTTTATTTTATTTTTCTTTACCAAAGCCTATTTACTTTTGCTTTCTGACTCTATTTTATAATCAAATTTATATTTTATCTTTCATATCTAATAATCTCAAGTTTATATTTCATGTTTATATCACTAATTTGCATTTGTCATTTTATATTTTCTCTCACTTTATAAATTAGATGTTATATACATTGTTTCATCTTCCGCTACCATGTTCAATGCTATCGAGTATATAATTGCTCTTTTTTTATTTAATATGTTCACTTTCTATTACCCCTTATATACCGCTATAGTGTGTAATCTTTGTATTATGTCATCATTATTTTTACTTTTTTTTAAAGATTACTTTGCATTTATCTTTGCAATTCTATTTTCGATTTTTCAAATCCTTTAACGCTATATGAAAAGCCTTAATCTCGAAATTCCATATCTCAATGATATATTATATTATTATCAAACTAAAAATCATGATCTAAAACAGGGCAATCTTCAATAACCTCTTAATCAACCACTTTAAAGGTTACTTCTTAATAAATACTAACATTCCTTTTACGCAGGAACTTTAACACACCTTCGCAGGCTAGACTTGACCTACTTTGATTTCGTAATTAACAATATTGACACACCGTTCCCCAGATTTACCTATCCCAACTTCTGGCTTGGACACGTGCAAATTGCATTTTTTTTATATATTTCCCAGGGCACTCTCATGCCACACGCTGGCACATCATTTTTTTTTACTCCCTTTCTCGCTAAGCCCCTGACGACTCCAATTAAAACTTTGATTTCTGGTCACTGATCTTCGTCCTCATTTATCCTGCATGCGTACGTCTTAGCGACTAATTCATCAAACCCATAACAATCACCCTTAGCTTACTATTTGATTGTGGTACTGTAACTTTATTAGGTCCTTAAATTTACATGTGAAACATGGCCTAGGTTTTCTTCGCCGTGCACATTAAATGGTTTGGGACTTGTGTCAAAGTGACATTGCCTCAACCTAATAATAACTAACCCCTCAACCCTTTCTAAGCCCATCACGAAGAGATCATGATTGACCCATCCAATCATTTATATTTTTAACTATCATCATTATATGTTCTCTATTAAATATTTTATTCCTATTTTTATTGTTACTTGTATATTTAGTATTAGTTGTTTATACTTTATTATCTCTTATGGATATACAAAAATCAACCCCATGTTATATACCAACTCATTTCAATTAATTTTTTTAAATTACTTCCTTAATAATAGTCTTCCTATTCCGCTCTCTTAAATCCCTCCATATGAACCCTCTCACATCCGGGGCCATCTGTGATGATTTAAGACCATGGAATTGTTGTAAATAATCCAGATATCTGCTACCACATGTTCCACCACGTGACTGTATATAACTTGTTATTTACTGCAATTAGAAAGCCTCAAATAATATCAATCTGTACCGCGTAAGAATCTAATAAAGTATAGCAACTGTACAGATAGAAGGAATGGAGACTAACAGGAGAAAATTAAGGTTAAAACTAATCAGGCTTAGGTGATAATAGCAGAGTAGGCCTAGCAAACCCAGTCCAACTTTTACGAGGTCGTGGCTCTCCTGGATAATATAACTTTCTCCCCCTATTTACGTCTGAAAAGGGCAGTGACCTGTTCGGACCCAGCTAAGCTATAAAAGGAGGCCCCGAACCTCAGTTAGTCAGTCCTTAGTTAGTCTTTGTTTCAGCCCCAGTCCGCCGGACGCTCCGATAGAGGTAAACCCTTTCCTGTCAGAAATCTCCTCGTCCCACTCCTTCTTGGCGTTCAGACGCTTCTTAGTGGAATCTCTGTTTGTGTATTTTACCTTTGGCTCAGCTGTGTCGCCTTCCACCACGACTGCACGGTAGAGTTGACATCGAGGTTCGTCTAGCATCAGGTAACACTGGTCCCAGAGGTCCCAAGATATCACACATATAATATACTCATTGCAAAATTTAGGATTTTTTACCTTTCAGAATGTATATCGGGATTCATACAATAACTCTGAAAGATATTCGCAAAACAGTGACATATATTACACGATATTACACGAGCTAACCAAATGTGAATAAAATTGCCTCAGTCTCCTTTAAAAAATCCAGACAATCGACGATATCGAAGACTTTTCACTTAATTTTTTTCCACGAGTGATATCAATTTTAAATACATCATCGGAAGTAGAAATCGCTATACCTAAAAGGAATCGGCGGAATATCATGAATCTTGGAATTGAAGTGCATAAGATATTACATAAAGACAAGATTATTGAAAAAATATATCGTTTTTTATTCAACCATTTGAGACGCATTTTTTATCTACAATTTAGTCAGTCATTAAATGTCTCCAGAAGTTAGTTTGTGCTAAATTCGATGCTTTTCTTCAAAACCCAAGGTGTTGGCTTTTTCCATTTTCACACACTAGTGATATTATTTTATTTATTATTTATTTTTTTAATGATCGTTCAAAGTATAAGCCCCGAATTAATTTTAAGAATAGGGAATCATCTCACAATCCCATAGCTTTTATAAGCGACCTTAGCACGACTCTCTATAAATTGCTAGCTATATAAATTAAATAGCCGAATAAAACTGTAGAGTGGGCTGATATTATATTCTGGCGAAACCTCTGGAAAGGTACAATACTGATGTGTCAGGCTCTCTCAACCGACATATATATTTATATACTATTAGAAATTTATTTTAAAAATGTTTTAAAAAGATTCTCCTAAAACCTTCTATATCATTGTCTTCTCTCTATGAAACTTTGCCGGAAGAAAGTATATCATTAAGCAATATATTTAAAAATTCACCTCTCTCTCCTAAAAAAATATAATTGCTATAAGCCACACATTTTACTTTGAAAATTCAAGCTTCTTATATATTTTATAGAGAGTAGATATCTTTCCGAAAAAAAAATCGCATATTATTTGGTCATAGAATTGAGAATTGACCTAGCCATTTGATCAGCTAAACATCTATTTTGTAAATTCTAAAGATTTCATATATCCATGTAGATCTCTTGGAATTAATGTCTGCTTTGGGCTGAAAAGGACCATAACCCAAAACCATGGTTCCGGGAAATGTCGGAATTGACCAATGCTGTCACCCACCCAAACTGCTAGCTTGCAATGACGGTAGATGACGCATAGATTTTGGGTTTATTTCGACAGGAGATGTTTCTATTTAATGATATCTCATACGTGTTTAGTTTTTTTATTTTGAAAAATATCGAGTACTGTGTGTGTGTATTGAATTCAATTACACACTTGATACAAACTCAAACAAGCTAGCACTTGAACCTGCTGATTAAACTGGTGAAAAGGTTTATAAAGGGGTTTAACCTTAAAGAGATATATTAATTTTCTGCCTTAATGAATGTTTATGATATTTACAGCAGAGATTTCTGATATAAATAATACATTAGATAATACCTATTGCCTTATAGATATGTAATAAATATTCTTTCACTTATTGTGAATCAAAATTAAGAATTAGTCAATCATATTTAGGTAATGAAAGGAACTCATATTTTTCATACTCTATATAGCGGTTACAAAAAATAACAGCTTATAAAGGCATTCCCACACATAAAACGGATATTTATCTCATCTATTATATTGTCGCCTTTCAACGAATAGAGGTACACAGAGCTATTTCAGCAGGTTTTATTATTAAATTAAGTCTCACAAATTGAGTGATATCTTTCTCACTCCTTATCTAAAGAAAAAGAAGAATAATATCTACAGTTACAAAATTTACGTAACATCGAACTATTAAAATATTTACATATTTAATAATTAAACAATTACTTTGATTCCACTCTAAACAAATTTCGCGACATCACCTCCCTCCCCAGAAGAACAGTGTCCCGATGTTTATTATTTACATAATTACACAGAGAGTCCAGATATTTAAACGATGTTGTTCTGTTGTTCAGGATCTTGGTAGGGCTTCATACGTAACACATGAACCACATCCTTGGAACTCTTCCTTCTGCGAGATTCGTCCACCGTCATTGCCTCGTAGTTAACATCCGAGATCTTCTTGGTTATTTTATATGGGCCGAAGTATTTTTTTAAAAGCTTCTCTGATAGGCCAACTTTCCGTACGGGTGTGAAGATCCAAACGAGGTCGCCAACGTTGTAATGTACAGGCCTATGTCTCGCATCGTATCGTGCTTTATCGATGTCCTGAGTTCTGAGGGTGTGTAAGCGGGCTAGCTGGCGGGCGTCTTCAGCATCTGTCATTAGCTGATTTATGTGCTCGTCTTCTTCGTAACCTGGCTGGTACGGTAACAGTGTCTAGCATTGTTTCCGCTTCTCGTCCATGTACTAAATAGAAGGGCGAAAAGCCTGTAGTTTCCTGTCTTGCCGTATTATAAGCGAAAGTAACAAAGGGCAAAATAGAGTCCCAATTCTTTTGTTCTACGTCAACGTACATTGATAACATGTCTCCCAGGGTCTTATTGAATTTCTCGGTCAGGCCGTTGGTCTGTGGGTGATAGGCCGTTGTGAAGTGCTGCGACATTCGACACATTTTGGTAAGTTCTTTAATGAGTTTTGCTTGAAATGAGCGTCCTCTATCCGTAATCATCTCTCTAGGATCTCCATGCTTGAGTATGATATCATTCAATATAAAATTTGCGACCTCAACTGCTCCTCCGGTTGGAATGGCTTTCGTTATTGCATATTTAGTGAGGTAATCTGTGCAAACAATCACCCAACGGTTGCCATCTCTAGTCAAGGGGAATCTACCCAAAAAGTCCACGCCTATTTTCTGGAAAGGAGCTGAGGACGGAATTATGGGTTTAAGATTTCCAGGTGGTAGTTGGGGTATGTTCTTACGTCGTTGGCATTCTCTGCAATGTCCGACATAATTGCGAACACTTCTGAAGAGACCCGGCCAGTAAAATCTTCTGCGTATCCTGTCATATGTTTTAGCAAAACCTAGATGTCCGGCTGTAGGAGCGTCATGGAGCGATCTAAGAACCATGTTTTGTTTCCCACTTGGCAAATACGCAAGGAGGAAAAGCAGAATGATTGTTTACAAAACAATTTGTTCTCGTTAGGCTTAATTGAATAGAATGTTTTATACTAGCTTAAAGAAACAAATGTACTTATCTTTGGTCAGGCAATTATCCCAAGCTTTACAAATGAATTTATTTTAACTCTCTTTACAATGAATATTTAAAGAATTTACAAAAGAATTAAAGCCGCAGCTGAAAGGCATTGTTCTCTAGTGGCGAGCGTTGGTAAGAATGTTCTAGAAGGTGGCGAGCCTCCTCTGGCGGCGCAGCCAGACGGCCTCCCATTGGTCAGCGATGACGTAGCTCTACCTTCACCGCCGCCTTCTGCCACCTATTTTCAGAATAAAACTAAACATACTCCCCTCCTGTGGACGTAGTCCACACACAAGGCAAAAGAAAAGGATCACATAGTGTAGAAAGTTTTTTTTTTTTTTTTTTCAAGAAGAAAAAGAAGAATTATAATGGCAGAAGTGCAATCTTCGAGATGGGTCTTATTAGATGATGTTGTTTCTCTGTTTGAAGTTCCACAACTCGGACATTGCCATCCGCTCCAGGTGATACCTTGGTGATGCGGCCAAGGCTCCACTGCATTGAAGGCATAGGAAACTCTTTTACCAACACCAAATCTCCAACCTTCAGGTTGGAAGAGGGTTTCTTCCATTTGGACCGTAGTTGCAGATTGTTTAGATATTCCCTGGACCATCTTTGCCAGAAAACATCTCTGGCCTTTTGAATTAATTTCCATCTAGTTAAGTAGTTGTCATTAGGGTGATAACTGGGCTCTGGGAGTGCTGTTAATGGTCTTCCAATCAAAAAATGTCCTGGAGTGAGAGGGTTGAAATCATTTGGATCCGAACTCATCGGATACAACGGGCGAGAATTTAAGCACGCTTCAATTTGACTTGTCAGAGTATTGAGTTCTTCAAAATTTAAAACTGCAGATTTTAAACACCTTAGGAGATGATACTTCAATGATTTAATTCCTGCTTCCCAAATGCCGCCAAAGTTTAGAGCAGATGGAGGTATAAAATGCCAAGTGATGTGTTCATTAGCTACATAACTTTGAATTGAAGAACCCTTTACAAGTTGATGTATATTATTCAAAATATTCTTAGCTCCTTTGAAGTTAGTAGCGTTGTCGGTGAAAATATCAGAGGGTTTTCCTCGACGAGAGATGAATCTTCTAAAAGCAGCGAGGAAGGCAGGGGTTGACAGATCTGAAACTATCTCAAGGTGAATAGCCTTCGTTGAGAAACAAATGAATAATGCTATATATGATTTTAATGTTACTTTTGTTCTTATGACATTAGGTTTAGTTATAAATGGTCCTGCGAAGTCTATTCCTGTTTTGCTAAAAGTGCTTGAGGGTATGATTCTATGGATAGGCAGATCTCCCATGATTTGTTTTGACACTTGGCGTTTCGTCTTGAAACATGTCATGCAACGATTAATGAGCTTTTTTACTAGAATTCTACCGGATGGAATCCAGTACTTTTGTCGGATGGCAAACAGAGTTAATTGGAGACCAGAATGAAGATGCTCTACGTGGAATTGTTGAACAATCAATTCTGTAACAAAATGGTTGTGAGGAAGAATTATTGGATGCTTCTCATTGAATTGCAGTTTGGATTTGCGCAGTCGACCTCCTACACGTAGAATTCCTGATGAATCAATAAATGGGTTTAAGGATAAAAGTTTTGAGTTTGATGGTAGTACTTTGCTTTGATTACCTCATTGAATTTCAGTTTTAAATTCTGAACTTTGAATGATTTGAATAAGAGTTTGAATTGAATTATCGAGCTCATTAGAGGACAATTCTTTGTGTTTTATTTTGTCGCTGCTGTGTCTAGCATTGTGGATAAATCTTAGGAGCCATGCCGTAACTCTGCTCAGCTTCCTGAATGTTGAGAATTTAAAAATAAAGTCTAGAATAGGACAAGTAGTGAAATGAACAATCGGAACAGTCTTTCTTTTTTCATGACAAACTTCTTTTGGAAGTTCATATGTGATTGGTAGCGGATCTTGTAAACTTGAGTTTGATAGCCAATCAGGACCATTCCACCAAAGTGAATGGTTTACTAGCTCTGAAGAAGTTATACCTCTGGAGGCGCAATCTGCAGGATTATCCTTGGTAGACACATAGGACCAAGAAGATTGCAGAGTTAGTCGCTGAATTTCTGCAATCCGGTTACCAACAAAAGGTTTCCAATGTTTTGATTCAGATTTTATCCAACATGAAACAATCTGGGAATCTGTCCACAAAATTACTCGGTCAATCTGCCACAGCAATGAGCTGCAAATGGAATCCTATGAATTTGAAAGGAGAAGAGCAGCACAAAGCTCCAGACGAGGTATTGACGTTGCCTTCAAGGGAGCGACTTTTGTCTTGGCAGCAATCAATGTGACTTGAACATGACCAGATTTAAAACGAGATTTTATATAAACAACTGATGAATAGGCAGATTCGGAAGCATCACAAAATCCATGGAGTTCCGAAGAATGTATAAGTCCCTTGCAGGAAATATATCTAGGAATTTTAATATGATTTAGCATGGCCAAATCCATTTTCACTCTCCTCCAATGAGAACACAACGATTCAGAAAAGGGATCATCCCAATCCAAATCCTGTTTCCACAAAGTTTGGAACAGAATCTTGAAGCTAATGATCACCGGTGATAACCATCCCAAAGGGTCATAAATTTGAGAAATGTCCGATAACAATTGTCTTTTAGAATATACGTCTTTTAGTGAATTGACTGTAATTGTGAAATTATCCGTGGATGGATTCCAATTTATCCCAAGAATTTTAACAGATGAATTATCTCCGATTTCATATGAATCATGTGAATTCAGCGCTTCTGGTACCTCTGAAAGAACCTCAGGGATATTTGACATCCATTTTCTTATGCAAAAGCCACCAGATAAAAGGATTTTCCGGATATCATCAATGAGAACTTTTGCTTCTTCGATTGTTGTTGCGCCAGAAAGTAGGTCGTCTACATAAAAATCAGTTTTTATGATTTTAGATGCCTCTGGGAACAGGAGTTCTTTGTCGGTGGCAAGTTGCATCAAGGTACGGATTGCAAGATATGGTGCACACGACATTCCATAAGTTACTGTGAGCAATCTATACTCCAATAAAGATTCCAATGGACTATTTCTCCATAAGATTCTCTGAAAGTCGAGATCAGAAGAGTTCACTTTTATCTGTCTGTACATTTTCTCAATATCTCCCGTAAAAGCTATAGGATTAGCACGAAACTTCACAAGAATATTGAAAATATCATGCTGCAATTTTGGTCCAGTATGAAGAAATTCATTTAAGGAGTAATTGTTGCTCGTTTTGCACGATGCATCAAACACTACTCTTAATTTAGTAGTGCTGCTCTGCTCACGCAGAACGCAATGGTGAGGTATATAATAGCACTTGTCTGAGGGTTTGTCACGTTCGTTTTTCGGAATGAGCTCCATGTGGTTGAGAGAAAGGTATTCCATCATGAAATCCTTATATTGCTGAAGAAGATTCGAAGATTTGTGCAATTTTCTCTCAAGAGCAAGAAATCGTTTCATGGCATTCTGACGTGAGTCTCCGAGATTGGGCACAGATTTAAACGGTAGACCAACAGAATATCTTCCATCTGTTGATATGCAAAAGTTCTTGTCATAAATGTCCCCGCAACTCTTCTCCTCTTTAGTCAATGGAAGAGCGGCAGGAACCGATTCCAATTCAAAAAACTGTCGCAGATTATCATCTCCTTGGGATGTTGAGCATAATGAGATATAGTTGTTTCCAGTCTCAGAACTGGAAACATTTCCTGAAAGTATCCATCCTAACTTGGAACTACAGGCAGAGGGTCCTGGATGATTTTGGAATCGTAGTTTTCCTGTATATAAAAATGGGGCTAGGTCTGCACCAATTACTAAATCAATGGCACTTGTTTTTATCAAAATTGGGATCTGCTAATAAAGTATTCTTTAGATGAGGCCAATTATCTCTATTTATCAGAAAATTAGGTAAATCAACAGTGATTTGATCGAGTATTATGATGAAACTTTGAATATTCTATCAGAAAAATGAGGCTTAAATTGAAGAAAGGTCTCACTAGCAGACTGCTGTATTGGTTGTTACCAATTCCAAAAACTGTGAGTTGGCTCTTTTTAACAGGAAGATTCAACTTTTCACGACAATTTTCTGTTATTAGACTTCTTTGAGAACCAGTATCAATCAAAGCTCTGCATGGATGAAACGATCCATTTTCTGCTCTCACTCTCACGATAGCAGTAGATAATAAGATTGTCTCATTGGGCTTTGTTGTATCACTGAGAAAACATGAAACGCTAGATTGGGCAATTGGAGATTTAATTGAAGTGGTATTCAAAGGTTCGGGTTGGAAGGAATGCAAAAGAGTGTGATGTCTTTTGTTGCATGATTTACAATGCATAGTGAATTTACATAAGTGTACTCTGTGGTTGGATCGCAAACAATTGAAACAAAGGCTATTGGTTTTGACTATGTTCCATCTTTCAAGGAGAGAACTTTTATGGAACTTGTCACATTTGAATATAGGATGTGATTTTTTGCATAATAGGCATTTATCATCACCTTTTGAAATAGAATTATATACATGTGTTTATTTCACTACAGATTTATCCTCTTTAGCATAACCTTTTATCGATTGTAAACTTTTTGCTTGTTTTTCAAGAAACATAATAAAATTTTCGTAGGATGGAAAGCCATCATCTATCAACGTCAATTCCCATTGCCTTTTCAGATCATCACCTATTTTTCTTTGTAGGAAATGTATTAGAAAGATATCAACAAGTGTATTTCTTTCCAAACCCAGTGATTTCAAATTTCTCATGGCTTCATTACATATATCTAGTAGTTCGCAAATGGCCTTGGAATTTATTAGTTTTAAAGGTTTTAAAGTGAATAATTTTGTACATTGTGAAAAGGCAAGTTCTTTTTTGTTATCATATCTGGAGACCAATGTGGCCCAAGCATGGGCATAGTTTTCATCAATAACAGGAAATCCCCTAATAAGTCGTTCAACGTCTCCAGTAACAGCTGATTGTAAATATTGCAGTTTTTGTGAATCAGTTAGAGCGGTATTGGAATCAATAGACAGAGAAAACAATTGCTTGAAACTAAGCCATTCGTTAACATCACCAGAAAAGGAAGGTAAATTAAATTTAGGAAGTTCTATTTTACTTGTGGTTGATTGATTTAGATCATCAATTTTGCTTGAAATGGCTGTACAAGATACTTTATTGATATTCACCACTAAATTTCTAAGATTATCATTGTATTGCATAACTCTAGAAAAGTAAACTTCATCATCAAATTCAGAAAATGTTAAAAGATTACAATAAGTTTTTTCAATGTTAGATTTTATATCTAAAATATCTTGTTTAAATGTCTGTAAATTTGCATCATCCTTCGCTTCAATTATCTTGAGCGAAATTTGCTCAAAATAATCCACTTGTTTGAAATGAAATTCAAGAATATTTAAAGTAGCTTTAAATTTGGCAGCCATTTTGGCAGCCATCTTTAATATTTGCTATTATTAATTTTAATAATATATTTCAAAAATGAATTATAATTATTTATATTTAAATAATTATTTAATAGATTTATTCCCGGGTTTCGGCACCAATGTTTTGTTTCCCACTTGGCAAATACGCAAGGAGGAAAAGCAGAATGATTGTTTACAAAACAATTTGTTCTCGTTAGGCTTAATTGAATAGAATGTTTTATACTAGCTTAAAGAAACAAATGTACTTATCTTTGGTCAGGCAATTATCCCAAGCTTTACAAATGAATTTATTTTAACTCTCTTTACAATGAATATTTAAAGAATTTACAAAAGAATTAAAGCCGCAGCTGAAACGCATTGTTCTCTGGTGGCGAGCGTTGGTAACAAACCACTAACAACCAAGGTCGCCCTATGGGATCATAGTTTTTCTTATAAAGAATGTTATCAATAATGGAAAATTTTTTAAAATTCGGATCTTCACAGTTTTTCAGTATCTTTGCTAATAAAGGATCCTGCTTTTGTTCCATTTCAACATCAGTCAATATTGCCAGGAAAGGTATATCCTCCTCTGTTTCTTCCGAAGTGTCAGGTAATGGACTTCTGGAAAGGGAATCGGCGTCCTTGTGCTTGCGACCGTTTTTATAGCAAACAGTGACTTCATACTCCTGAAGTCGCAGAGCCCATCTTGCGAGACGTCCAGAAGGGTCTTTCAAATTCGCTAGCCAGCACAAGGAATGATGGTTAGTCACGATAGTAAAAGGGCGGCCAAACAGGTAAGGTCGAAATTTGTTGATTGACCAAATTACCGCCAAACATTCCTTTTCCGTTATAGTATAGTTTTTCTCTGCTTTAGATAGAGTTCGGGATGCATAGGCAATTGGCCTCTCACTTCCATCTTTCATTTGTACTAAAACAGCACCGACGCCATAGCCACTCGCATCGGTATGGACGTAGATTGGTACAGTCTCATCAAAGTGACCTAAAACGGGTTCAGAAGTCAGAGCCGACTTCAACTGATTAAACGAAGCTTTCCGACTATCAGTCCATATGAATCTTACTTCCTTTCTTAGTAGTTCGTTCAACGGCCCTGCTATGGCAGCAAAGCTCTTAATGAATCGACGATAGTAGGAGCAGAGACCCAAAAAGCTCCTGACTTCTGAGACATTCTTTGATCTTGGAAATTTCATCACAGCTTCTACTTTGTCTGGATCGGGATAAATACCACATCCATCAATCAAGTGTCCCAATACTTTCATTTGGCTAGTACCAAAACTACATTTCTCTGAATTAAGTCTGAGACCAGCTTTTGAAAAGCAGCTCAACACCATTTCCAGACGTTGTAGATGTTCGTCCATAGTTTTAGAAAATACTATGATGTCGTCCAAATAACAGAGACAGATGGTCCACTTGAGTCCTCGTAGGAGATTATCCATAATCCTCTCGAAGGTCGCGGGGGCATTACAAAGGCCGAAAGGCATCACTCTAAACTCGAAAAGGCCATCAGGGGTTACGAAAGCAGTCTTCTCACGATCAGCTTCATCAACTTCGATCTGCCAATGCCCCGATTTCAAATCCATCGTAGAGAATATGGAAGCTCCTCTCAACGAGTCCAGAGTGTCATCAATTCTGGGTAACGGGTATACGTCTTTCCTGGTTATTTTGTTTAATCGGCGGTAGTCCACACAGAACCTCCAGGTTCCATCTTTCTTTTTAAATGAAACGACAGGAGAGGACCAGGGACTATCCGATGGTTCAATTATTCCTTGTTTAAGCATTTTGTCCACTTCTGTCTGAATAATGCTTCTTTCTTTTGGTGACACTCTATATGGGCGTTGTTTAATAGGGGCATGAACTCCAGTATCAATGCGATGTTTAACTCTCAATGATGAAGTTTTAAGCTTTTCTTTTTGAAATTCAAATACATCCGTGTACCTCTTAAGAACATCCAACAATCTCACTCTATCTTCATTGGATATATCAGTGTCTATAAGGGTCACAAGTTTATCCAAGTCCTCAGGGCATCTATTTTCATTTTTCTCAAAATCATCATTGTCTCCATCTATGCAGCATAAATTACTGATGTCAATGAGAGATATTTCAGCAACTTTCATCCCTGCAGGAATGATCTTTGCAAAGTCACTCCCATTTGCCATCCAAACCTTGCTCCTCCCATGGCTGAGATTGACAACGGAGGCCGGAATAATTATTTTTTTATCCATAGTAAGAGCCTTAGAGCAAGTAATCAGAACTTCTTGAACTCCCGTAATTTTGCTACAGACAACAGTTATTTGCTTGATTGAGTTGGGTGGAATAATGCTATCCTCTAAAGTGCAAACGGTGTCTACTGGACAGAGTTCTTCCTTCATAGGAGCTTCTTTTAAGTAAAGCTCATTTTTCCCACAATTAATTTTGGCTTGAGTTAATTTCAGAAAGACCCAACCAAGGATAACCTTATGACTACACTCAGATAGTACAATAAACTCGAATGGTTGGGTTAATTCATTTACGTTAATCTTTAGAACACATCGTCCTAGGGCTTCACAAATAAATAATTCAGAAGATATGAAATAGATAGGCCAAATTCAAATAGGAATAAAGATGATTGCAATAAAATAATTATTCCATATTCTAGATATATAGATAACGAAATATCTAGAATTTTGAGAAATTTTGAATATATATAATATATGGCATAGTACGGAGACAAAAAGGGAATTTATAACTAGAAATAGCATAATGAAGTATAACATAGGCACATCAAAACCAAGTAATGTAATTTATGGGATTAAATGCACAGAATGTGACAAAATTTATATAGGATAAACCGGCCGTAATTTAGAGACCAGAATTAAGGAACACCAACAGGGTTTATTGGGGAGAAGGGCGTTAAGCAAAATTGGGGAACATGCATTATATTCAGGACATAGGCCAAATTGGAATGATATTGAGATATTTCATAGGAATATAAATTTAAAAAAGAAATATTATTTTTAGAGTGATGGGTATCACGGGAAATGGGGGAAAGAAGTATAAATGTATTTGAAGATATTCCACTACAATACAATTCGTTTTTAAATTTAAAAATTAGTTTTAAAATGGTTGGTATAAATTGTAAGTAATAGATATCGATTTATATATACTATTGGAAAATCTTTGTAAATATTAATATTATTTTTATATTAATTTTTGTTTATAATTTCTCATTATATATATGTACATTATAATTTATTTCTAAGATCATAGTCTTTTGTGAGGTAAATATTTATTTTTGACTCGTGCTTTAGATGTTGTACAAATATTTTTAATATCGCGTGAGAACGCCCTTGGAACTTTAGAAAGATTTTTAACGCCTTGCTAAATGTTTAATTTTTGTTTGCTCCTGACGAGGACAAAAGATTTTTTTCGAAACGTCGAGGTAATAAAATGATTTACTGGCCGAAGTATCTCTATTTTCAAGAAATTTTTGATCTACGTTACATTTCGATTCTTTCTCTTTCTGTAATGTTAAAACTTAAACGGCTAAAAGAAATTTTGCTTCTTCTGTGTTTATAAAAGCCTACAATTAATTTTCCTTATTCACTCTGAAGTCGAACTTCTTCTTTGTCAATGGCACCTTTTGCATTCATGTGGCAGCGCCTTTATTTCTACTCCAAACAGTATTTCAGGTATCTGCACATTTCTGGAGAAGGGAATCAAAGGACTTTGAACCGGAATACAAATTGTCTGTGTAAAGAACAGGAATTTTTTATCTACTTAGCATTAAAAATAGTTTTTCTCCAATATTTAGACAGGCTCATCTTTGAATCTTGGTATTTTACAATGTATATACTTCAAAGCCCAATAGATGTCAATTACTAGAAATACAGAAACAAAATTTTGATACCCCCTTAGTTGAGAATTCTTATGGCAGTTATTGTTTGAAATAGAGTCTTCCTTTGAACTTCCCAATGATTCATAATGGAAATACCTCTTGCTGAGTTGTAGATTCCTTATACGTCCTTTTCACTAAATAAATAACGCGTCTTATTTTAAAAATAGGATTTTCTCATGACTGTTATTTCATCATCATTGTTGGAGTGCAGGATATTAGATGGTCTTGAACATTGGTTTTGCCGTAGGGTAAAAGGTATCAAAATAGTTTCTGATATTTATGGCAAAAAGTTGATTAATATTTGTTTGAGAGAAAAGGGTAAGTTATCAATTATATCCTCTGAATCAGATTATTTAATTTGTCTAAATAGTCATTGAGTGGTACACTTCTTATTCAACTCGTGTCGAAAATTGGTATCACAGGGTATATTGGTGAAACCTTTTAAAGCTCTTCCTGTAGCGGTCCATCGTTTTCTTTTTAATTTTTTAAAATCTAATTTACAGCAGTTCATGGAAATTTAAAAAATATTTTACAGGAATTAGAGAGCAGCGGAAACAGTTCTGTTTGGATGAACGATATTTCAGAATTCCCGACAACGAGAAGGCATTAGCATTGAGAAATGTGTGACCTTATCGTAAACAATATATAATAACTATGAATTCGCGATAAAATAAGGTTTTAGTGTGCATATGGGGCACCTTTTTCGTTTATAAGAATGCTTATAAAACAATACATTTATTTTATCATCTTAGTACAGAACTATCGCAAATTCAGATAAAAGCTAATGTTAGGGCACACTCTTTGTCACCACCTTTTACTGAACATGAGTGATAAGATAAATGCATTATTTTTATACAGAGATGTTGAATATTAATACAAATATATTTATATCATGAAATATGTATGTAAAATTTATAAGTTGCGTAAATACATTTATAATTTTTCTATTACTCTCCTTCTAATAAAACGCTTTTTAGTGTTTTTCGTATATACTTCTGCAATTATATTTAGAGCGAGATATCGCATTTTGTGATAAAATATAGACGCAAAGATAGGTTGTTAAAAAGAGATTTTCATAATAAAATAAAATACATTTTGAGACACCATTAAAATGTTCCACCTTTTACTTGAACTTCAATGAATCTCTCTTTTATTCTTTAAAACGCATTAAAAATCCTATAGAAATTTAAACTTATACTTTATTGCTTTGTTGCAGCATAGATACCTGAAAATCTTAAACTATGTATTAAAGCAGGTCAATATTTTATACTTTCAAATTAATAATGGGCTGCAATAAATTTATTTTTTAAATTAGAAATAAATTTACATCTATATCATTATATCATACTAATTTTGAAGAAGCAGAGATAGAGGAAAATCAATATATTGATGTGAAAGTAAAATAATATCTCCGAAATATTGAAATATATTTTTTAAATGATAAAATAAAGGTTCTAAAATGCATTTATGTAAAAATACATGTATATTGAAAGAGAATATATTGTACTTCGCAAAATATTCCCAGCCAATATTATTTACGAACACGTATTTTATTTGAAAAATTTAAAAGTTGTTCTCTAAAGTTTTTTGACATTTTTATTGAGAAATTGGCTATATATATTCTGTGAATATCTTATCAGTTAGTACAAGGGGGGATCAATAAATAAGGTGAATTTTCTTATTTCTTAAAAATTAAAAAAGCAAAAATAATTTAAACTACAGAATATTAAAATATAACATCGAGAGACTATTTAAGGTGTTCTGTTCTTTTTTCCCACGCGCGGCGCGAGACTTATAAATAAACTAAAATGGAAGCTCCCTTGAAGGATTGCACCACGCTTGAACAACGTGCAGTTATTCGTTTCTTGAATGCAGAAGGTATTCAAACATCTCAAAAATGCCAAAGAATAAAAAATATCTATGGTGAGTCTTGTTTGTCTCAAAAAACATTTATAAATGGGTTAACGAGTTCAAAAATGGACGAATTACCTGTACCGATATTGAGCGACCTGGACGACCAAGTGTTACAGCGACGCCAAGTACGATAAATGCGGTTGAAAACTTAATTTTGGAGGATAGAAAAATATCCATTTTTACCATACCCGACAATTTGAATATAAGCTATGGAACTGTGCACACCATTATTAACCCTTTAAGCTCTAGGGCCCGAATGCTAACTATCACTATCAGGACCACACTAATTAAGCCTAAACTGATGATCAAGTAGTTGTTAAGTAAAAAATGTTATAAATAAATAAATATGATAGATAGAAGTGTTCTGTAAAGTGTAATATAATCCAGACTCCTCTCAACACAACACTCTGATTTTATTATACTGGAGTGAGTATTTAATTTTTTAATTGGGGGTTAATTATAATTAATTGAATAATCGACTTGAATTTTTCAAAATAAGGTTTTACAAATATAAAAAGGAATTTTAGATATATACAAGGCTATTTACAAAGCTAACACTTGTGTTTAAAAGCACAGACTGGATGCAAGCCTCTCTTGCACTTTGAACATATGGTTCTAGACCTCCGCTTCAGGCCTTCTTTTGTACACTCCACACATCTACTCTCTCTCTTTTCTGGAAGTTTTTCGAGTACTTCCTGGCTTGTTGAAGGCAGTACTGGAGGTTTCAAGTGATTTTTAACTAATTCATTTATTACTGAATAGTTAAAAGCCCTTCTAGAAAGCTTGGGGTTGTCTTTGGTATGCTGTTCATATAGGATGAAGGAGTTTAGGAAAGCCCTGTGGAAGATGTTGAGGATCACCTTTCTATAAAATTTTCTTCCTTTTCCTTCATCCATATATGTATACAACATTTGATCATTGAGATCTACCCCTCCCATGTAGCTATCATAGCATATTTTCATCTGTGGGTAGTCTCTTTGGTCTGACACCTTCTTTTTGCCAGAAGAAGCATCACAAAATGTTGAGAGAAACTTCACTGGAGGTTTGCTCTTCTTTTCTTTGTAAGCCAGGGCCAGTAGATTATTATTTACCATATAAAGGGATTCATCAACACCTAATTTTGCACTTTTTAAGGTTTTAGGAAGTCCTTTCCTATTAGTTCTTATAGTACCAGTCAAATAAGTATGACTGTCCAGTAAGTCCTTGGCTAGGTTGATGCTGGTGAAAAAGTTGTCAGTTATCAAATGATAACCTTTTCCAAGTAAACTGGATTCCTGGAGCAGATTCATTGGAACATCATAGGAAAGGGACTTGATAATTGGAGATAATTTCCCTTTATATGGCTTCATTCTCAGACAATAGCCAGTTTTAGATTCACAAAGCATCCACAGTTTGACTCCAAATCGACCATGGTGCTTTTGGGGCATATATTGTCTAAGACGAGTTCGGTTTTTTAGGCACACCAAGCTCTCATCAACTGTAAGATTTTGAGTAGGCTTATAATAATATATAAACTTGTTGTTCACATGCTCTATGAGCTTCTCAAATCTTGCAGTTGGGTTGTAATCAGGATGAGAACTTGGAACCAGGTTGGAGTGATCAATCAGAGAAAAGCAGCTGTAGAGCAACTCAAATCTCCCTCTAGACATAACTTTACCAAACCAGGGCGTCTCTAAAAGTTCATTCTTGCTCCAATAGTCCCTGATTTGGTTCTTCTTCACATTGCCCATATTGAAGATGACTCCAATAAAGGCCATCATCTCATACAAGGTAGTGTCCTTCCAGGCCAGCTTCCTAGAAAATAGAGGCAATATGTCCCTATTGCTTGCCAATAAAGTTTGGGCACATTTATTGGTAAAAGCCACAATTTCCTTCATCAAATTAATTGTTATGAATAACAAAAAGTATTCAATAGGCCGGATAATAGAGGGGGGAAGGTGCTGTGGGCCACAAACTTCTCCAAAAGTCAACGTTTTAGATGTGGAAAATGGAGTATAAACTCTTACCCATGGACTTGGCTGGTTTTCATCCACTTCTTCATCAGAAAATTCATCTTCAAAAGTGTCTTCAACACTTTCTTCAAACTCAGAAGACAAATAATAAACTTCAGTGTCCTCAGAAAATGCAGAGCATTCTGAACCGGAAGCCATTTTTAAAAAATTAAAAATAAAAAAAGGAAATCGCAAGACAAAGGAGATAAAAACACAGCTAACGTGTAGAGACAAGCCCAGAAGTGAGAAGGGAGGTGATAAAAATAGCCAACCACCACCCCCTCCCCCACGAGGGGCCCTACAAGGAAGTAACGATAGATCGGTACCCCGGCGCTCCTGGTGACGTTATAGGGTAACGATGGATCGTTACCTCGGCGCTTAAAAGAACAATTGCAATTTAGAAAAAATATGCTGCAGATGGATTCCACATTTCCTTTATTTGGACCAAAGACTTAACCGTATTCGGATTTCAAAGGCTCTGTTAAAGCGGCATGAAGAGGAAGGTGATCTTTTCCTTGACCAAATTGTAACTGATGATGAGAGTTGGTGTTATCATTATGATCCTTCGACAAAACTTGCATCTATGGAATGGAAACGATGCGACTCTCCAAGACCAAAAAAAATCAGGTCTCAACGTTCGGCTGGTAAAGTTTTTTTAGCAATTTTTTGGGATGTTGATGGACCAATCTGTCTTGATTTTTTATCCTCAAGGCAACGTATGAACAGCGACCTTTATTGTGACATTCTTGTAAATAAGCTAAAGCCCGGTATAATAAACAAAAGAAGAGGGAAGCTTAGTAAAGGTGTTCTCTTCCTTCGTGATAATGCAAGGCCGCATACATCATGTAAAACTGTATCTACAATAATTAAATTAGGTTTTGAAGTGTTAGAACATCCTGCATATAGTCCAGACCTAGCCCCCTCTGACTATTTCCTTTTTGGACTACTAAAGAAGGAGTTAAAGGGAAAGCGATTTGACTCGGATGAAGATGTCCAGAAGGTGGTGCAAGATTTTTTCACACGCTTCCTAAGAGTGCCTATAAAGAGGGTATTTACAAGTTGCCAGAACGATTGAGACGATGTATAGAAGGCCAAGGTGATTATTTTGAATAAATAAAGTCCTAATTTTCAATATCGTTCTTATTTTTTTTTAATAAATTATAAATCACCTTATTTATTGATTCCACCTTGTATGTTGTCTTAATAACGCTGTTTTTTCTTAATGTGGCTAGAGTTCTGAAAATGTTTCTGGGTTTATCATCTGTGATCAAATCACACTCGGATACTTAACATATGCGGTCGCACGCTCAATAACACACACGTATACAATCACAAACGCACACATCCACACAAGCACATTAAAGAAGACACAATCGCATACACGTACACACGCTCACAAGCACACACACACCCACACACGAACAAATTCACACAAAGACAAAATCACACACCCACAAAATCGCATACACGCATACAATCACATCCAACCACACAATTGCACAAACCTACACAATCACACACACCCACAGAGTCACAGCCACACACCCAAATAAGCACACATACGCGCACACACATAACCACACACTCTCAAAACGCTTGTTCGGCGGTACATATACTAAAATTGGAACGATACAGAGAAGATTAGCACATGGCCCCTGCGCAAGGATGACACGCAAAATCGTGAAGCGTTCCACACACTCTCAAAATAAGTAGAACGATGCAGCGAGGTGCGAGGATGCACGGGCGCGCGCTCCTGCCCCAACTCTAGAGGCTTGGAATTTTAACCACCTCCGAAGAGAAGTAGAAAATTTGAATTTTTATGAGGGATTCCCCGCCCCCCGAATCACCAATGGTCTTGGCTGAAAGCCAATTGCCATCTTAACGTTTTTCCACCCTGGGTGGGGGTATAAGTGCTGGCACTATGCCAAATTTGATACGGGCGGATAGCCTTTAGAAAGCCGATCAAGTTCCTGATAGGTACGGCTTCAAATCTCAGCCCAGTGCGGAGTTATCAGCAAAAATCCATTTGCAGAACAAATTTTCCATTAATATGAAAGAAACTGAAACTTAAGTAAATTTGCCTGCAGGCAATCAAGATGCAAATTCGGCCACGTCGCTCGTCTTTGCGACAAAGACGCTTTCTAATGGCGCTATTCAGGCCCAAAGAAACTGGGCAGATTATATAGAGGATGCAGATACTGAAACTGAAGACGGCTTCACCGTCGTTCAAGGCAGGAAAAGACGCCGCGACTCGGCGGAATCACCTACCACGGCCGCACATGCCAACAGCGCCAGAGTAACTCGCCGACAGCGATCGTCAACGGGATGGGTACCTCGAGTCCAGGAGGTCAAGACTACGAGGACACACATCGTAGAGGCCAGGACGCGGCAGGCGTCTTCCACCGAGGAGCAGTGCATCTACGTTGAGCACTGCCCTGAATTTCAGCCTTATCACTACCTTAAGACCATCGAAAAAGTGGTCGGAGGGGCCAGGAGCATAATTCAACTTACCAGAATGAATGGGCACGTCCTGGTGGGACTAGCCAACAAATTCTTGGCGGAGCGCCAGATTGGTGAGGGCCTTGAGGTCGAGGGAATGCTCCTCAGGACCTTCCCCTTTCGAAAAAGATCGGTTAAAATAACCATAGGAAACCTCCCCTTTTTCGTGGGGATGCCGCCATCATTGACGCCCTCTCACCTTATGGGCGCGTCACCTCCATCGCTCCCAAGCAGCTAAGGGTTGGCGAGTTCGGCTACACCGACGGCCGTCGGGAGGCCTATATTCTTCTCCACGACGGCATAACCATCGAGAGGCTCCCCACCCACCTCGACTTGAAAATTAAAGGCGAAACCTGGCCTGCGTTCCTGACCTTCGGGATCAGGTGCTCAAGATGCCACAACCAAGGTCATCGAAGAGCCAACTGCCCCTTACTCGCTAAGCAGTCCACCGGACCCAGACAGGCTTCACCACCCTCTCCCACCGTTATCCCACCATCGACCGCGTCTGAGCTGCCTCGACGGTCATCGGCCGCACCTCCTGCGTCGGCGCCTCCTGATCTAGCTATGGAGGTCTCCAGCACTCTTCCCGCGGCCCGAGCTGCGCCCCATCGACCTGCTGCGCTTCGGCCATCCCCACCAGCACCCCCAGCTTCATCTATGGAGATGTCGACTCCTGCCTCTGTGCCCCTTGCTCCATCTCTGGAGATGCCAAGTGATGGCGCCACGGCCCACACTGCGCCTCAGCTTGCTGAGCCGGTGCCGCCTACTCCCCATAAGGAGGAGTGAACTCCAGCCATAGTAACACCTCCGCCTCCACTACCTGCCCCGATGACCCAGGAGGATCAGGAGTTTGAGTGCGGGGATCAGATTTTTGACCTATTCGAAGAACTGAATTATGAAAAAGTCTTAAGGCCCCTATTCAAGAGAGGGATAGAAGACCAGGAAATTGTATTGGCGGCCGTGTGGCCCAATTTTTGGGAGCCTCTGCTCGCGCGACTTTCGCCTAAACACAATCGAGCCATCGAGCATGCTCGGGACTGCGATTCCATTATTCGCGAGGGATTGTCCGAACTCAGGGTGGCCTTAAGCTCCTGATGAAATCCAGAGGTCTCTCGGTGAGGGCTCCGCCTGATGTAAATATTAAATGTAAATATTTATTTATCATTATATTTTTATCATATTTAACTTGCTCTTATAACTCTTTGTGAGTGTAAACCTTGACGAGATGTCAATAAAGTTGTTTAATTGTCAATTGTCACACACTCTCAAAAGCACAACGTACATGCAATAACAGGCACACAAACACATTCAACCACATACACGCAAGCGCAAAAAAGGACACCAACAAACACAGCGGAATAATTCAAGGAAAAATAAATTTCACCCAAAATATTATCACGTGAAGATAAGCAAAAATAAATATATTTATTTTTAGTTACGCTTATCAATTTCAGATAAATTCCCTAAAAGTGATATCGACGCCTCTGTCGTATGTATTCCAGTTATTCCTACATGGTACAAGCCGATTACAAGCTGAACTACTAGCCATACTTAACGCAACAAAAATCACCAAGATTTTTCCGCACGAACAATTTATCATTGCTTCAGACTGCCAATCGGCTCTTTCACCCATATGTAAATATTGGCCCCCAAGAACATAAATGATTGCGGAAATTATCTAAAACCCACATTGTTCACCAAAGGTGCAACTTTGCTGAGTCAAAGGCCACAGCGGTATTGCGGGAAATGAACTGACGGATCAGGCGGCAAAAGTAGCAGCACATGATAACTTGCCACTATCTTTTACCACACTCCCAAAGAGCGTCGCGCGTTGTGAAAAATAACAGATAGCACATAAAATGTGGACAGACCTCTACACCCAATATGACTCCACCAGAAATCTACGAATATTTGCTGATTTACCCCGAAACTACTGCTCTCAATTCTTCAAATCATCAAACATGAATTTACCTCAACAAATATTTTTATGTTCATGGTTACATCCTGGCAGACTTTGTGAGGTTAATAAAAGAAGACCCAACTTGTTTCCATTGCCAAGATGAAGACCAAACCGTGGACCACCTCCTTTTGACCTCTGCCCTACCTTCCAATACCAAAGATACCTGACGGCACCCTCCTAGTGATCACCAATCAAAGTACAGAATTCCTAAAAAATCTTCGAAGAAAGAAATCTGCCTGGCGCAACCTCATGATTTGGACTTCCATTGGCATTGTGAGTAAAACCAAGACATAAGTCATAAGGATAGCCCGGGTAGTTGGCGACTTCTGTACGCTCCAGGTACCTGGGTTACCTAAATAATAATAATAATACAGGCCGGTTATAGTTTAGTACAACTATTCGACTATTTATACATTAAGTGCAGCACATGTCTCTCCACACATATAATAGCAGTTTCATTTTTGTATTTACAAAGGGGATAGAACCCTTATTTGTTCTCACTAGCCTATTTGAGTGTATCTGATGCTCCATTGGGGCGATTTGTTGAATTAAAAGTTCACAAAGTCAGTTTCGTTCCTAGGTCAACTTGTTGTTCAAATTTCTGCTGTTTATATACCACTAGCCGAATGACCCGGGCAACGCCCAGGTTTTACCCGCTAGAGGATCTGTTTCGAGAGAAAAGGTAAATTTGCAACGCAATTTGCAAATAACTCGAATAATATTCGGGATAGAGACCTGAAATTTTCACCATAAAAATTTCCCAGAATCAACTCTATATACTGTTGAAATTTCAATCAGAATAGTTACGTATTGTGGACGTGTATAGCCGACATAGGAACAAACACATATACATGCATACACTGACTTTTATATATATAGGATTTGTGTATATACCATTAGGGTAGCATCTCTTTGTGCGTAACCTTTGTTCATAGTCAATATTTATAACATCTCTATTCATGATTAAATATTTTATATCCTTTCCTTTATATATATGAAAATGAAATCCAAAATCGATGTTTGTTATCGCGTTGCGCAAAATCTACAAAATAAATCATTATGAAATTTTGCATGTAGGTAGCTGAAGATTTCGTTTAACATATATGCTATTCAAAAAACTAGAAAGTTTAATGTGCTTTTTTTAAAATGTAAAACCAAAAAGCGTTATTTCCAGCCTTTAACCGCTTGGCGCCGCACTGGTCGCGACGATAAATGAATTTGATTTGTTAATAATTTTAAACGTAGTTTTATTACACGATTATTAAATTGTTGTTGTTGTTTATATTCGTTTGTTTATATAAAAAAAATTACGTTGTGTGTGATGATGATAACAGAAATGAATTTTCATTTTATTGAGAAAAAAAAAAGAAATAATATTAATAACTAGCGGATGTACCCGGCTTCGCCCGGGTTTTACCCGAGTAAAGGTTTGTCAAACGAACATTTATCAAAACAATTCTCTATAAACTTATAAACAAATAATGGATATATTTTGATAATTTGAAAGTCGTAAATTTGAATCTCTCGATAAAGTGAACATTTTTTACCGGTCCCTGTGTGCCGTGTCATCCTGAATTTTGTCTTTTCTAATTTTCTACTATACAAAATCATCGTTTTATCTAGTGAACATTTTTTCCCGGTTCCTTGAAAAATACTCGATAAGTTGAATACAATCAATATTAATTGGTTCCCTCGGTAATTGAAAGTTAAAGGAATTGTATCTTTGCCTTGGAATTTTATCATTATTATTGTCTCCAATAAATTGCCGTGTCATCCTGAGATAATATTACTTTTGATAAATAATCTTTAAGATAATAAACTTAGTGATAATAAAACTTATAGATAAAAAACCTATTATCATCGTCGCAATGGTGGCGCTGCTTGCGAGTTAAATCTACAAATCTGCAAATAACTCTAAGGATATTCAAGATATGCAAGAAATTATTTTTCAGAAACCTTACCAGTACTATACTAAATAACTTCCCAAAGTTTCATGGCGTTCCAATGAGTGGTTTGGTCAAGCATAAAGGACAGACACCCACACACACATACATTCATTTTTATACTAGCGGAAGTACCCGGCTTCGCCCGGGTTTTACCCGAGTAAAGGTTTTTCTAACGAAACTCTCGATAAAGTGAACATTTTTTCCCGATCCCTTGAAAAATACTCGATAAGTTGAATAAAATCATTATTAATTGGTTCCTTTGGTAATTGGAAGTTAAAGGAATAGTATCTTGCCTTGGAATTGTATCATTATTCTTGTAGGATGTACCCGGCTTCGCCCGGGTTTTACCCGAGTAAAGGTTTGTCTAATGAATCTCTCGATAAAGTGAACATTTTTTCCCGGTCCCTTGATAAATACTCGATAAGCTGAATAAAATCAATATTAATTGGTTCTCTCGGTAATTGGAAATTAAAGGAATAGTATCTTGCCTTGGAATTGTATCATTATTCTTGTCTAAAATAAATTGCCGTGTCATCCTGAATTCTGTCTTTCCTAATTTTCTACATTACAAAATCATCGTATCATCATGATAATATTCAGAGCAGATTGTTGAATTATAACAGATAAATTAGAATATTTACCTTGATTATTTTTAGGCGAAAAGTTATTTCAAAAATTTTATTTGCTAGAAACCTTCCCAGTACTATACTAAATAACTTCTCAAAGTTTCACGGCGTTCCAATCAGTGGTTTGGTCAGGCCTAAAGGACACACACACATACATTCATTTTTATATATATAGATATATACTAGCGGATGTACCCGGCTTCGCCCGGGTTTTACACGATAAAGGTTTGTCTAACGAACATTTGTTAAAACAATTCTCTATAAACTTATAAAAAAATTATAGATATATTTTGATAATTTGAAACTCGTAAATTTGAATCTCTCGATAAAGTGAACATTTTTTCCCGGTCCCTGTGTGCCGTGTCATCCTGAATTCTGTCTTTCCTAATTTTCTACATTACAAAATCATCGTTTTATCTAGTGAACATTTTTCCCGGTCCCTTGAAAAATACTCGATAAGTTGAATAAAATCAATATTATGGTTCACTCGGTAATTGGAAGTTAAAGGAATAGTATCTTTGCCTTGGAATTGTATCATTAAATTTATTATTAAATTGCCGTGTCATCCTGAGATAATCTTACTTTTGATAAATAACCTTTAAGATAATAAACTTAGTGATAATAAAACTTATAGATAAAAAAACTTGTTATCATCGTCGCAATGGTGGCGCTGCTTGCGAGTTAAATCTACAAATCTGCAAATAACTCTAAAGATATTTAAGATATTCAAGAAATTATTTTTCAGAAACCTTCCCCGTACTATACTAAATAACTTCCCAAAGTGTCATGGCATTCCAATGAGTGGTTTGGTCAGGCATAAAGAATAGACACACACACACATACATTCATTTATATATATATATATACTAGCGGATGTGTACCCGGCTTCGCCCGGGTTTTATCCTAGTGAAAGTTTGCCTAACGAATATTATTGATACTAATATTCGGGAACACACAGAATATCATGATAATAATGATAATATAATTCGTTACGTCATATATTTATATAATATATTAAGTTTATTTTTCGAGCAAACATATCCACTCTCTACTGAATAGATTTTTAAAAAGATAGACATAAATAAAAATATCTAGAGATATACTACATGATCTTAGCCAAAAGGCCGAGAAACGATATTTTATATATAGAGATGACCTGGCTTTGTGTGTCTTCTGCTCGAGAGAATGTTTCGCTGGTAGAAATATGTTCCTGCCTACTATTAATCATTATCTGGCTTCGCCCGTGGTCTGCTTTAGTGAATATTCTCCAAAAGAATTTTTTAATGCAATCAAGCATGATACGGCAATATTGTCATCATCATTTCTGACTAAAAAATATTGGGGCTCAGTACTTGGTTTATTATATTTTTTCTTGGTTAAAGTGCGACAAAAAAACTCTTCCAGATTTAACTCTCTGTCCTGTTCAAATTTCAGCGAAATTAATATATATTTATGTTCCCGGCTTCGCCCGATTTTTACCCGAGTAAAAGTTGCTTTACAAACCATTTTTTAAAACGATTCTAGCAAACATCCAATCCCTACTGAATCTAAAATTGTCTACACTCTCGATAATTCTTTACCGGTCCCTTGAAAAATACTCGATACGTTGAAAAAAATCAGTATTAATTGGTCCACTCGGTAATTTGAAGTTGAAGGAATAGTATCTTGCCACAAACGAAGATTTGTAAATAACTGTATTTAGCGAATGTACCCGGCTTCGCACAGTTTTTATCCGAGTAAAAGTTTTCCTAACGAACATTTGTTAAAACGATTCTAGAAAACATCCAATCCACCTATATAGGAAAAGTTGGTCATGTGAGTATTTTTGTAGATTACAAAACAGACCAAAATGGTTGAAACCAGTGGACAACATCAAGATTGATACATCGGCTTTGTTAAAGGAGAACAACCTTCCTCTTCTCAATTGGAGTAGGGACGGATCAATCAGGTGTATCCGGGAGAAGATGGGTTGGTAGGTGTGGTTTCAGTCAAGACGGCGGATGGAGACCTCAGAAGAGCTGTGGCCAAAGTTTGTTCTCTTCCACTTGACAGTCCTACTACCTAGACTTGAATCTTTGTTTGCTGTTTTTTTTTTCTATCTACTCCTGTCATTATCAAATGTTGATATTGTAATATTGATATTGGAATACAAAAGTAGGACTAGCCTTCAACCTCCCCGTCCGAAGAATCCTTGGCGCCATGGATGTCCTTTTGTGAAGCGTTCCGCTCCACACTATACACGTGCAGCTTGGACTACACCGCCTTGTAGATCGCTCCGATGTCAGTCTCTCCTGACACCGCCTTGCAGGATCATCCACACGCCCCGGAGGTAACTCTCCGCAGTCTTCTTCTTGCCGCAGATCTTGTTGCCCTCAGACTGACTTCTCCCCTAGACTGCCATGTCCTCTCGGCGCACAAACCCCCTTCATACCGACCGCTATCTCGGCTCCTTCCTTCACTACGGCACCAGCTGGACTGCCTGTCTGCCGCCCCCTTCTATGAAATATGTCAATCAACACTTCCTTGTGGAGGGGGCCCTGCATACCTTCTTTTCTTGGCTTGCCCACATATTATCTTCATCTTCTTTGCTGCACCGCTTCAATACAACCAATACCATCGTCAATTTATCAAAAATACCCATTGCCCTAAAAGCTATATCTCTACTATCCAAAGGCCTCAACTTTGTTCCTTCAAACATAAACTCGATATATATAAAACAATTACATCGATATAGACCTCAATCAGACACACCTTGCGGATCAAACCAAGGAAAAGTAACGAACAGAAATCATCCAATTCTAAAAAAATCAGAATCGCCAAAACAAGACCAATAAAAGTCATGATAAAAGAAGTCATATCAGTTTTCTAAGAGAAAATTATAATATTATCATTTCTTCTTCATACATAGGTAAAAATACATTTATAATAGATACAGCAGCCTACGACAATAAAATACATCAGTTTGTTCAAAAAAGGAAACATACGAACAATAAGCCATAAATCCTCTACAGAATATGATACAATATTTAAACAAAAATTTATATATAATAAAACGCACGCACAAATCACACAACGAGGTTTTTAAAAACTCGTTCAAAATGCGATCTATCAATATTATCTGATTCATCTAAGAGTCATAAACCCAATAATCCACTTCTTCCAATTGTATCCTACTCGGGTTTACCAATATATCCTTTAGCGATATATCTCTTAACAATAATATCGCCATTTAAGTGATTTCTCCCACACACCGTTCAGAACGCCACAACAGAAATGCAAGGAAAAACGATACCCCAAAATTGCTACATGGTTTCATTTTATATTGATTAATTATGCACGTCTATTCCACATTAAAAAAGCCGTTTATTGACCTTTCAAAATTATAGACACCAATCTCCACACAACTTAATTTTATAATTTAGAGAGAATCACTCAAAGACTTATTCGAGGTAAATTTATCCTTAAGTTATTTTAGTTTAAAAAAACTAGTATATTACAAACAGGTCAAAGGACGGCCAATGGACATCTTAATTTATTTTGCACTCGCCAATTATCATTTAAAGCAAACATTTGAAAATAATAGTCTGGAAAAGATATATATAAAAGTTATTTGTATGAGTGAAGATACCAATCTTTAAAAAAAAAACATATATTAAGCCCCATATAACATACCATATAACCCTATATATTAAAATCAAAAAAGGCATATCCTGACCACGTTCACATGAACTTTTAGATTGCAGAGCGCTATCTAGTCGAACAGAATTCAACTAAGCGTTGATTTAGCCTGTTCTCTGATATTTGGCTAACCCATATTCTTGATTAATCAAGAAAAGTCAACCATGAACGAGTTTCGGGCTGTTGGCCCCCGTCAGCGTGGTGCAGACTGTACTTCTACGACCAAAAATATTCGTGGTTTACCTTTCTTGGTTTATCAATAATCAATATATAATTTTAAAAAATATCTATATATATACATATAATACATTATAAGGGACTGCGGCGTATGATTATAAAACAACTTAAAGTTTCACCGCATAAGTTTATTTTCTGTGAAAAATCAATTTTTATTTCGAAGAGAAATATTTACTATTTCTAACTTTTTTGGATGAAGTATGAAAGGGTGAAAATATGAAGAGTAATGGCGAACGGAAAAATAAAAGTGTCCAGGGGCGGGAATCGAACCCACAACCTTCCGCTTACCGGGCAGATGCCATGTCCACTAGGCTACCCTGGACGTATTTTTCCCGTTCGTAAATAATACTTAAAGTAACTTATAATACATTATAAGGGACTGCGGCGTATGATTATAAAACAACTTAAAGTTTCACCGCATAAGTTTCTTTTCTGTGAAAAATCAATATTTATTTCAAAGAGAAATATTTACTATTTCTAACTTTTTTTGGATGAAGTATGAAAGGGTGAAAATATGAAGAGTAATGGCGAACGGAAAAATAAAAGTGTCCAGGGGCGGGAATCGAACCCACAACCTTCCGTTTACCGGGCAGATGCCATGTCCACTAGGCTACCCTGGACGTATTTTTCCCGTTCGTAAATAATACTTAAATAACTTATAATACATTATAAGGGACTGCGGCGTATGATTATAAAACAACTTAAAGTTTCACCGCATAAGTTTCTTTTCTGTGAAAAATCAATATTTATTTCAAAGAGAAATATTTACTATTTCTAACTTTTTTGGATGAAGTATGAAAGGGTGAAAATATGAAGAGTAATGGCGAACGGAAAAATAAAAGTGTCCAGGGGCGGGAATCGAACCCACAACCTTCCGCTTACCGGGCAGATGCCATGTCCACTAGGCTACCCAGGGACGCCATTACTCTTCATATTTTCACCCTTTCATACTTCATCCAAAAAAGTTAGATATAGTAAATACTTCTCTTTGAAATAAATATTGATTTTTCACAGAAAAGAAACTTATGCGGTGAAACTTTAAGTTGTTTTATGATCATACGCCGCAGTCCCTTATAATGTATTATAAGTTACTTTAAGTATTATTTACGAACGGGAAAAATACGTCCAGGGTAGCCTGGTGGACATGGCATCTGCCCGGTAAGCGGAAGGTTGTGGGTTCGATTCCCGCCCCTGGACACTTTTATTTTTCCGTTTGCCATTACTCTTCAAATTTTCACCCTTTCATACTTCATCTAAAAAAGTTAGAAATAGTAAATATTTCTCTTTGAAATAAATATTGATTTTTCACAGAAAAGAAACTTATGCGGTGAAACTTTAAGTTGTTTTATATATACATATATCGTATTTTTTATAACAGTATAATAATGACACTTTTAGTATATGTCACATATCTTCCAATTAGAGCCAATACCTCAAAAGATCCTGCCCTTCTTTTGGATTGTACACCGTTTCTGTTTGCTGCCACCCCCATATCTTGTATACTTTGTGTATATGTTATATCTTTATTGATAATACCTGTAAACCTCTATTTGTATGTAACACTAAAAATGTTGACGTCAAAACAAAGATCCAAAGAGTGTTCGGTCAGCTTGTGGCAGGGACAGAGGGGAGGAAAAGGACAACGCTCAGCCCATGCGGGGTGCCGAGGGACATCTTTATAGACGACCCCTGTAAACAGGACAGGTTTTGGCAAGTGTCAGCAGATGTTATAGGGTGTGGCGATCGGCAGGCGGCTTCTGTCTCGGACACACACTCTCTCTCTCCATGTCTCGGTGATAGGCATCCAAGTTTGTGTCATGGCCTCTACCTCTGTCCCGTGGGCTGTCCCCGATCACTCTCGGTGCTAACATCTAGCCCTGCCTCTGCTTCTTGGTGTTCGCGTGCGGGAAAAACATAAACACTCGCCTCACGTTCACGACTGCCAGTTTATCCATACATATGAAAAAACAATAGAAAAAAATAAAAGATAAGTGGGTCAGGTGTTGATATTAAAATTAAAGAAGGCATCTCCTGACCACGGGCACATGTGGTTTTTAGATGGCACATGTGCTCGTGGTCAGGAGATGCCTTCTTTATTTTTAATATATATATATGTGGCAATAAAATAAGGTGGGAAGAGAAATAATCACACCACAAGTTTGGAAGAGGAACCCAGGCAACCAGAGAGAGAGAGAGGGAGAGAGCCGGGACCGGCAAAGCCGGGCGGCCGTTCGTGTCCACACAATTCCCCAACTGTCTTAATAGTCCCGAGAACTCACGGGCCCCTCTGGTCGCCCCTTGGAATGTCGCTGGTGTCTTAAATGACCGGACTTTAGCTTCCCGTCTCTCTCTGGGTTGACTGTAGGTTTGCTTTATTATTCCAGGAAGAGTATATATTATGACATATATATACCTTTTATCATACTTATTATATGGGGGCTCATACACATTTATTATTATTTAATTTAGAAATGTACATATATAGTCTAAATATATATAAAGTAGTGTGACATATTTATCCGTAGGTTCCTGAATCTGCCCAGATACACTCCAGGCTACATAATCAGATTAGAAACCGGTCGTATCTCATTGAGTGTAACAGCTTTAAAATTAACCCTAAGTATTGGCGGCGGGTGTTGAATATGAGCAGTGACAGATTGCCGCGTATATGTTTTAATAGAACACGGGAACTGTCTAATGCTTCGGGCACACCCATCGGTTTCATTAAAAAGCTCACCAATCTGCTTAACAATAATGGATCCCCTGCACTTGTTTCCTGTGATGATCCTGAAACGCTGAGGAGCGCGATTACAGGGCTCTTAAAAACAGCGGCAGAACAATCTATACAAAATGACCTTACAATAATGGATAAATCTAAGCTATACTCTCACTACAAAGACATTTACATATCTTTCATGACGGAGGGATACCTTTTAGGGGATTTTCCTTTCCCGGTTGTAAGACTACTCGCACAAGTTAGAATACTTTCAAGTTTTTTTTAGAGAAACCACACCAAGATGCTCTGCGGTGAGGACCCGATTTGTACCTTCTGTAATTCAAAACTAAAAAATGAAATCACTCACTATTTTTTTTATTGCTATGCTCTGAAAGAAGAAAGAAGAACCCTTATGCTCAAAACTGGGCAACTCTGTGCTTCACTTCCATCAATAATTGACAATATGACCCTGAATAAGTATATTGCTACGGCGTTTTATGGTTTCCACAAGTCCATATCTCAGAAGAAGGCCAAGTGACACTCACTCCTCACTTTCTTACTGCTACTCTTTTTGTGTTGTTTTTCTTGCTTCCCTCTTTCTCTTTCTTGTTTTTTTTTTTCTTTTTCTTCTGTATATATCGTTATTTCCTTTGTCTCACTGCTTTGTTCTTATGAATACCTCTGGTGAATCCTGTATAGGGTCAGTGACCCTGAATAAAGGCTTTTTGTTGTTGTATAAAGTAGTGTGTTTATATTTGAAAGAGGTTATATAGTCACAATGTGTTTACGTAAATCTCTTATATACCGTTGCGTGAAGGCATCGCTTGGGTAATTGAAACATTCTCAAATTAAGAGAGACCCTGACCAAGATATGGGCGTACAATCTAGAGAAATATTCCTTTCAGCACTATATATTTTTCATTCTCATTATTCCAATATTGAATAAACTTATTGTTACATATAGTGATATATCTCATTATTGATTCAAAATTTAGAATACAATATAGAATAACCATTATCAATTAAAAATTAAAGGGTATGATGACACCAGTTTCATTTTAGAATATATTCGCTTCAATTTTATATTTTGATAGAAGTAAAGAGATAATATAGAAGCTCTTTTTAAAATGGAGCCTCCAATATACAGCATACTGCCAGAATACAGGGCGGTCCGCGCTATTTGATAATATGCCGTCGACCTAATATGAAACAGAAATGAATCGCACTATAACATGAAGTATATAAATTGGCTTATTATCAGACCAATTTGCACATTCCTAACTCCTAAGTAATCCAGTGACTACTTCCTTACGTATATATACGTTTCAAAATTTGATAAGAATAGGTCATATATTGCGCAATCATATGCCCCACAAACTAACTCACGAACATCTCACCTTTATTAATCTAGATGATCTATGTGTTTGTGTCTTTCACACATTATTAATATAAATATTTTCAATTTATAAAAAATTGTCTTGAATTCTTTATTTAGTCTTTTCTACTGAATAATTTGACTTTAAAATTTGAAATTCTGAAATAATAATAGAATTTGTGAGTGTATAAAACCAAAAAAAAAATGTATTCCTCACATATTAATTAGCAAGCTAAATTGGTAAATAAATAAAAGGTAAAAAACATTTTTTTTAAAAGCTTCTATTCAAATGCATTAAAAAGGAAAATAAAGAATTTTTGCGTTGTTGGTTAAAAAAGAATAACTTCCGAGGGTACAAAGGATCTTTAGGACTTTATTTAAACCTAATCGATAAAATAATTACTTGCGCAATCGCTACTGATTGGCAAATGAGTTGTTCTCCGATTTTTCTACATTTTCTTGAACGTTCTAAAACATTCTATTCTGGAAGGCGCCATTTTTTTCTACGTAACAATATTTTATCTTCTGTCATTGAGCAATTAGATGTATCTGATGAAAATAAAAGTGTCGGGGGACGATCATCAGGAATTTCGAACCTAATGTGATTTAATATGTAACAACTGATTAGCGATTTATTTAAGTGTTTGTAATATTTTTACCTCGTCTCTAAATATGATCGTCCCCCGCCACGTTTATTTTAACTCAGATATAATCTAATTGCTTGATGGCAGAAGATACACAATCTATTTTTAAATTTTAGTGCATTTTAATAAAACTATTTTAAAAAACGTATTTTTACTTATCAACTATTTAGTGAGTTTTTACTCATGAATTTAAAAACCTTAGAATCAAAGGTTCACTGGGGATTAGGCCTTAAATAGACGGAAGTCAGCTCGCGGCGGAGTGATCAATTCTTTGTAAGGGGCGTAACATAAGACTTGAAAAGAAATATAGAAATTTGTTAATTCCTGGCTATTCCGACCACCCATAAGTTTCAAAATGGTACACTTGCCTTGTACATTGGACAGTGTGAGTGTTATAAGTTTCATACTTCTATGTGATCTGGAGGTATATCCAAATTAATTTACAAAATTCGAAAGGCAATTTGTAAATTTGTCCATTTCCGTCTACCCTGACAACCCAGAAGTCTAAATATTTGTCAACTTCCATTGTCATCAGGTTCTGAAATGCGTAACAAATTTCATATTCCTATGTGCCTTAAAAGTATATTTAACATCGAATGCAATATTTGTGGACTGACAAACAGGGAAACAAGATAAATAATAGCTTTTAATAATTAAAAAGTATCGATTCCCCGAGAGAAATTTTAAAATCTTTCTACAAACCAGAAATCAAATTCAAGTGTATGCCCGATTTACAAATCACAAATATACAGAATTATCCAAGGGAGACAATATTTACAAATATATGAGGGAAATGATGTATCAAATACAATTTAAAGCTCAATCATAAATAGATTAATTTTCTATATGATTTAAAATGTGAGATGTATTCAACAAAATGTAAGGAAAGGTATTACTGCGATGAGTGACATACAGGCTAATACTAAAGATATCCCACCTGACAAATTTTTAATTCAAAAACCATATGTTTTGCATGAAAATGTTATTTATGATATGGACTCTCAAATTATATGTTCGAATAAAACTGGGGGAAAATATACGGCAACTATAATTTTAAATAAAATATAAAGTTCACCAAATAGGAAAATTTCACAAATTATTTTTGTACAACAATATCTATTTCTACATTTAAAGCAAAAATAATTATTTCTAATTTCTACATTCATCCGAATACTTTTAACGTTGTTCTTCAAAAAATTATTGGAGATCTGCTTAAAACGTTTATAAATCAAACTGTAATCCATTGCGGTGTTTTTAATTCAAGACATACTATATGGTTTGACTGACAAAAGTTACTTTGTACGGGTTATCACACAAATACAATAAACTAGGGCCTACAGTAAGAGTAACTTAAACACAGAAAAAAAACACGTGGACTAAAAAGTACAACACCAACAAAAAAGGTAAATAATAAATCACAATTTGTTAAATAAAATAAAAAACAGTACTTAGCTTTATTGCTGCTTAGGTAGGGATCGGACCGGGGTTACACAGGTATGCGCCGAGATTGCCAGACACGGATATAGCACGCAGAGAACACTTTAAGTGTCTCCACACAAATCATCCACCACACTGGCCTCGACTCATACCATAGCCCACTTTATATACAAACATGGCCACATTCGTCCAATGAGAATGCGGGAGAGATTTGTTCACAAACAAACGAAAACATAAATTCTTTCCACTAAAACCAGAGATAAGATATGATAAGATTGCAAATATTTGTCAATATAATTTGACAAAAGGTATCTTTCCAAAAAAAAAAAAAAAACCTAACAAATCTCCCAAACATTCCCATTGTGCCGTAAGGAAAACCTCCCGCTGTTCGGGAGGAAAAAAGCTCACGGGAGCCATGTTATAAAGATACAAAAAAAAACTAAAGAGAGGAGTAGAAGACATCCGGGTCGTTCCATAAAGGTGCCTTCCATCTTGTTCCTCCCAACAGAAACTTCAAAACAAAATCTGCGCAAACTACGTGAGTTACCATGAGTGATTGCCAAACACGCATATAATATGCTTTAGTATACAGAGTTCAATGGGGGACCAAATAAGCTCTCATCTGGGACCGGCTGGGCATGTTAGGTAGAGACATTGGGTACTGACAGACGCTCACTTGATGAGAAACCGAACGATCCAATTCCATTCAGTTCTCTCAAGTCCAAGAGCTAAAAGCTCTTCTTAACGTCTGTTTCTAAACGCTTTCATCCTATCGACATGCACAACTTTCACATCGTGCATGGTGACCCCTCTTACTCTAAAGTTAACATCGGAGATCCTAGCTTCCACACGGAAAGGCCCATAGACGTTGGAGTAACCTTCAGTCTTAGGAACAGCTAGCATTACCAGATCTCCTCTGTCGAAACTTCTGGAATAAGGTGGCCTAGGATTCATAAGCTTTTTAGCAGAATTACCTGACATAAACTGTCTGACAGTCTCCTTTGCTTTCCGCATCACCCTTAACCTCTCAGCCCAAGTAGGCTTTCTAAAACTATTAACAGACCCAGCACTACACTCACAGTTTCTGTTAAACTCAGTAGGTGGCAACTTTACAGCCTCGTTTTCAATGCGCTTCACTGATTTCTCCTCGAAGGAGCTTGAAACCATCGGTCTATGCACACTGGCAACGTAGCTAAGGTCTACATAATCTCGGTCTTCTGGTTTCAAGGAAATCATGTTGCAACGCTCCCGTATGGCAGGTAGCGGGATATTGAATCTCCTTATATCATTGATTCCCAGAATCCCGTCGTAGGCCTTATCTCCGAGTGACATTAGCCAAAATCTTATCTCTCCCAGCTCAATGCCGTTTTCGTTACCAACTCTACAGGTTTTAACACGTGTAAGTGTCTGCTCTTGGCCTGTCACTGACACTATACGTAAAGTTTTAAGTGCATCGTCCCAATTCTCCTTCAAGACCTTGCACTTTTCAGAATCAATAATACTGACTTGGCTTCCCGTATCATATAACAGGTGCCACATATTGCCGTTAATATTAACCTTCACTATTGGCAGATTTCCATACGGATCTCCGCCATATGAACGTATGTTCACTATCTCGGCATTGTCAAGAGTATTGCGGTTGGCAAACATAGAAGACTGTCTTGAGCAACAATCACTAGCTATATGTCCTAATCTACACTCAGATGGACTCAGCCTGATTTCGCCCAACAATTTAGTCAGTTTTTCTATCTCACCTCTAAGATCTGTAATACACTGCTCATTTTCATGCTTCATCCTGTTTACACTGGCACTAAGCATCTTCATCTCACTCTTAATGCTATTTATTTCTTCAACCCCTTCTACTGAACATACCCCTTTCATAAAGCTGCAACGGTGTTCTACACTATCCTCCGTGGCCATGACACTGACTGCTTTGTCTATTGATTTAGCCTCACTACGAACAATAGCCTCTCTATACTTATCGAGCACATTTTCGAGGAAAATTTCGAACACTAAGCTATCGTCAAAACTGTACTCTACTTTATCTCTAATGGCCAGGAATCTTTCTTTAAAAACCATAGGACTTTCCCCAACTCTCTGCTTAAGACCTTCTATTAATTTAAGGCATTCCCTAATACCACGCGCTTTCTTAGGGTACAATATGTTCAGTTTACTAGCAATACTTTTGAAACTGCTATCGTTACGGATACCCATCTCCTCTAAGCTAAACCTAACTTCAGGGGATAGAGCCTCGAACATGAGCAGTGCTTTGACCTCAGGATCCCATTTGCCTACTCGAGCTTTAAGCTCGACTTCCCGAATGAAAGATTCGAGATCAACCCCATTAAACACTGACAGGTTAAGCATAGAGTTCACAAACATGATGGAGTACAAAAAATAGTAATAAACCACACAATCAAAGAAAAAAAAACCGCACGTAAAATTACAGGAATTTACACGTGCAAAACACCAGTAATCCTGGCAGGGCTCGCCAATGACAAAAGTTACTTTGTACGGGTTATCACACAAATACAATAAACTAGGGCCTACAGTAAGAGTAACTTAAACACAGAAAAAAAACACGTGGACTAAAAAGTACAACACCAACAAAAAAGGTAAATAATAAATCACAATTTGTTAAATAAAATAAAAAACAGTACTTAGCTTTATTGCTGCTTAGGTAGGGATCGGACCGGGGTTACACAGGTATGCGCCGAGATTGCCAGACACGGATATAGCACGCAGAGAACACTTTAAGTGTCTCCACACAAATCATCCACCACACTGGCCTCGACTCATACCATAGCCCACTTTATATACAAACATGGCCACATTCGTCCAATGAGAATGCGGGAGAGATTTGTTCACAAACAAACGAAAACATAAATTCTTTCCACTAAAACCTGAGATAAGATATGATAAGATTGCAAATATTTGTCAATATAATTTGACATGACAATGTTATAAACTCTAATGGATATAGATTACAACCTATTATAGACGAGTGTAACCTCTTTATACATAACCTGAAAACACCCACCTGCCGCAGAGTGAGTATAATCGATCTCAGAATCTCGAATAAACACCTGCTTTGTTTAATAAATAACTGGCATACCTCTGATCTGACCTATATTTCCGAACATGTTGTTGTAGAATTTTATATCAAATTAAAGAATGGTCATTTCTTCAATAATCAAATTTCCACATGGAAATATTTCGGATAAAATGTGAATTGGGCAAATTTGTCTAATAACATATCATCACAAAATACAAACAAACTGGAAATTGATATAAGCAGAATGAAAGAAGAGGCAGACATTGATGGGATAGTGAACGCACTCACGTATTTATTGAGAGAAGCAGCATATAAATCTTTGAAGGTTAAATCTCCCATTAATAAACATATTTTCATAATTAACTGGTGGACTAATGAACTGGAAATAATGAAATATAATTTTAATTATATTCGAAACTTGTATTACCATGTATTGTCAAAGGTTCCTTCAATGTCTATTGCAATTATCGTCACTGATAGTTTCTTCCTATGTTCTTTTATAGTATCTGTTATTTTATTCAAGAACGTTGTCGTTGATTTTGATTTGACAAATCCATGTTGTCTGGAGCTCAAAAGGATATTGCTTTCATAAAATTCATAAATTCGATTTTTCAAAATAAAAGTAATATCCTTTTGAGCTCCAGACAACATGGATTTTTCAAATCAAAATCAACGACAACGTGTGTGCTTGAATAAAATAACAGATACTATAAAAGAACATAGGAAGAAATTATTAGTGACGATAATTGCAATAGACATTGAAGGAACCTTTGCCAATACATGGTGGCAAGCTTTGATCAAAAGAATTGATGAAGATAATATGCCTGCTGATCTTATCAAAATTTTACAACCCCTTTTGAAAATAGAAAAATATTTTTTAATTTTAGTAACTGAAAAAATTCTAAAACATTATCAAAAGGTTGCCTACAAGGTGGACCATTATCTCCATTGCATTGGTTGATATTTATAAATGATATGTTAACCAAAATACAACTACAAAACTCAGAAATAATTCTCTATGGCGATAATTTCACAATAGTATGCTGGAACAAAGATTTAGCAACCCTAAAAAATTCAATTGTCGTATTTTGGAAAAAGTTGACGACTGGTGTACATTAAACAAATTAAAAATAAGTCCTGGTAAAACTAGTATTTTACATTTTCATAACAAAGATAAATTTGAATTTAATTTAAAATAATATTATTACGCCTGTTCATGAAATAAAAATATGGGAATTACCTTTGTGCAAACCATAGAAGGAAGAATAAATTAAATTTTAAATCTCATTTGAACAATATACTAAATAGAACTCAAAGACTAAAAAAAATATTTTTTTTCGATATGTTGCAAATATTGGGGACTAAGCACCAAAAAAAAGACATAATTTTATACAAAACAATCTTTAGACCGATACTCACTTATGGAACTGAGGTCTGGTAAAAATATATAAATAAAAAGTATATACACAAATTTAACTCACTTCAATATCAAATATTATTATGGTGTACACAAACCTGTAAAACAACTAGCTATAGTTGTTTGCATGCTCTGGCAAATATTCGATTACGGACTATATGGAATCCAGAAATATAAAATATGATCTGAAATATGTATCGATTGAGGACCAACAGCAAAATGACTTGGATATTCCGGACATACTTTAAAATTTTATAAAATATAAAATGACACACACTATTGAAGAAAAATACTAACCAAATATTTCAAAGTTTCTTTCCCGCTAATATTCCGAAATGTTTTCCGGCAAATTTCCACAACTCTCAATTTTTACAAATCTTAATTTTAGAAGCTTTTATGAATTTTAGAAGCTTTTTAAAACTCATCAGAGCCGTGCAAGATTCAAGATGCATCTGTGGATGTGAGGAACAGACTTCTATTCATCTGTTGCTAAATTGCCCTGTCTTCCAAGAGTATGGAATAAAAATGGACTGAATGTATCAATTCGTTTGATCTAATTTCAACAAAAGACAAATATATAAAATTCAACTCATTTTGAAGATTTATTTTGAATTTTATAAAAATAAAAAAACTACTAAATTCAATTTGAACGCTTTTATTTAGAAATTATCTATTTTTAGTATTGTTTTAATTAAATAATTCTATAATATCTAGCATATTTTCATTCTAAAATATTCCTTAAAACCTTCTTTAATCTGTAAATTGTTTTCTCGAATACACACAATATCTTACAATTTGATTTCATTTAACCAAATCTGCATACCAACCCTTTGTAAATATGTCAATTGTGTTGATATTTTTTATATTTTCATATAACTAACTTGCATACTAATTCTGTACATATTTAAAATATCTTTCTTTCTTTTCTTTCGAAATTTTGTTTGTCTTTAAAGTGCAAGTGTCCCTAGGGGGACATAGCGCTCTAAGTCGAAATAAACAAATAGAGGTGGCAAAAAGGGGTAGATAACTCATATACCATGTGAAAATGTAATCATTTTATATATTTTCTATTTCGACTTGGAGCGTTATGTCCCACTAGGGACACTTGCACTTTAGAGGTAAACCAAACATAGAAAGGAAAATAGAGATTATTCGAAATATGTACAAGAATTAGTATGCAATTTTGTTAGAGGAAAAGAGAAAATATCAACGCAATATAAATATGTACAAATAGTTGCGATGCTAATTTAGTTAAATGAAATAAATTTTAAATTATTATATTCGAGGAAAACAATTTACAGATTGAAGAAAGTTTTAAGGAATATTTTAGATTGAAAATATGGAAGATATTAGAGAATTATTCACAATACAAAACTATGCTAAACAGGGTTGATGTCTCAAATAAAAGCGTTCCAATGGAATTTAGTAATTTTTTTTGTGATATTAAAAATAAATCTTCAAAATGAGTTAAATTTTATATATTTGTTTTTTGTTGAAATTAGATCAAACGGGTTTGATACATTTAGTCCATTGTTTATTTTATACACTTGGAAGACGAGGAAATTTGGCAGCAAATGAATAGAAGTTTGCTCCTCACATACACAGAAACATTTTGAATCTTGCTCTGTATAATATATTTCAATTATGTCAATGAACAACTTTTGAGCAAATTACTAAGGGGTTTCCTCACAGTGGTCCGATTTCTCCCCTTCTGTGGACAATTTTTTGAATTATTTGTTTATGATTATCTTTTGCCTAATTGTGAGTCGATTTGTTATTCAGATGATATATCTCATTGATATGCTGGAACAAACTTCAAACAGAACTAAAAATAGTAATTTAAAAACGTTAAATACTATCGAGTTATGATGTATTAAGAATAAGTTCTAAATCATTTCTAAAAAACTATCATTTTATATTTGCACAATAGATTATCTCCCAGTTGAATTAAAAATGAAATAACATCACCAGTATAAAAATTCAAAATTTAAGGTATAATAATTACAAATCCTAGAAGAAAGAAATTGAATTTCGCTTTAAGAAATAATTAGCATAACTCAAAGATTAAACAAATTTCTATTTTCTCTTTGCAGTAAATCTTGGGGTTTGAGCTCCCAAAAATAATTGAATTTTATAAGTCTCCGTTCAAACAAATTTTAACATACAATTCATAATTATGGTTTAAATTTTTAAATGAAAATTCTATTAAAAATTAAATTCAACACAATATACGATATTACTATGGAGTACGCTTGGGATACTTGCGCCTAAATACGTACATTTTTGCAGCATATATACAATTCACTTTTAATACAATTAAATAACAGGACTAAAACCAAAATTAAAACTGAAAGGTTTGTTTTTCTCAAACAGAAAAGAAAATCTAAAATTAATTTACAAAAAATATTGAATTATACATAGGTGTCTTTGTTATATACATATTCGCACATTTCTTCGATGGGATAAAAATGATTACTTCTGTAGCGTTGAATGATTGTAAATCTATATATATATAAAAATGAATGTCTGTCTGTGTGTGTGTGTGTGTGTCCTCTATGGATTCAAAAACCATACATCCAATCGCCGTGAAATTTTGGGATATTATTAGGTGTATCCCCGGAAAGGTTTACGAAAAATAATATCTTGAATATCTTTAATATCCTTAGAGTTATTTGCAGATTTGTAGCTTTAACTCGCAAGCAGCTCCACCATTAGGCTTAGGTTTGCTGCTCCTGATGACCTTGGGTCTGCCCCACCCCGTGAGAGAATGGATTCGCCCGGCCGTCGGCCGACATTCCAAGTACCCACCGACCAATCAGGGCAGAGTTGGTGACACAGCTATGCCAAGTAGACAAGAAAAAAAGCGTCGCGGGAGCTTGCCCAAGATGACCTCCGGGAACTTCGTCCATCTTCCATAAACGACCATGAATTTATTCAACCTTATCGAGTATTTTTCAAGGGACCGGGAAAAAATGTTCACTAGGTAAAACGATGATTTTGTAATGTAGAAAATTAGGAAAGACAAAATTCAGAATGACACGGCACACAGGGACCTGGAAAAAATGATCACTCTATCAGTTTCAAAATATCAAAATATATCTATTTCTTTTTATAAGTTTATAGAGAATTGTTTTAACAAATGTTCGTTAGACAGACCTTTACTCGGGTACCGATTAATATTGATTTTATTCAACTTATCGAGTATTTTTCAAGGGACCGGGAAAAAATGTTCACTTTATCGAGAGATTCGTTAGACAAACCTTTACTCGGGTAAAACACGGGCGAAGCCGGGTACATCCGCTAGTTCTATTATAAATATATTGAGTTTTGGTTTACCTTTCCACAAAAGAAGTTAGGATCATCTGTTTCCCCAATTTTCGCCAGAAATTCTCCAAATATACCATGATTTCTAATGAACTGTTTGTTATAAAAATTTGGACTAAAATAAAAAGGAATTCCAAATGGGAAAAATTCTGATTATTTAATTAGTGTTCGCTATAGTTTCAGCCATTCTTGATTCCATGAAGTTGTGGATTATAGTTGGGGCATGGGGTCCAAATAAATTAATTTCTCCTTTTGATAGATCAGCCAATTCGTATAATTTTATTATCAAAGATTATATGTGATCTGTGAGAATAGGTATTTATAATATATATAAATTTAATATAGATTTTATAAATATATATATCGGAACTTTTATAGTACTAGTATAGTTTATTGTATAATATATCCTAAATTTTAATATAAAGCAATAACGCGCCATCTGTATAAATCAAATTAAAATATTAAGACGCAAATATTTTTTGATCGCAGTATGGACAGTATAAGTTTGATTTATTTCTGAAAGAAATATTCGCGCTTTAATATTTTCATTTAATATGCAGCAAATGAAAACATTAAGATACAAATGTTTCTTTCGTACAAACATCAAACTGCGATGTCCTCCGAATATTTTTTAAATCGGTAAGGACAGTAGGAAAGTTTGATATATTTGCAAAAGAAACATTCGCGTCTTAATGTTTGAATTTTTCTGTATATAGATGGCGCATTATTGCTTTATATACATTTTTGTCTAACCGGCCTTGCCCTTATTGTTTGCGGAAGTGATTGCTCGATGCAAATATTAATATAATTCTACTATTATAAAAGCTTATGTCCATAGTTGGCTTAAATACCATTTCTGAGATTCCGTCCTTCAGTGTAGCACTATTAGAGCTCTAAAAAAGCGGTCAGGTAGATTAAATTGTCGAAACTGCTAGGAGGGTTCACCACTGATGAGGCAAGCCCTCCCAATATTTTTTCATCACAGTAAGGACAGTAGAAGTTTGATATATGTGCGAAAGAAACATTCACGTTCTAATGTTTTCATTTGCTATAAATTGTATAAACTGGTGTTAAAGGTTGAGTGACTAAATATACATTTTGTATATTTTTCACAAAATATTTATATATATAATGATTCAATTATTTGAGTGAATCACTCTCTCTATGAATGAAAACTATTTATATCTATATGTATTTTACAGATAAATAAAAATAGGAAAAATTCAAAATTTGTATTCGAATAAACACGAAAGGAAGACAGTAGATAGTATGTCTCCAAGAAATACGGGTCAAAAGAAAAATAGCCGCCTCAAATATCTATTCAATTCTAACAGCGTTTTTTATTTTTTTCATGATAATTAATAGACTTTGGAGAAGACCTCGGTTGATTGATTCGACTTTTCTAAAAGAGCAGATATTAGTTTGAGATAGGTTCAGGAAGTGGTGACTGAGAAGTTCCAAAACGGATTTAGGACTGGTCAATCTCCACTTCGAGAAATCCTTGGCTAGTACTGTCCCATGTGGACGAGCATTGTCATACTTAAAATATTGAAATAAGGGCCAATGACACACACTTAAAATGCCTCAAAAATAGGGATCAAGAATCTTATTCCTGATTCTTTGAGTAGTTAATGTGCTTCCGTCAAACACGTACTGATGTCTGCTTCTGTTAGTAATTAAGGCATTGCATAAAACGAGACTATTTTATTCCAAATCATCAATTTCTCTTATTTTTTGTGGGATGGAATTGAGAATTATATTCTTTACAAGTAGGGATTTGTTAATATTCTGTGTCCAGATTTAATCACGACTCACTATAAAAGAGATCAAGGGACCAATGATGCTAGGTTCCCTACTGTTGTTCACGGCACCAATGTAAGCGAGTTCTCTTTGAGAAAGAATGAAAAGGATACATTCGATTAGACATCTTGCATTTATATCATATTCCCGAATACTGTCATTCCTGAGGTACTTGATAGCTCATCGAAGAGCTACGGGTTCAGGATATAATCGTGACACCCGTTTATAAAATATTATATTTATATCAAACAAAAATAAATAAAATCCTTATTTTATCTTTTTTTTCAAGTTGTCTGGATTTTTACCGGACTTAGAGAACTGCATAGCTGTCATCCTGTTATTGCGATAAACATTATGCAGTTGTTTATACGAATTGTTTTGGCATACATATAAGAAAAGTTACACTTCTGAAATTACAAATGATATAAAACCCTAAGGCTACTTGCACTCACTGACGTGGTTGTACCTGTGTAAAAAAATCTTCGAGGCGAATTGTTAAATTAATAAGGTGTTTAAAGCTGAACTCGATCACAGGTCAACTGAGTCTTCAATATTCTACAGTTAATACCAGTAAACCATCAATCTGTTGTTATTATATATTTGTTTATATTATCAATATAAGTAACGTTTTACACTCATTTGAATATTTACAAACAATGACCTTATACTTTGTTAGACCTTAAAACCATCTGAATTATATTCGGTGCAATGTAAAAACAGGCACTTGTTTTGTCTTTTCATTTTCATTGACAAGAAGTCAAACTTGTTAGATATTCCTGGAAATGATTTAAATAATTATCTATCGGAATTGGCTATCGTTATAATGTCAACCTTGGAATAATCATTGGATAAAAATTCTATGCACATTCCAAACCCTAAATATAATTGAATACACCATCAGATGCCTTCCGAAACATAAAACTCCCGGGCTCTCATTAGAGGTTGCATCAGATCAGTTGAAGACTTTTAGATTTTTTTTAATCTGGTGGCTCAGGGTGGTAGCTACACATAAGATGGGTCTCAAAAAATGGATTTTTTTGCACCCCGATATATAGATAACACGAGTTCTTGGAGTGCAGAACGCCAATTATCCAGGTTGTCCACCCCTATAGTAAACTACTGACTGGCAGTTACAATCACAGCATGAGTGGCTTGCAGAACCAATTAACCAGAGCGTTATATTCTGGAGTTAATTTTGAAAGCTGGACATATAGATAAGATTGAGGTTGCTAAGTCCAAGTAGAAGGGCCTTTCGAATTCTATGTCTCAAGAAAGAGCGATAACTAAAGAGGAAGTTATTCACTGTCTGTGGTCACTGTACTCAAACCATTACATTGTTCTGTTGGTTTGTGTAAGCATTAAGAAAAAAAAGCTTATTCTGTTATCAAATTCAAAATATATTTTATTGGCCATTTTCAAAATATCCTTCAGAATTTGACACAAGGAATAAATATAAGAGATACATAATTAATTATTTAATCAAAAAGGCATATATTGGATCAAAATATTATTTATTTTACCAATATTTCAGTTGGCTGAACGCCAACCTTTATCAAGGTGTTATAACATTTTAAAGTGTGTCAACAACAAACTCAGCGCCACATAACGTCAACAGAATTAAGTTTTAAAAAATATTTTGTTATATTCAATGGGGAGAATTTTTTTATATATATACAGTGGTACCTCGACATACGAGTTTAATTCGTTCCGCAACCTTGCTCGTATCTTGAATTACTCGTATCTCGAAGCAAATTTCCCCATACAAAACAATTGAACTACCATTAATCCGTTCCAACCTCCAAAATGTCACCCCAGTTATTTTTGTTACGTGGTTTTAAATAATAAAAACGTATTTATAAATATCAAATATTTATTGCACAAAACAAAAAAGAGAATGTAAAGAAATAAATTAGATATCCTCACTGCTCTTTGCCTTTTTCGCTACATTTTTCTCGCTTTCACCTGTAGGCCGTTTAGAAAAAAACATGTCCAAGGAGGTTTGTTTCTTCCTCCCTCTCAGAATGTTCCGGAAATGAGTTAGGCAAGTGTCATTAAAAAGGTCAGATGCACGACCTGTTGCAACTTTTTCTGGGTGTTTTTTTTTCCACGAACTGTGAAACTCTCTCCCACATTCCTAAGATCTCCTTTATCTCACTTGTAGAAATTTCACGTTTTAATTCAATACTCACCATATTTTTCTTTGCACTTGACCTTTTACAAACTTTCTTCCGATCCATGGTTATAAAAATAAATGAACTAAAACTGTAAATGTAAACGCAACACAAAACGCGAACACAAAACACAACTTATCACAGCGGAAGCACGCTGCTAACTGATCGTGATGGCGCGACTGCGTGTTACTACCGAACCGAACTCGTATCTCGAATTTCGCTCGTAACTAAAAGCAAAAAATCACTTGCTCGTCGGCTCGTATCTCGAAAAACTCGTATGTTGGGGCGCTCGTATGTCGAGGTACCACTGTATTTATATTATGGACAAAATAAATTTAGTAAAAAATGGTTGTGAATATTTTGAAAAATTAACAATGACATCAATTTTATATTTAAAATTACGTGTACTATGTGTAAAAAATATTTTTCGTATAAAAAATGAATAAAAATAATAAAATTGTACAAAATAACACATAGTACAAGTAATGTGTGGTTTCCCTATTATAAGACCTACTCCGAAAATATTCCTTAGAAAGGAAACATATTTAATTTTGAGAAACTCAAATAACTCTGAATATGAATTGATTTTTTTTTGTTTTTGCATGAAAAGAGGTCTTTGAAAATTTAATTTATAATATGTATAAATATAGAACATTTAAGTGTGGGAAAAATATCATACTAAAAATAAACCTAGTGATTATTCTGAATCAAATATCAATATAAGACTGGGTCCTCGAATTTTTAACATATGAATATCTTCATCTTAACAAATTTCAAATTGTTAAATTCTGAACTTAAAACAATTAGGATTAGGCTTTTAACAATCTTATAATATTTGGATGCTCTTGCTTAGAGAAACAGAGGAAAGAAATTTTGGGTGACTTACCCTGGTCTCAACCTGACTGCCAACAAATTTGCAGCTGGATGAACACACTGATGGTTGATCAGGGTCTCTCCCTCGGGTTATATAAATTCTACAAGGCCGCAGTCAATGTCCATTGGAGAATAATGGATTCGCCGAATGTCGTGGTTTGCTTGGAGGAAGAAGGCGAAGATTGAACGCGGCTGATTCCACACTGGCCCTCTCAATGATATCCTAACCTTGACATATCCTAAACATTGGTACTTTAATTTAAATATTTAATCATGTATGGTTCCTTTTGCTCTGTATGTTTATATTTTGTATATATGGTTATATTCATTTTTGTTTTTTTTTTCTTTCTTCTCTCTTTTCTTTTTCCTTATTACCTCTTGTATTCTAGTTTTTACTTTTGAAATATCTTCCTTTACTAAATCCTGTAGAGGGGAATCATGTATAGGGCTGGATGCCCCAATAAAAAGGCTTGTGTGTGTGTGTGCTTTTAACAATCAAATTTCCTATATTTCTATGACATTTATAAAAAATGCAGCAGAAGTAGATAATTTATTCAATAGACACAGCACTAATATATAATATATTTTTCAATTTAAAACTAATATTGTGAATATAAACATTATATTTATTTGGGAATATTTCGAAGGGTTAACCACTCCCATCTCCCATCTTCGAGAGATGTTATTTTAATTTTGCATTGTATGTCTCGTATGAGCAATGCTCTGCCACATACGTTGGCGAGACAGGTAGATCCGTTTCCATCAGAATGTCTGAACATTTTTGAAACATCTCCAATCATGACACCAGGTTTTCCTTTATCAGCACACTCTCAATTCTGGCCACCCTTTTAACACCAACCACCCCACTATACATTACAGACACATTCATAACCAGCACCAACGATTAGTTCTCGAGTCAATAGAATCCCACAGACATAACAGCAATAACCGAAAAATAGAACTTCCAGATGCATAGCATGCTCTCTTGGCCTTGCAGTAATAACCTCAACAAGATAGCTAGAAATCAATATTACTTGGGTTTTAAGGTGGTCGCGTGAGCGGGTGTTTACATTGGCATATTCCCCTATTTATTTATTTAAGTAACCCAGGTTCCTGGAGCGTACAGAAGTCGCCAACTCCCCTATAGTTTCAAACTCAAAGCAAAAAATTCCTTATATATTAATTCTTAATATTTCTCTAATTTTAACACGCCTGTAGAAGGGATTTTTGCCCGAAAGCTTGCTTTGATATATTTACGTATATTAAAAAAAACTCTTCTTCTTTTATTTCGTCTTTTCGTCTAAATATTTCCAAGAAGAATATTATAATAGTTATCGCTAATGAATCTCTCCGAGAATGAAGTTAATAGGTACCTATGGCTAATTCACAAAGAATCCCTGCAGCTATCCAGATGGAGATGCCACCTCCAATTTAACCGTCACTGCAAAAATTCCGGCTTCATCCCTCCCTCTCTTAGGCTCAGGGACCCCGTTGATAACCCTTTTTCTAGGATTCACATCAAGAAAACCCAGCAACAATTGCTCAACGCCAGAATCAAAGGCTGTTTTTCAAACATAAGGTTTCTTACCAAGTCAATCAAAGGGCTACTCTTCCTAATATCTCAAAAAGTCCCCCCTGAAGTACTCGCAAACCATATTACCAGGATCACAAGTGATATTAAGGCACAAGAAAAGATCACATCACTCAGACACCAGAAGAAACTACTTTTCTGGCAAAATAAATACGCATTCCCTCTCCCTTCCTCCTACAATCAGAAGCACCAGTCGTCGAATGTGATCAACTTGTCCAACCGTACCCTATCTCTCTCAGAAATATTTCTTTTAGGGAAGGGTCTCAAGTTTCGCATCCCTTCCAAGCCTAACATACCTGAGGTCATCAGCTCCATCGAATCCACCATCAAACAGTACAGCCTGCAAGACAAATACTCCATAAGACCCCTCCTCCCAATTACCGCACAGACCTAAGAACACTCCAAAGACTCAAGCAAAGTAAATCCGTAGTCTTCACTCGATCCGACAAAGGCTCGAACACCGTTATCATGAACCAAGAAGATTATCGAACCAAAATGCACAGTCTACTCAATGATGACACCACTTTCTCCCCCATCTCAGACGAGGTTAGCCTCTCCCTAGTTAAAGTTTTTAGAACCTCCCTACTTCAGTTGAAAAAATCTGAGGATATTAACCTCAATGATTACAAGTCATTTATATCTAACCTTTCCAATAGCGCATACATCTACGGCCTTCCTAAAATTCATAAGCCTGACGTACCACTCCGTCCAATTATCGCCTATCATCTGTCGCCCGCGTATCCATTGGCCAAGTTCCTCTCTAACTACCTTTCTCCATTGTTAAATAACCACAGGAATATATACTCTATACGTAGTACCCCCCACTTCATCAGTGAGTTAACTGCCATGAATCTCGCTCCACATTTTACAATGTGTTCCTTTGATGAAACCTCCCTCTACCTCAGTCTTCCCCACAGTCTCATCACTGATAGTATAGAACGGTTCCTTAGTTCACATAATGTAGATCCCCATACAACTTCTTCTATATCACAACTGACCAAACTCTGCTTAAACATGAACTCCTTCACATTCCTTAAAGATCACTACAGACAGATTAAAGGCTCCCCAATGGGCAGCCCTCTATCCTCTATTGTTGCAGAAATAGCCATGTCCGAAATAGACCACTGGATTACCCGTACCCTCCCCACAGATATTCAAATATGGCGCAATTACATTGATGACGTTTTTTGCATATGCCGAAACGGACAGGAGAGCACCATACTTTCAGCCCTCAATAATTATAACCCCAACATCTCCTTCACTATGGAAATAGAGTCAAACCAGGTCATCCCATTCCTTGACATACTAATAATACGCACCGCATCCACATTCCACACCACAGTTTATTATAAAAAACAATGTCCCCCCAGTTATACCCATTTTAATTCACACTGTCCTATTTCCCACAAAATTAATATAAAAAGAACCCTCACTAAAAGAATATTTACTCACTGCTCACTTGACATATTCAAAGAAACTGAGAGAAATCTCATCATATCGCACCTCTCTAAAGCATCATTTCCACTTGAATTTATCAGCAGATACTCATATACACCCGGTCCCTCCAATCTACCTATAATATATAGATCATTATGTTCCCTGCCCTACTCCCCCTCCTCAGTTGATATAGCTAGAAGCCTCAAGACATATTGTATCCGCATCATATATAAGAACTCCTCCAACCTGCTCACATCCCTCCGTCACCCATACACTAAATCGTATGCCCCCCCAGATCCCCTCCATTCTGTTGGCGCGGTCTACTCTGTCTCGTGTGAGCAATGCTCTGCCAAATACGTTGGAGAGGCAGGTAGATCCGTTGCCATCAGAATGTCTGAACATTCTCGAAACATCTCCAATCATGACACCAGGTCCCTCCTTTATCAGCACACTCTCAATACTGGCCATCCTTTTAACACCAACCACCCCACTATACATTACAGACACATTCATAACCAGCACCAACGATTAGTTCTCGAGTCAATAGAATCCCACAGACATAACAGCATTAACCGAAAAATAGAACTTCAAGATGCATATCATGCTCTCTTGGCCTTGCAGTAATAACCTCAACAAGATAGCTAGAAATCAATATTACTTGGGTTTTAAGGTGGTCGCGTGAGCGGGTGTTTACATTGGCATATTCCCCTATAGTTTCAAACTCCAAGCATAAAAATTCCTTATATATTAATTCTTAATACCTCTCTAATTTTAACACGCCTGTAGAAGGGTTTCGCCCGAAAGCTTGCTTTGATATATTTATATTAAAATAAACTCTTTTTCTTTTATTTCGTCTTTTCGTCTAAATTATATATATATCTTGAACACTGACATGAGCATTTTAGATGACATAGCACCATCAAGTGGAAAAAAAATCATCTGAACGTTAAATTGATTTAATTCATTATATTTGACCAACCTATTTTATTTATAAATCAATAAAATATAACTACCAACACTTTTCAGACCGTTTGCCTTCGTTAGCGTGGTCTAGGGTGTACTTAAAATATTTGTTTCAAGCAACTTCTCTATAAATCAAGAAATAGGTCGTTAGAACTAAATTTGCGTTAGTACGCTAAGCATCTTAAAAAGAAAGAAAAATATATATATTTAGTAGGTGAAATAAATAATAAAATATGCTTATTTTGACCGCTCACAGGAACATACATTTTAACAACCCGACCTCTTCTCCTCTTCTATTATACCTTTTTTTTTTATTTGTCACTGATTTTTTATACTAAAGAAAATTCAGGTTAAATACTCATTTATTGACTTTTCAAGAATGTTTAGGGCCAGCCTTTTTGGTATTGTGATTCAGTAAGCACCACGGAGAAGAGGTCAAGCATTAAATGTATGCTCTTGTGAGTGGTCAGAATAAACCTTTTTTTTTTTTTTTAACACTTGACCATTATCTATTTTTTCTTTCTTTTTCACATGTTTAACTTACTTACGCAAATTTGTGTGTGGCTTTACTTACCTATTTGTTTATTTATCGGGAAGCCTCTTAAAACACATTTTTGGTCGTTGAAGTACAGGCCACGCTGACGAGGACCAACAGTCCGAAAAAGTACATGATTGGGTTTTTCTAATTTATCTAGAAATTGGGTTTTCTAATAAACTGGAATAAGTTTAAAATCAATTAATTGTTGATATTTATTCTATGAGATAGCTCTTTGTACTTAAAGTGCTCATTGTGCATTCCCCAAGGCATGTATTTTATTCATTTATATAATATATAATAGTGAAATTTGATTATTCTATTCAGAATTTTGATATCTCTATTAAGCAAAGATGTTTTGTTTGTGTAATATGTTGCTTATACTATTCCAAATACTCGATCAACTGGATGGCACCTAACCATGATATAGAGTTGAGCTCAGAAAGAGTTGCTGCCATAATATTATACTGTATAATTTATAATTTATTTGCCTAAAAATAGCAAAATTTAAAGTCTAAAAATATCATGACGATAATATGAATGGACATAATCACACTTCTACCACTTCCCCCCCCCCATTATTATTACTATTACTTCTAACGATTATGATGGTGATAAAAACACTTATTACACTATAATAATAATGTTTGTTGGGAAAACTCATATTTTACACTCACAGTTGGAAAAAGCCAAATGACTATCTGGGTTTGAATGTGTTTGCCCAAAGAGATTAGTCTTTTAATATATATTTTTTGAAATCGTTATTATCAGTATTATTTATATATAGGAGATAATAGAAATTTAATAATTTATAAACATCTCATGTGTAAAATCATATATTTTCTGGCTTCAAATTCTATAAATTTTTACATTGTTTGGTTAATTTGAGTCGTCCGAAGTCAAAACTGTGACAGTGATTTCTTCAGACTTAAATAAATGCTGTTAAATTTTCTCCAGATCGATTAAATAATGTTGAAAAGTTAGCAAAACAGGCACACCACATTTGTAATTTTATTTATATAGACACTCACAATATATATTTTAAAATATTATTATATAAATATAAAACTAATGTTTGATAACACACACAATAAATAAATTTTCTCATGGATAGATATAATTTATATATAATTAATCTTCTATTTTTATTCTCTCACACACACACAATGAAAATTATATATATCAAAAATTAGATTTTAAAATAATAAAGTTTTGGAGATTGCGAAATTGATATTGCTGTAAAATAATAATTTTCATACAGTCTACTGGTTATTATATCATGTTGTTTTTATCTATACATTTTTAATATTTAAAAAAAATCTTCGCAAGAGGGCGTTTGTTGTTTTAAAATGTGTCGAAACCTTTTTTATTTCTCTCAAAATAAACATTGTGTGTTTTTGTTATTAAATATATTATTGGAATATTTATTTTAATATATATCTGTAACACTTGATTTCTATTAATATATCGCTTGTGTATTGACCAGCTACAATATTATGCTTATGCTCTAATAGCATTTATATTACGATGCACTAGCGCGCCATCTATTATCAAATTACAAAACTATTTTAGACGCGTAAGATTCTTTTTGAAATTAAACAATTTCTACTGCCCTTACTGCAATGGAAAAATTAAAAGGAGGGCCTGGCTCATCAGTGGTGAACCCTCCCAGCGATTTCGCCAGTTTAATCTACCATACCACTGTTATATTGCATTTTTGGAACTTTCTTTTATAGTAATACTGTTGTTAGACTCATGGAATGGATATTTTAGAAGAACTATGGACATAAGCTTTGAGGACAGTAGAATTATATACAATTATAAATATATAAAATGCTTCGAGCAATCGCTCTTCCGCAAATGGCGCGCTAGTGCCTCATAGTATTATGTATATACGTCTTTACACACAAAAATTTACTTTCTTATTTTCACATTTTATGATTTCATTTTTCAAAATTTATGTGTTAATTCGCGTAATTGCGTTCAACCATTAAGATTTATTCCAGAATTTTATTTTTATTTTCACTCCCAATTCCAGTATTTTATATTCACAAATAGGATGTTTTAAATAATTTCAATATATTGTACTTGTGAGTCCTTACGAATTTCCTTTTATTCTGATAACGTTATATCCATCAAGTATATAACTGAAGAAGGCCGAGCAAATTGGGATTCCAAAGAGCAACACGAAATTATGCAGTAGATAAATATTAAAAACCTTTAAGAGGGTTGTGTGTGAAAGTAAATCTATAAACTTATTCACGTTTTAAAATATTTACATTACCTTTTTGAAAGAGTATGGGGTCTAAATATCTTGATAGCAATGATCTTCAAAAGAGATGAAGGGCTCAATACATCATGTGTATACAAAGAGGAAGAGAGTAACTAGTGATGAGGAAAAATACTTCAAGAGAGAATTCAAGGTTCTTATTCGCCACGTATATACAAGGGAATAGAGAGAAAATCTGTTGATGTCAAAGAACCTCATAAGAACTGAAAATCACTATACGCCATATATATACAGGGGTATAGAGATAAAATATCTGGATGGCAACGAACTGAATGAGTATAGAGAGAAAATTTATTGTTGGCAAACAACTTTATAAGGACTGAAAATCACTGTAGGCCATATGTATACAAGAGTATAGAGATAAAATTATTATATGGCAAATAACTTCATGGAGACTGAAAATCACCATACGCCATATATATACAAGGATATAGAGATGATATATCTTGATGGCAACAAACTTCTAGAGTCACTATATGCCATATGTATATAAGATATAGAGGTATACAATAGCTTGCTGACAAAGAACTTCAAGAGAGAGAGAGATAGGACTGATATTCACTATATCCATATGTATACAAGGGTAAAGAAAGTACACATCTCAGAGTTAAAGAATAAGAGAAAGAAATCCCAGAATATAGAAAATATCTAAAAACTAACAGAGAAACATTAGCACGCAGAGCTATGTAGCTATCTAGAAACCTGCCAAAGAAAATAAGAGCCAGAACTATTTTCGAAATAAAGTGAAGAATATGTATAACAGTGAAAGATTTTTAAAAAAATAATGATTAAAAAATCAAAAATAATCGAATATTCGTTCACAATGATTGCATTCAGTGATATGCACACATTTATTAACAATATTTTGATATGATATATCAAGCATATATAGATATATATTATTTGTGTGCGGGCGCATATATAATGAATATATAAAAGAAAAGGTTCCGTTTTCTTTCGCAAGCATTTCACAGAATTAGGACAATGCACATATAAAACAACTTGGTCATCTTGATTGACCCGTTATTCAGAGTGGGTTCTCCACCTCTGTAGGTCGCAATGTCGCCACTGTCTCTCGCCATCCTTTTTCAGATACCATTACAAGTTTTGGGATCTTATTGTCTTACTAATTGTCACCACATGCCTTAGGTTAGGGATTCTTATAGTCCATGTGTTTCTGACCCATATCTATTTTCACTATAATATATATATCGAGGATGATAATTCTCTGATACTAGAAGATTTTATCATCTTGTAATATTTTCTAAACTCAAACTTGCATATCCCTCATATTAAATTCTCAATTAACCTCTAATCCATGATCACTTGATCTTGTGTAACGAAACACTAATAGAATTTTGAAGTTTTTGTAAAAGGCGCCTCTACATGGTCGCTTAACACGTTTAATCAAAAATGATGTCTTTAAATAGAATATAACCTTAGAGAGGAGAGACGTGTAAAATATATATTTATTTTTCAATTTTATTTAGTTTCTTGGTTAGAGATTCTCATTTGGAATCTGTTACAATATTTATCCTCCATTGCTGATAGTGTATTAAGGATTGTTGTAAAAGGTTATGCATGATGATTCAATAGAAATATTTAATTTGTTTGAAACGCAAGTTTAACGAATTAGCGGTGCATCAGGCCAATGGATCCGTGCGAAACCATTCACTTGAAATAAATAAATGCTAGTAGCCCCTTTAAAATACCTCTATTATTAGGAAAATAGGTTTTTCTATTGAGTCCATCATAATTTCTTTATATATTCTCTTATTTTCACTTATAATTTTTTGTCAAAACTAAAACGTGGCTTTTCATATCACTCTCTTTTTTTATTCTTTTTATGTTCCGCATCTATGACGAGTAAATAGCGAAGCCTCTTCATAGACCTTGCTCTATTCTTATATTTAAAATATAAAATTTGAAACTTTGAAACTTTAAAAAATATATATATTATTTTACCATTTTCCTCTTCCCCCCCTTTAATTCCTTACTTAGAGACTCATACCTTTCTCTTTTAGTAGTTCAATATTTAAAAATAATCTTGGGTTGAAAAGCTCTTTATACTGACAATATATTTGTACTGTGATATATAAAGTTTTATACCTCTTTTTCAAAATAATTACGTATATGTAATTATAAACGTTGATAATTCCCCTTGCTTTGACCACTTTCTAATTGATTTAAACGAGTAATTCTGAGAACGCCTCAGAACAACATAGAGACGTATATGAACTATTTACGATTTCCTTTATAACTTACACATTTTTAAATTATTTAAAATTTAGATTATATTTTAGAAACCCATTTCCAGTTAAAAATAGCTTTATTAGGTACCACTCAAAAAGAGCAACCCATCTTATGATATATTTACAGTGGTTAATATACACAGGTTCTTCACATTTTTAAAAACATAGTGGATAAAAGAGATCGGTAATATTTAAATTAGACAAATTTATTGTTAAGCTCAAAATAATAAAAAAAATAAATTAAAGAATCAAAGTGAATTTTGACTATCTTCTTCGAAGTTATTTCAATAATTTTATTATATTTTCATATATAAGATCATAAAAAGACATATATTAGATTTAAAAAATATATATTTTGCCAATATTTCGGCTGGCTGAAAGCCAACTTTTATCGAGCCATTTCATTTTTGTATACACAAACTAATACCGCATAGCGCGTTCTAATTTTCATATAAATAAATCAAAATATATTTTGGCTCTGAAATTTATTACACACACCGCACACTGATAATAGTATTACATATATAAGAAATTATTTAACATCAATGTATATTTTTCTACAATAAATTTTAAATTCTAAGGACAGATTTATTCAGGAGCATTATAATCCTGATTATTTTTCGCATGCTTGGCACTGTAAATTGTGTTAAAAGGATATATTCATCGAACAGTTTGATCCTTTTTTAGAAGTAGGGGATTCACATCTAGACATAGAAGAATAAAAATGGGTAATGACTTGGCTGGCAAGATTGACCAAAAGGTATTCAAACATTGCACTGTGAGATTGAGCTGGTGTTGAGGTTCGGTGTCGACGCGGAACGCTGATTGGAGAAGGAGAACTTGTGGAAGACGCTAGTAGCTTTGCGGCCAAGACGTGTTAGCTCGTGGCGTACATTAGCGTTAAGCCATCCGTATAGGATGGGATTTGACACCGCAGAAGACATGGCGATCAGATGACAGGCCGCAAAACTAAGGTACAAATTCTCCGGAGACATCCAATTTGGCTTTAAGTCTGCAACTAGGTTCAGAATGTTCCAAGGCAGCCAGGAGGCTGCGAATAGTACAGAAATGCTTAGGAGGACCATTGTAGCACGGTTGTGTCTGCGTAGATCTCGCTGAAGTCGTTCCGAGCTCTTGCGTGCACTATTGAGATGTCGCCGAATGCCCATGTGAGTTACTGCCAACAAGAATGCTGGTATAACGAACTGCATCGCCATCACCACTCCCGTATAAACGCCCTTGCTCACCGAAGACGGCCACTGCTCAATGCATTTGTGATAAAGTCTTATGCCTGGTAGACCTACAGATTTGATGGTTTGAAAAAAGCAGAGAGGAAGCGATAACATTAGGGAAGAAGCCCATATAAGAAAAGCCATGAAAGGAAGCCACTTCTCTTTGTGGGTAGTTGATGTTTGCGAAGGCCCCGTGCGAACAATGGCGAGGTGCCTGTCGACGGCGATGGCTGAGACGGTAGCTGCAGACACGAAGACCGTGGCGCCCTGCACGAAGGGCACTAACTTGCAGAGCACACTGCCCAGAGGCCAGCTCTTGCGCACCAGCTCTAGCAGGGTGAAGGGCATACAGAAGAGGCACAGCGCGAGGTCGGAGACGCTCAGGTTGACGATGAAGAGATTGCGAGAAGTTCTTATGCGGGCGTTGCACAGGATGACACATGCTACTGCCAAGTTGCTGATCAAGCCCAGGGCCATCAGTGTGGCGTAGCAGACCACCAGCAACGCCTCGGTCTGATGATCAAAGATGTGGTCATTGAAAAGAACTTCCTGGAGCACGAGGGCGGCATCATCAAAACTGAAGTTGATGAAGTCTGCGTAGCTCAGGTTAGCCTGAGGGGTACAATCCATGGCCTGCACACACCGCTATGGTAAATATTCAGCATATTAGGTGCATTGTTGTGAGGCTCTGTGTGTTTGCAAGTCAGTCAAAAATAGCAAGAAATACCAGAATCTCTTAATTGTTACAGGTGTCCTACAATATTCTTTGATAGTGTCTCAATATAGTTTCCAATGCCTAAACCTGATAAAATTTTAACTACAATCTGAAGTATAATTATTGTTATCCGTGTAATGAAAACCTGTCTTATAAACTACACATATGAATTCTTTACTTGAACTATATTTTGAAAAGGTGAATGATATTATAAAAAGAGACACAAATATATTAAATATCAATTATCAATCATAATTTCAAAAATATTTTTCGCGTCTTTTATGTTAAACTAATTTCAACTACAGTATAATACCTTACTAATGTGGATTTTAAGGGACCTCCAAAAATTCCGCATTAGTTAATATCTTCAAATTAAAAAAGCATGAAAAGTAGATTTTTAAAATTTTGACGAACATAAAAAAATACTATAATTTAAAATAATATCTAAAAAAAAACATTTATTGTGTGTGAATTAACAAATATACTTATGAATTAAGGCTCCCGTAGGGCATAACGCCAACTACCCGAATTAACATTTAGAAATAAATATCTATACAGTCAAATTTAGATAATTAGGCATCGGTTTAATGGTACCAATTTCAAAATCACGATTTTTCCGTTGAAAAAACCTTTATTAAACGGTACTTTTCAAATGTTATTTCAGTTAGTGGTACTAAAACTCGTCTTCTTGTCGGCGAAAATTTCAAATAAAAAATTCTCAAAATTGTGAAAGTGTATATAATGAATATATTTCAAATATATTATATTTAAATAATTTTTTCTTATCTCTCTATATATAAAAGTCAATGTCTGTCTGTTTCGCGATAAACTCAAAAACTACTGAACCAATTGGTACCAAATTTTTCATGTCGCTTTTTATAAACCTGAGGAAAATTTTCGGCTACATTTTGATTAGTATTTTTGGCTATTTCTTTTTTCATCTGAAGAACCTTTTTTTACGCGGAGTAAATACGAGGCGAAGTAACAACACGAGACCAATTAAGCGACCAATGAGCGTTCTGCATTTCTTTTCAAGTTGCTTGCGTACTTTTTTTTAAATATATTTTTATACGAGTGTCACATTTTTTTTACAAAAGTATTGAGAGAGAAATTTATATTACTAAGTAACGGTAAGTGCACACAATGCAATAAAAAAAAAAAACTTTACAAAATAAGCATTACTGTATGTAAACAATGGCTTTAGTTTATTTTATTAATTTTTGTTCTGGCCTTTGTTTTTTTATATAATAATAAATAAAAGTTACAGTCAATATGATAATTCTTAAAATTAAACAAACAATAGTCAATATGCAAAAAATATAAACTAACTTAATAAAATATTCTAATATCAAGCAATATGCAAAATCTCTCCTAATATTTAAATGTACATATTATTAGCATCTTAACGGCGTTTATTCGTTTTTATGTACTCCTGCAGGAAGGCAGAAATACTCGAAAGTTCGATATTGTTTTAATAAAGTGTAAAGAATCTCCAGAACTATTTTTTGCGCGGCAGTAAATACGAGGCGAAGTGACAACACCAGGCGAATTAACCGACCAATGAGCGTGCTGCATATTTTCCAAATCGCTTGCCCAACTTCGTATCACTAAGTTACGGTAAGTGCACACAAAAATGCAATTTTAAAAAAAATTTACAAACCTATCGTTACTATGTACACAATGGATTTCGTATTTTTATTAATTTTTGTTCTAGCCTTTATTTTTTAAAAATATTTTTACAAAAAAATCATATGTAGTGAAAATTTAATATGAATTACTGTCTCATTTAACAGCCAAAACATGTTTTTGTCTATAATCGATATACCCTTTGATTTTTATCAGCCTAAAATATTAACATGGCTATTTTGGCATTAGTTTTTTTTTTTTTTTTTGAGTATTAATATTTTTTGCTGACATGTGTTGTGATAGGGCACTACATTTTACAAAGTTACGGTTAGTAAATAATGCAGATTTGACAATATTTACAAACTTTTATTACTTTAGGTAAACAATGGGCTTATGTTTTGTCATTGTTGTAATGGCCTTTGTTTTGTTTTTCTTAAAAAAAATCATATGTTTCATTGATAGTTTAAAATTTAGTCTGTTGTTGTCATATATTTGCCTAAGTTCCATGTGCCCTTTTATTTTTTACTGAACATTTATTGACATTTATTAACATGACTGTATTTTGCCTTGCATATTAATAAGCCTATTTTTTTCTTCCTGAGAGAGATAGAGAATTATATTAGAGATCCTGTCTCCTCTCTCTCTCTCTCTCTCTCTCTCTCTCTCTCACCCTTCCAATTATTTTACTGTTTTATTCGCTTGCCATTTCTGTATATTTTGTTTGTGGTAGTTCTATTAGGCTGCTTTCTTTTTGTCTACGCAGATATTAGGCTAGAGAAAAAAAATAGTTGAGCATTCTAAAGATTGACCTGTTTGACATGTTTTGCCATGAGTTTTTTTAGCCTTATTTTTTTCTGCTGAAATGTTGAGAGAGAAATTTATTTTAGTTACTAAGTTATGGTTAGTGAACAATGTAATTTTTATATTTACAAACTTAATGATGCTATGTGTGGACAATGGGTTCTTATGTTTAGTTATTGTTGTGATGGCCTTTGTTTTGTTACTTTCTTTGAATATGAGATAATACTATTATTAAAAAGGCAGACCTTATTGATAAGATGGGTAGTATGTTAACAATGCTAAATACTAATATATTGCATTTTTTGACATCACACATCACTTTTTGCCTGTGATAATGTATTACTTCGGTGTTGCTATTCTATAGCTCTAATACTATTTATTAGTAATGTTCTTTCAGTATGAAGGAAATTGCACTCGGGGGAATTCCCGGGCGAAGCCGGGTCATTCGTCTAGTTATATATATATAGCGATATTCATTTAGTATAATTATCGTTTTTGACAAAGCATTTTGTTTATGTTAATAAAGCACATTTATATGTAATTCTACTATTCTAAAAGCTTATTTCTATAGTTTGATTAAATTACCATTTCTAAAATACTGTATTAGAACTCTAAAAAGCGGTTTGGTAGCTTAAATTGTGTAAACCCCTTGGAAGGATCACCACTGATCAGCCAAGCCTTCTACATATTATTTGCATCGCAATAAGGACAGTAGAAGTTTGTTTCATGTTTTAAAGAAAAATTCGTGCATTATTGATTTCATTTTTTATATACAGACCACTGTTGCCTAATGTTGTAAAAGCTTTGAAATAGAGAGAATTAAGGAAGCTAAATGTTTTGGTTTTGGTGAAGTGCAGTGTTGGGCATTAAAAAAATATTTTTCAATTAAATTGAAGTGCAATTAACAATTAATCAATTGTTAATCTTTAATAAATGATTTTAATTAATATTTGCCCAACACTGCCTGAGATAAAAAGTGTTTTTATTAAATACAACACACCTTTACCATCGTCAGCTGCAGTTGAACGCCTTTTTTCTTTTGCGACAATGAAAAATCTGCCAAAGAGTCACAAATTGTCGGACAGCATGTTCGAGAAGAGAGTGGTACTGAAATGCAGTGTTGGGCATTAAAAAAATATTTTTCAATTAAATTGAAGTGCAATTAACAATTAATTAATTGTTAATTGTTAATCTTTAATAAATCATTTTAATTAATATTTGCCCAACACTGGTGAAGTGTCACTAGAAAGGTTAAGTTTTAAAGGAAGATTAAATCGGTAAATAAAGAGAAAGGGGGAAGAAGTTACACTGCATGTCGTTCTCCAAACAGGAAACTGGTTAGTAGCCCAAGGGGTGGGGTTCAGTGTTAGCTTTTTTTTTATTTTTCGAGGTGCTCCCTGCGTCTGTTTTATTATTATTTTGAAAGTGAGAGATATTTTTTTGTTCTGTGTCTTAAAGGAAAATCCTGTTTTTGCGTTTTTTATTTGTTTTGCCAATAGAATTTGAAAATTCATTAGGAAAGTTAGAGTACCAATTTTTTTTCGTGAAAGTCGCTACATGGCGCGTGGATGTTTCTATATTTTGGATATACATTTTTAATATCCTAATGATTTGTAATTTTGTAACTAAGATGCACTTTGTGTGTGTTGTGTTGGGCTCTGATTCATGTTAAAGATGTGTGCCATGCCTGTAGATCGTGTTATTCGGATAAAATTAGTGAAATCCATTGGAAAAATTTCTATCCGTTGTTTGGGATTGTTGTTAAAACTAACAAGTGAAATATCGGGATATAAACCTAGAAACTGCTACTATGTTTGAAGAGAAATGAAGCGAGTTATATGGGAATTTTTGTTTATTTATTATCCAACAAGGCGCGAAAGTATTTGCGTCTATTACAGAATAAATAAATGGAACAATTAAACAAACAAAATGAAACTTAGGATTAAATATTTACAAATTTGCATGTATATATATAAATATATATATATATATGTGAAAAAATAGTACAAATGTAACATTGTACTGGGATAAGGTGCATAAATCATGAAAAAAGAAAAAGGCATCTCCTTATCGTGCAACTGAAAGTTGCTGATGGCTGAGCGCCATCTATCGGAATAAATATCAACTATTCTCGTTGATTTTTTTTATTCCATAATTGGCCAAATACCCATTCTTGATTAATCAAGAAAAGCTAACCACGGACGCGTTTCGGGCTGTTGGCCCTCATCAGCGTGGTGCAAGCTGTACCTCAAAGACCAAAAAAATTGGTCATTAAGGCATCCTGAAAAATCATGAAACGGGTAGTTAAGGCCAGAATTGCGTGAGGACTCTACACAATGTGAAAAAATAGTACAAATGTAACATTGTACTGGGATAAGGTGCATAAATCATGAAAAAAGAAAAAGGCATCTCCTTATCGTGCAACTGAAAGTTGCTGATGGCTGAGCGCCATCTATCGGAATAAATATCAACTATTCTCGTTGATTTTTTTTATTGTGTAGAGTCCTCACGCAATTCTGGCCTTAACTACCCGTTTCATGATTTTTCAGGATGCCTTAATGACCAATTTTTTTGGTCTTTGAGGTACAGCTTGCACCACGCTGATGAGGGCCAACAGCCCGAAACGCGTCCGTGGTTAGCTTTTCTTGATTAATCAAGAATGGGTATTTGGCCAATTATGGAATAAAAAAAATCAACGAGAATAGTTGATATTTATTCCGATAGATGGCGCTCAGCCATCAGCAACTTTCAGTTGCACGATAAGGAGATGCCTTTTTCTTTTTTCATGATTTATGCACCTTATCCCAGTACAATGTTACATTTGTACTATTTTTTCACATTGTGTAGAGTCCTCACGCAATTCTGGCCTTAACTACCCGTTTCATGATTTTTCAGGATGCCTTAATGACCAATTTTTTTGGTCTTTGAGGTACAGCTTGCACCACGCTGATGAGGGCCAACAGCCCGAAACGCGTCCGTGGTTAGCTTTTCTTGATTAATCAAGAATGGGTATTTGGCCAATTATGGAATAAAAAAAATCAACGAGAATAGTTGATATTTATTCCGATAGATGGCGCTCAGCCATCAGCAACTTTCAGTTGCACGATAAGGAGATGCCTTTTTCTTTTTTCATGATTTATGCACCTTATCCCAGTACAATGTTACATTTGTACTATTTTTTCACATTGTGTAGAGTCCTCACGCAATTCTGGCCTTAACTACCCGTTTCATGATTTTTCAGGATGCCTTAATGACCAATTTTTTTGGTCTTTGAGGTACAGCTTGCACCACGCTGATGAGGGCCAACAGCCCGAAACGCGTCCGTGGTTAGCTTTTCTCGATTAATCAAGAATGGGTATTTGGCCAATTATGGAATAAAAAAAATCAACGAGAATAGTTGATATTTATTCCGATAGATGGCGCTCAGCCATCAGCAACTTTCAGTTGCACGATAAGGAGATGCCTTTTTCTTTTTTCATGATTTATGCACCTTATCCCAGTACAATGTTACATTTGTACTATTTTTTCACATTGTGTAGAGTCCTCACGCAATTCTGGCCTAACTACCCGTTTCATGATTTTTCAGGATGCCTTAATGACCAATTTTTTTGGTCTTTGAGGTACAGCTTGCACCACGCTGATGAGGGCCAACAGCCCGAAACGCGTCCGTGGTTAGCTTTTCTTGATTAATCAAGAATGGGTATTTGGCCAATTATGGAATAAAAAAAATCAACGAGAATAGTTGATATTTATTCCGATAGATGGCGCTCAGCCATCAGCAACTTTCAGTTGCACGATAAGGAGATGCCTTTTTCTTTTTTCATATATATATATATCAAGCGAAAATTCAAAATTTTTCATAAACAAAGTGGTTGAGGCAAAAGAGTTAAATAAGGCAACATGCAAGGTATGTCCCATAAGTCCCCGGACTGGGTCCATAAAAAAAGGTAAGTTATTTTATTTAAAAATATATAAAAACTTTTCAAAGTAATCCCCCCTTGCTTCAACGCACCAGCGCCATCGTTTCTCCCAATTGTCGAAACAGTTTTTATAGGCCTCTTTTGGAATGCTCTTCAATGCCAACAGCGATTTTTCTATCATGTCATCCCTGGTGTCAAAATGTCTTTCTTTTAGAACTGCTTTAAGTTTGGGGAAGAGGAAAAAGTCATCTGGTGCGATGTCTGGGGAATAAGGTGGTTGAGGTAGGATTTGTGTCCCGTTTTTCGCCAAAAACTCGTCACCAAGTGCGCTGTGTGAGGGCGGGCATTGTCCATTTATCTGCTCTTTTTTTTAATCGCTTCCCTTAGACGGCGAAGAATGCCCAAATACATTTCCTTAATAACTGTTTGGCCTGCAGGAATATACTGTGATTAACAACGCCCTTGTTATCCAAAAAAGCGACCAGCAACACCTTGTATCTGGATTTCCATATCCTGGATTTTTTGGGTCTAGGCTCACTCTGACCTCGGCAGATTGACGCTTGGTTTCAGGGTCATAGCCATAGACCCATGTCTCGTCGCTTGAGATTATCTTGTCTTTCCATTCCGGATCCGTTCTTGTCATTTCAAACATGTCCTCACAGATTGCAAGGCTACACAGTTTTTGCTCATTAGAGAGGAATCTTGGGATGAATTTTACAGGAGTCTTTTTGAGCTTCAAATCTTCGGTTACGATCCTTCCAATCGTTGTTTTAGAGATGTCTGTGTCTTGCTCTAGCTCCAGCAAAATGGTTCGAGGATTTTCTTTTATCAAATCAGTGATATTTTGCACATTTTCATCAGTCCTCTGTAATTTTGGGCGTCCTTGACGAGGATCATCTTCAATGGAAATTCTGCCAGCTTTAAATCTAGAATGCCATTCAAAAACAGTTGTTCTTTTTGGGGCGTCATTGGGAAATAGTTTATTAAGCATTTCAAAAGTTTTGCTTGGTGATATTTGAAGTTTCACACAAAATTCTATTAAAATCCTCTGCTTCAATTTTTGTTCCATCGTAAAATCGCCGCAGCGCTAGGTGTAACCTTTAAATAAATTAGAATGACCTTGGCGCGCGCGCACGTACCGCCTCGAAATTAGTACCCCAGTGTTGCCAGATATTTTTCTATAATAAACAGTCAAATTTATTTACATTTTTCATTTATTAATGTTTTATGGACCCAGTCCGGGAACTTATGGGACATACCTTGTATTTCTGGATATGTGAGTTTCTTTTCATTTTTATTGAAATCTCAAGCTTTCGTCCTTCTCTACAGGAGTACGAAAATGATCAATGATAAAACGCCGTTAGTATCTAACGGCGTTTCATAATTGTTCATTTTTGTAGTCCTGTAGAAGGGCTGTAATACCCGAAAGCTTTAGATTGCAAAATGAAAATAAATTAATCTCCAAAGCCTTTTGAATTATTTAATTCATATACAGGAGATTCATATCTATCGTGAGAAGCTTAAATCATCTAGATCTGAGAAAACAATCGATGTCTAACTTCTGAAAAGTTAAGACAATCATTGATAAGGTGGATATCAGTTTGTTAAGTTTCTCCACAGGAAAATTTTGTGAAATCTGATAGACCTATTTTATGTAAGTAGTGCTAGAATTTTCCGTGTTATAACAAATTGAGTGACTAAAAAAATTGGAAGAAATTTTATAGGAATGCCCTTTGTTAAAATAGTGAGAATTGTATAGTTAGCATTATAAATTTATTGATATAAAGAAATCATAATACTTTTTTTCTTTGCCCAGCAATTGTTGTAAATATTTTTCTTTTGATAAGTTTCTTTTTTTCAGTTCATATTTTATTGATTTATAAATCCATATTAATGTCTGCTGCGCCGATTTGGGCAGCTGACAATGCAAATATTATAGACCAATTACAAATTATTTTTAGACTGGAAACGGGTAGTATATAACTTACACTAAACGCCACTAAATTAACCATAAAATACTTTTTACGATTACAAAGAATGAGTAACCATAGGTTTTTCAAGATATGCTGGAATAAGTTAAGAGAAATATCCATAAATGCAGGAAAACCTATTATACTCTACAGGACTATTTTAGCAATTTACCACCAATGCGGCCTTGCATGGACAAACAATGCTATCGACTATGAGACCATTCAAAACGAATTACCAGGGAATTTTTGTACAAAAACTGAAAAATTAATTCAGCAAGACTTAGCAAAAATGGATCATACAAGATTATATTCTAATTATAAATTATTATATAAGTATTTAATGCCTGAACAATTTTTATCCTGGAACCTATCATTAGACATAATGGTTACATTACCCAAACAAGAATCATTTCGACTCTACTAAGAGAAAGTCATATTCAAATAATTAAAAAGGAAGAGTAAATAAATTTTGCAAACCTGAAAGCATAGAAGAAATGACCCACTACATCTCTGAATGCACTATTGTTAACGAGGAACGGAATAAGATCTTAAAGAATATTATCCAAGTTTGCGTGAACCCAGTTCAGCTAATCAGAATAATGTCCGAGAAAAAATATATAGCGATATAATTGTTTGATTTTCATAGAGCGTTAGAGAACAAGGTAATCCCTAAGAACTAAAATTACAGAACAATTTCCATCCATAGTTAATTTGTATAGTTATGTTGAATACTTCGATTTCCTTTTCATTTTCCCTTCTCTCCTTTGCTTATTTATTTTTTCTCTTTTCTTCATTAAAATGATGTATGACGAGTCCTTACTTGACTGAAATGTCCTAATAAAGCAGTTGTTGTATTGATTTATATTTGAGATTTTATGAAAGGTACATGCGAAAGTAGGCATGAGCATTCGTATAATATGGTTCGATATCCGTGTACCACTGAGATAAAATTATTGTGTTATAGTGAATAAAGTTACCGTAAAGAACGTATAAAAATATATGGATACCATATTTCACTTGCATAAGTGTCTCTCATTCGTATGAGTTATTATAGATTGCACTTTCTTTCTTATAGCGAAACCCCAGGAATTTTAACAAATTGAGAAAATAGTGTTCTTTATTATTATTATTTGTTGCATTGAGCACGGTTTTCTCTATGTGACTTGAAAAGTTGAGCAGTTGAAAGTATGAAATTTGAGACACGAGTTCAGGCCTGATAAAATTCAAGTCGTCAAATTTTCAAATTTCTGGTTTGTTAGTATTGGGATATGTTTTCTATATTTCTTTTAAAATTTTGTGATTAATATTTACATACTTTTTTACCATTTAGAGGTTTGTGGGGTATTTAATGAAACTAACATTGCAAGTGTACAAATTTATAATTTCTAGGTGGCCGGTTAGAGACGAGAGAATTTCTTTTCAAACGAATAAAAATGGCACAGCCGTTTCTTGAACGTATTGACCGGCTGGAATACCAAAAATATGTGGTCGGAACTGAAATGATTTCTACATTTTTTTATAGTTTGTCATCAATTTTTAATATACTTGAAAACTACGTAAAAGTAAACTATTTTGTACAATCACTTTATCGAGCTAACAGAAAAAGAGTACGAAATATCAGACTTCTAAGTGGTCGCGATGGTCTGAAGAGAGAATATATATAAACTATAGAATAGAAATAGTATATTTGAGAGCAAAAATTCATTCACAGAAATGAATATGAATATGAGTGGAAATATTTATTTTTTGTTTTATTGTGCATTTCAATAAAACATTTTTCAAATACTATTTTTATTAATTAATTTAAAGCCTTTTATCAATATTATTTTAGCATTTATGCTTATTTTATTTATCTAAATATTCGGTCTTTTTTATAATACAAAATACCTTATATAATTTCATTTCTAGAAAATTTGAAAAAAATATATGCGCATGAAATTGAGAAATATTTTCTTTATTATTTTTTTTTTACAGTGAGCACTGAATCCTTGATGTGACTTGAAAAGTTGAGCGTTTAAAAGTATAAGATTTAGGACACTTGTTCAAGCCTGATAAAATTCAAGTTGACAAAGTTTCAAATTTCTGGGTTCTCAGTATTGGGATATGTTTTCTATATTTCGTTTCAAATTTTGTGATTAATTTTTATGACTCTCTGACCATTTAGTAGTTTGTGGGGTATTTAATTCAATTTATTATTTTAATACAACTAATATTGAAAGCGTGCCAATTAACTTTTTTGCCTATCCCAGTATTCGTGGTACAGGCCAAGATAATTATAGTGGGTAGAAGTAGGCGACTGCTTTTACTGTAGTGCACCACATGTCTACACATGTGAAAAGAAGTTCGAATTTGCACTTACAAATGTGCCAGAGCCCCGTTTGGTTACTTCCACTCGCTGGTGGTTTAGACTTAGGCAAGAATCGGGGACCATTGTAGAGTTTTTTTAAATCATAAAAAAGTACCTAATGCGGGAATCGAACCCGGGTCGCAGCGGTCGAAAACCAACGGTTTAGGCCATCCTTCCACCGACCACCGCCAATTAAAATAGAAGGCAGTACTACCATTATAATTCCAATTGAAATGTATCGAAAAAAAATTGAGATTTATTTTTTTTGCAATATGTTTAATATGATATTTATTAGAAATATATTATCTCTACAGATTATACTACAAAGATACTGATTATTAGATGAGCCGAGCTCTCTCATTTCTCTCTGATCATTTTTTATGATTGCAGTAAAAACTGCAGAATCACTATTTGATATATACATCATAAGAAACATGTTGCTGAAGAAAAAGTATTACAATGCACAGTAAAGATGTAATATAAATATTACGTGAGTAATCAGCCTTCTTGGTGACTCAAACAGCGGTCAGGCCTGTCGGAGAGCCATTGGTTTGAAACCTCTCCCTTTTATAATGCTAAACAAAAAAAGATAGCCTTTGTAATTTTTGACAATTATTTTGGAAAGATTTTATTACCTGAATTTATTTATTTCCAATTTTTCTTTGTTATAATATAATCCCTTCGGTAAAATTATAAATATAGGACAAATCGCCGAGGAAAGAGTTTCTTTTATATACGATGTGTGTTCAAAAAGTATCGCGGATTTTGAATTTTCGCGGGTTACGTATATTCGAATTTCGATCTTTTTGTGGCTTTATGTTGGAACTCATGTCTCTTACTTAAGCCGACAAGCTCGGCCATTTTGAATATTCACTTAATTGTTAACAGCTGCTTTGCTTGCAGGTGTTTTGGATCGTCTTCGATTTTTACCTATTAAAAAAATGGATCAAAGAACCTGTATCAAATTTTGTGTGAAAAACGAAATTAAGTGCGCGGATGCATTCCGAATGTTGACTGTGGCATACGGAGAAGCTACCTTGGACCGAAGCAACCTTTATCGGTGGAACAAAATGTTCTCAGAAGGCCGAGAAGATGTGAACGACGAAGAGCGTGCCGGACGCCCGAGCACTTCAACAACAGGCCAATCGTCGAATCACCGTTAGAGAAGTTGCTGAGGACCTAAACATATCGATTGGCTCGTGCCATTAGATTTTATCAATGATTTGGGCATGAGACGGGTCGCCGCGAAATTCGTACCAAAATTGCTCAATTGCGACCAAAAACAGCATCGCATGAACATTGCTAATGAGATGTTGGACTCTGTCCGCGACGACCCAAATTTGCTCCAGAGGGTCATAACTGGTGACGAAGCGTGGGTTTATGGTTATGACGTGGAAACCAAAGCTCAATCATCTCAATGGAAGCTGCCGCACGAACCAAAACCGAAAAAAGCGCGCCAAGTTCGGTCGAATGTGAAAGTTTTGCTGACAGTTTTCTTCGATTGCAGGGGCGTGGTGCATCATGAGTTCTTGCCACAGGGTAGAACGGTCAATAAGGAATATTACCTGCAGGTTATGCGCTATTTGCGCGAAGCAATCCGCCAGAAACGCCCTGGATTTGTGGAAGAACAAAAATTGGCTTTTGCACCACGATAACGCCCCTGCTCACACATCGTTGCTTGTGCGCGACTTTTTGGCCAAAAACAACACACTAATGATGCCGCAGCCACCGTATTCCCCATATCTGGCCCCCTGTGACTTTTTCTTGTTCCCTAAACTGAACAGGCCCATGAAAGGACGACGTTACGCTACGCTTGACGAGATAAAGACGGCATCGAAGGAGGAGCTGAAAAAGATTTTAAAAAATGATTTTTTGAAGTGCTTCGAAGATTGGGAAAACCGTTGGCAAAGTGTATAATATCTCATGTGGGTTACTTTGAAGGGGACAAAATAGGTATTCATGAATAAATAAATAATTTTTGAAAAAACACATAAGTCGCGATACCTTTTGAACACACCTATCGGCAATACAAACCTTCGGGCTCAACAACCCTTCTACAGGTATAACTACGCTACTGAGGCTTTTCCGAATCTAATCCATATATACAATGAAGTAGGGAATATAAGATGCAAGAACTGATTTAAATAGCATAGATTTAAAAAAAATGAATTATTGATTAATGCTAATGCTCTATTGATGTTATGTGATTACAGTAATTAACAAATTGGGAAGCCGGAGATTATTACTTAGGTAGGAGGTTCCGGAATTATACTATGATATACGTCGGGCAATTCTATGGATCTATTGATTCCTTTGAGTTTTTTAGGGAGTAATGCTTCGAGTACTAGACGCTGCTCTTTATATCCTGATAATGGTTTGAGGGTTCACTAATATAAAATGAATGGTCTGTGTTGTGAATATGCGGGTATACGAGAGAACGGAGATCCTTTCTTTTGACAGATCTTTCATGCTCGGTCATTCGGATTCTCACCGTTCTCCCCGTCTCTCTCACATACGTAGCTTCGCACTGCAGGCATGATATTGAATACATGACATTATATTTGCTGAGGGAACCGGTAGGAGTGTTTCTTTTGGTTAATTATGCCTAATCTGTCTGCGAGGGTTAGTGAATTAGAGAAATAGGTATTAATGCTATGTAATATTTGTTCTATGGCGGTGGATTTGGAAGTGAAGGGAATAATACATTTAGATAAATACGGAGGAGGGCTTCTTGCCCGGTACGGATTGTAAAAATGCTTAAAAATGAAGGAAGTCGGATAGCCGGCAGAATTGAGATGTTTGGTTTATATTACGTTTTTATATTGATTGGAAAAGTGGAAGAGAACAGTGGCTGTGCATGCGCTTTGATAAAGTTCTTACAATGTTAATTTTGTGGGAAAGAGGACAGTACGATGTGTAATGTGTGTAGTTGGGGAGGAAATAATTTTTGTAAAACACGGTGGTGTGGTATCTGCTAGGGGTTTAGATTATTAAATTGTCTAAGAACGCAATAATCTAGTTTTGGGCTTTTTCAATGGTAAAGGACATGTCACTATGATAATTATTGAGGGAGGGTTTGAAATTTGATATATTGAATTCTGGTCGCAAATACAAAAGATATCCTCGAGATATAGAGGTCAAATTCCTATGTTGGTTTTATTCTTATCTTTGATTGAATTATCAATTTTGATGATTATTAATTCAGCTACAATGGTTGAAAACGAACTTCCCATTGGGAAACCTCGTATCTGCCGGTATGTCTGAGACGCGCGAAACTAAAAATATACATCTTTAGGCAAATATCAATGAGGTTTCCTATTGTTTGTGCGATGGGTGAATCTATCTGCACATCATAGAGAAGGTACTTGCGATGTCTTTAATTTACTGGTGGGGAAGGCTTAATAACAACGAAACGACGTCATATGAACACATTACGTTGTTGGGATCAGTAAGGTGATAGTTTTCACAATTCTTCAATGAAATCTTGGGTGTTCCGGTGTTGTGTACCGAAAATTGGTGTTTATATTGTTTAAGTAATGGAAAGAAAAGGTTTGTTAGGTATTTGACTAAAAGGGCTGCTGGCGATCTGTGATACGGCTACAACGGCCTTACTACGGATGCATACATATATGGGTTGCCCAAAGTTCACAAGCCCTATTAAGTCCTATTGTAGCCTACCACAGATCGCCGGCAGCCCGTATGTGGGAGAGACGGAAAGAACCCCGTTCTCTCGTATACCCGCATATTCACAACACAGGTTATTCATTTAATATTAGTGAACCCTCAAACCATTATCAGGATATAAAGAGCAGCGTCTAGTACTCGAAGCTTTACTCACTAAAAAACTCAAAGGAATCAATAGATCCATAGATTTTCCCGACGTATATCATAGTATAAATCCGGAACCTCCTACCTAAGTAATAATCTCCGGCTTCCCAATTTGTTATTTACTACAATCACATAACCTCAATAGAGCATAAGCATTAACTAATAATTCATTTCTTAAATCTGTACTACGTAAATCAGTTTTTGAATATCTATCTTATATTCCCTACTTCATTGTATATATGGATTAGATTCGGAAAAGCCTCAGTAGCGTAGTTATACCTGTCGAAGGGTTGTTGAGCCCGAAAGTTTGTATTGCCGATATATATAAAATAAACTCTTTCCTCTGCGAATTGTCTTTTATTTATAATTTTAAAATACAATTCCTAGTTTTCATAATAAAGTCTACAAAAATAAAGTTACCGCCCTCAATATATCTTTTAAAATTTATTTCCCAAATATATATATATTTTTATATATAAAAAGTTATATATAAAAGTTCTATGTTGAATTGAGAGTATAATGTCGGTATATCAAGCTATTACTGATATTAGTTCAGGATTAGCTTGCTATACTGACATTATATTCTCAATTCGACATTATACTCACAATTCAACATCGAAATTTTCTATAACTTTCCTTAAAAATATTATAAAACCTTTTTATAATTTAGTTCATATGAGCTTGCTCTATGACATAATTCAATTTATATATATATATATATATAAACTGAATTATTTATATTTTTTCTATAATACACAAACTTCGAACAAACATTTAGGGTTCAAAATTGTAAAAAAAAATAATAGAGAGATAGAGTTGTTGTAACTCGTAGTTGTAAAAATAAAAGTTTCAAATTAGTTAAAAATTCAAAATCTGTATTTCTTGGTATATTTTACTTTTCCCTATTTTCAAAAAAAAAGTTTACTATTAATATCTTGTATATATGTGATAATCTGTATATAGCAATATGTAACCCCACCACAATCTATGCAATGTATCGTCAAAAGATTTAATAAATGTTAGGCTTCGCGAAAAGAGAATAACAATTAACAGGATTGCATCATCCAGGAAGTAAAGGTCACTGCCCAGGACCCCCATAAAACTAAAGTTCAAAGACCTTCTTTTTCCTGGAAGATTGCAATCATGGCGACAATGGAAGTACTAAGCCAATCACAGTTAAGCATGACAAATCAACAACCAATCACCTTTAAGCATGACCAACTGATAGCAAATCATCAGAGATCACGTGGAAGGATCACCACCAATGAAAAGCCGAGAGAGTTAATGACGATGATCTCGGACAAGAAGTTAAAAAGAAGGTAGGTGACCGTGCTAGATGCAAGGTGTGCTCAACTCAGGCTCCACAAAGGTAGTATCCGCTCCATCATGTGAAAGTATAAGTACCTCCTCTAGTCTCATCACTCTCCCTTTCTCAAGGTCTATTTTATATCCCATCCAGGTGTGCTCGTTATTCCCCTGTGGAAACCCACCATTCGACCAAGACTGCGCCATCAATCACCAATTCAACAAAAAATTCACCAGGACTCACCAGGATTCAACAGGATTGTTACAAAGAGTCAACAGCAATCCGACAAGGTAAACACCAATCCTACAGTGAGTCTATAGGATCTTACGCGACACAATAAGAGCCCGACAGAGAGTCGACAGGATTGTTACAGAGTCAACAGCAATCCCACAGGGTAAACACCAATATTACAGTGAGTAGATAGAATCTTACACAACTCAATAACGATCCGACAGAGAGTCGACAGGATATGATGGAAAACGAGCGAGAACAAGACGCGAAAAGGAAGAGAGCGGAAACTCCCGTGCACGAAATAGAACCGACACGCACCCTGGCGGAGATTCTCCTGAAGTTGACCGCCGTGCTGACGGAAGTGCGGCCGACACAACACGCGGAAGTGTACATCCCCCCCTTCGGTAGAACCTACGCCGCTCACCAATTCTTTCAGGCTTAAGACCGGAAGATGGACGAAGCCCTCGTGACCACCCCCGAAAGGTGCTCAGGTTGCCTCGCTACCTGACGCGCCAACCCCTGGAGCTCTTCAGGAAACTCCGGTTGGCCACCCAGACCTACTTCCAGGTGAGGAAAACCCTCCTGGACCTCTAGCCGGAATCAAACGAGGCGTCTTTCGCCAAGTACTTCGCCATGAAGCTTGCTGGGCAGGCAAGCCTGGAGGAGTACTACCGAGGGAAGACAGCGCTGGGTATGCAACTAGGTCTCCCACAGGAGGTAATCCTCGAGACGCTGACGGAGGGATTGCCGCTCTCCGACCAGCGCCTTGTCCGCGTGGTACCTCCTGAGAGCCTGGGAGAGTGGTACCAACTGGTGCAACGGATCCGCGGAACCAGCGCACCAAACCTGCGTCACCACGAGGAACAACCGCCCCATATGTCGGGCCCATACACCAGCACACCAAGAAAAACAGATGCGTTGACTGTACCTGCACCACCGTCGGACCGCAAATTCTGCGGCGCCCATCACTGGCACTCTGAGTGCCGCCACAAACCAGCTCCACACGCGAGCGCGTGGGCAGTGCGCCCCGTCCAACATCCACAACAAGCCCAAAAGCCGGCCAAGCCGCCCGAGACGCCCCAGTCTTTCGCCAACCAGGTAGGAAAGCACCAACATTTCGTCCGCCAGCTGACAATTAAACTGTCCATCACCCACAAACTCTCACCCCCTTTCCTTGTTGAAACGGGCGCAAGTTTGAACATAGTGCCCCATAACCTCAATAAAAAGTTTTAAAAATAACCTCCCTCAACTGCAACTTAAAAAACAGACCATAAACCTATAGGTTATAAATGGCCCTGTACCGACCTTAGGTCAAATAACCCTCCCCCTGACAATAGGTAAAATAACTAAAAGTATTAATCGTATATATCGTTTTACCCAATTACTTACTATTTTTTATATAATGTAAAATATTAAAGAAAAACATTTTTATACGGTCTAAAATTAGAAAAAAAATTAACAATATTAAATCGGTAACCTCTCTAGGATAAGGCATGCAGAAGGCTCCCTGCCAAATCCGAAACCTAATGCCACCGAAGTGATGCGCTGGTTGCGAATTAAATTGGAAAATTTGTAAATACTTCCATTATATTCGAGATAGATACCTAACTATTTGACTATGACTTTTTCCAGATTCAACTCTATATTTTGTTAAATTTCAGCCAAATTAGCTACGTATTGAGGACGTACATAGCTAAACAGTACATAGAAAAAAATTATTATAAAAATTACAATCAGAATAAGTTAAATATCTTGAAATATTAAAGGAAAAATAATGAGGCTATCTTATATTTTAAAATATTTGTATTAAGTACATAAAATATAATTCATTAAAAATGCATTAAGATATAAATGTAAAAATATATGTATATATTTGTAATTTTATAATATTTTTTTTCATGCACAATTTTTTTCCTCACCTACTTTGTATTTTAAATGATATCAACTGTGATATTATAACACTATGCGGCGATGAGTTTGTGTATACAAAAATGTAATGCCTCGATAAAGGTTAGCGTTCAGCCAGCCGAAATATTGGCAAATAAATATTTTATTCAATCCAATATATGCCTTTTTACTATCTAATATATATATATATAAATTGTCAAATTAAAATATTTTATTTTAAAATGTTTTATTAGAATATTATTTCATTCAAAATTATATTTCATAGATTAAATGACTCTGTTGAATCGACCGCCGGAGGTCACGCTTCCACTATATAAGCTCATTGTTGTTGTTCCCCGTTGGTCGGCTCAAACATGTTTGTAATTATGTAAATAATATTTTGTTTTAATTATTCTTACGCCTTAAGCCAGATATTACTTTAATCAAATTATGTTCTTTATATTACCTTAGCTCAATTAAAACAATCTCTTTTCAAAACTTATTTTATTTTCATACTTTCAAAATTGTTATTTCAACCACGACTGCATTGCCATAGTTTAAACTTCAAGATAATCGCAACAATTCCAAAATCAACGGAAAAATATTTTTTTAAATAATATATATATATATATATTTTTTGAAAATAGAGCAATCCATATTTAATTCATTAGATAATAAAAAGGCATATATTGGATTTAATAAAATATTTATTTAATATTTAATAATATTTTATTAAATCCAATATATGCCTTTTTATTATCTAATATATATATATATTCATGTTAGCTATGCACGTCCTCCATACGTAGCTTATTTGGCTGAAATTTTAACAAAATATAGAGTTGAATCTGGAAAAATCCATAGTCAAATATTTACGTATCTATCTCGAATATAATGGAAGTATTTACAAATTTTCCAATTTAATTCGCAACCAGCGCCTCACTACGGTGGCATTAGGTTTCGGATTTGGCAGGGAGCCTTCTGCATGCCTTAATCCTTGAGGTTACCGATTTAATATTTAAAATTTTTTTTTCTAATTTTAGACCGCATAAAAATGTTTTTTCTTTAATATTTTACATTATATAAAAAATAGTAAGTAATTGGGTAAAACGATATATACGATTAATAAACTGGTAAATTCGACCGATTTCCTAACCCCTCTTGTAGGATGTGAAATCGAAGCCGCCCCCGTACTAATGAGGGCCAAAGCCATGGTATATAGGTTGACCTTTTGTCTGAAATTGCCAAAACTCATGTGTTGCGGCTCATTCTTTATCATCACTAGTAAGGGTTTTAGTACGGTGAAGCATAGTGCTATCGTTCTGGCGCACAATTAAAAGGTGATGTGCTTCTTTTTGTACATAAACGTATACAAATAACAAATCAAATGAAACACAGCGTCTATCGTTTAAATATAAAATTCGAATAAATGTGAATGATATGATAAATATTAAGTTGCTATTTTATAAATAATCAATATATTTTATATTTATAAAGAATAAATAAGTATATCAAATTATTAGTAAATTAAATTTTATTGCCAGTAAATTTATTTGTGAGTAAAATTTTAATATCAAATTATATTGTGCGTTAGTTATATAATTGGTGGAATTAATATTTTGTGTAGATATATATATATATATATATATTGTGATTCAATATAAATTATATCGTTTTAATAAATATCACATTTGTATATATTAATATTTTAAAATCAAAATAATACAATTTTCAAATATCGTTGTAAAACTACATTTTTTTTTTTTTTTTTTATATTTCAATAAATATTCTCGATATTGGCTTCTCTCCATAAAAATACACCTTTGTTTCGGAGATCAATATACCTATATATATTGTAATAAAATCTTCCTTTTCCAAATGTTAAACAAATTTCGGAATGGAATTGGAATATAAAACAGGAAGCCATTAGTTTTGGAGAGAGTAATTTATAATAAATTTTGTAAAAGAAATAGGCAATTCTAGTTTAAGAAGACTCTCTTATCTCAATATACAAAATGTGTTATAAAAAAAAAGAATATGAAAGCTGATATAACAAATAAAACAAACTGTTTTATTGAAACTACTTTGTTATTAGAGTGGATATTTCAGTTTGTTATAAGACTCCTTTGAAGTGGTATCTAGAAAATATATTTTATTTTATTCATTTTATGAATTTCGTTTTTTATACATTTTTATTACCCCATTCATTACCTTCTTCAGCACATATTTTGTTCCATATAAAATATCCCAAAATTAAAAAGGCAAACGTGCACTATGTCCTTTGTTTTACGACGACCTTACTGGATTCTGCATGTTCCCAATTCGTGAATCGCGTTAGAGAGTTTTCTGGTGACTCTATATGAGCCGAAGTAATGTTGAAATAATTTTTATGAATATCCAACTTTGCGCACAGGAATAAAGATCCAGACGAGATCAACAGGCTGGTACACTATGTTCCTGTAATGAGCGTGAAAACGGAGTTTTAAATTCCCTGAGACTTCATGGCGTGGATATGTGCCAGGTGTGATGTATCTTCGGATTTTCATCCTTGAATTTGGATAAGATCATCATCTTCTGGCACTAACTTGGAAATAACACGTTTAGTGGATTTTTGGCTTCAGGCCCATGTACAAGGAAACAAACCAATAGCTTCTTGGCTTGCTGTGTTGTTTGCAAACCTAACGAATTGGAGGATCTTATTTCAATATTTATGGTTGACATCCCCATACATAGACAGCAGGTCTGCTATGGTCTTATTCAACCTTTCCGTGAGTCTATTTGTCTAGAGATATTAGGCAGTCTTCGACCGGTGTATTATTCTACATTGGTTGTTCTTATCACAGATAATGGCCGATATGAAATTTCTTCCTCTATCTGTAAGGAATTCCCTCGTTGTGCCATGTTTCAAAATAACATCTTGAATTTAAGAATTTGGCAACATCCACCGATTAACTTGCTGGTAGTTGCTTAGTAATCGCATATTTTTCAGGTAGTCCATACCGACAATAATCCAATGGTTGCTACATGTTGATGTTGGGATTCTACCTAAGAAGTATATTGCTATCTTTTCGAAGGGGCAACGGTATTGAGTGTAATTGTTCTATGGGAAGTTGATACTGATGTTTGCGTCGCTGAAAATATTAAGTGAGTCACCTACTGTCTAACATTTCTATACTTTCCGGGCCAATCGATTTTTTTCCCTAAATTTATCATAGGTTTAGGTGAACCCGAGTTGTCCATTAGTGGGCGAATCATTGAAGTTTCTAAGTTTTTCTGGCCTGAGGAGGCGATGGATCACTTGTAGTCATTCCCTTTTCCCATTGTATCATAATTCATTTTGAGGAGAGTATTATCAATTTTCAGAAAGAGAGAAGACTTGTTATAGGTCTCTTGTTGGATCTTGTCAGCGATCTTCATGAGGTATGGATCTTTCATTTGTTTCTAGCTCAAATTCTGTAAGGCCATTATATCAGGAATGTCGTGTTCTTTTATTCACTACAGCTTAGAGGACATTTTGACAGGCAGTCTGCCTCTTTATGTTTTTGCCCGCTCTTATACATAACAGTGACGTCAAGTTCTTACAGGAAAAGCGCTTTTGTTGCTAATTTCCCACATGGGTTGTTGAGATTGGTCAGCGAGCACAACGAATGGTGATCTGTAACGATAGTGAGCAAAGGTCCAAAAACATAAGGCCTGAATTTATTGATAGACTAAATTTAAAAAAGCATTCCCCCCCAAGTTGTCCAATAATATTTTCTGCCTTATTTAGCGTCCTAGATGCATAAGCAATTGCTATTTCTTTTCCATTTTGGAACTTGACTAAGATTGCTCCTATTTCACAGTTTCTTGCATCAGCGTGTATTTATGTTGGAGATGTATATTAAAAAACCTCAAGAGAGGTTCAGAAGTTAGCGATGACTTGATATCTTTAAATCGCTGCTGTTTTTATTTTCAATAAAACGTTGTACCTTTCTTTAATAGGTCGTTCAAGGGTTCGGATATGTGAGCCTAATTGGGTATTTAAAAACTAAAATATTTCTCACAATGAGGTTTCTTTTTTTTCCCTGTGTGTTAGAATTATTGATAGTTTTTAAATCCTTCCCACAGTTTTACTTTTATTCCTATTTGGGTAAGAAACGTCGGTATTAGGAAAAGAGAACGACCCAAAAAACTTCTCTTAATGAGTTTGGTATAGGGAATGATCTTTTCCCGTCGCTTTTATATTTACCTATATAACTATAATTTTTCAATATCATAAGCTAAAATATTAATTTGTATTTCTTAGTGAATTTTAATTATCATTCTAGTAAGGGCAGTAGTGAAATTACTTTATTTACATAAGCGTCATAAATAGTCCAAATTTCCAATATCAGAGATGGCGCGCTAAGGATCATGTTTATATTAAACCTTTTGATGTCATAACATGTTTCTTTATTTATATATTGTTATAAAACCTATACAACGTTTAGAAACTTTTATGATAAATGATTCCTTTGGAAAAAAATTGTAAAAAGCAAAGCGATTCCACTTAACCGTTTTCAAGAAATCTTTAAAATAATTGCTCAGTTTTTGTAAAAGTTATAAATAAATTACGTAATCCCCCCCCCCCACACACACATATATATATATATAATGGATATTTTTCTTTTCGAAGTAGGACGCCGCTTCTCATAAAATATTTAAGAAGTAAAGTCAAAGGCTTTTCCAAGGTGGGTGGGGAAGATGTTGGAGAAGTAAGTGGTATAGCCCTTCGATTTTAGGCAGCAACTACCTAGGATCGAATTCTACATTTGGAACTTTTTTTATTAATAAAAAATTACTTTTTTTACTGAGGTTCCCGATTCGTACAAAAGGTTCTGCAACGAAGAAAGAAAAATTCTAACTGTTTTAACATTTGTTGACATGAGCTGTACTTGTAGTAAAAGCATTCCTAACATTCCAAAATGATTATCATGGTCTATACCTTGTTTAATTTGGGATAAGTAAAATTTTAAAGTTCCAAAGTTTATAAATGTCCCTACTATATTAAAACAATATTCTTTTTTTTTTTACTTCGAGTCATGAACCCATCGCCTGAAGAACTTCCTCGTCAGGTCCAAAGGTTTGTCCCTTTAATGGATTTTTCTAGGTGTCATCCAACTTTATATAACAACTTGGGGATAAATTTGGTGAATACGACGGATGACCCACCGAAACGTTCAAATCCTTATATATGTACAGTTAAACCTGTCTATAGCGCCCCCTATTGGGACTCGCCAAAATAGGGTGCTATAAAGGGGGGTGTTATAGAAAGGTCACTTTTAATGTAAATCGCATCGTACTACGCATTTAAAATCGGCTCTATAGAGAGGGAGGCGCTATTTAGAGGGGGCGCTATAGACAGGTTCAACTGTATATATATTCAAAATATAAATTGGATTTTAATGAAAAAAAATATTTAACCAATATTCCAAGAGGCAATTCGCCTCTCCTTATCGAAGTTTTTCTGTGATTTAAACTAAATCACGTGGAAAGGGTTTTATATATATATATATGTCCACGTTCATATGAACTTTTAGATGGCAGAGCGCCAACACTAAAAGTTCATGTGAACGTGGTCAGTTGATGTCTTTTTAGGTTTTAATAAACACCTGACCTTTTTTATTATTTTATTTTTCATATATATATATTAAGAAAAAGGCAACTCCTTATCGTGCAACTGAAAGTTGCTGATGGCTTGCGCCATCTATCGGAATAAATATCAAATATTCTCGTTGATAGTCACAGAATTAGGGACCAATCTTTCGTTGTTACAGAAATATAGGTTCCAATTGGTATACATATGTGTGAAAAAATAGTACAAATATAACATTGTACTGGGATAAGGTGCATAAATTAAGAAAAAGGCATCTCCTTATCGCGCAACTGAAAGTTGCTGATGGCTGGCGCCATCTGTCGGAATAAATACCAACTATTCTCGTTGATTTTTAATTATTCCAGAATTGGCCAAATACCCATTCTTGATTAATCAAGAAAAGCTAACCACGGACTCGTTTCGGGCTGTTGGCCCTCATCAGCGTGGTGCAAGCTGTACCTCAACGACCAAAGAATTAGTCATTAAGGCATCCTGAAAAATCATGAAACGGGTAGTTAAGGCCAGAATTGCGTGAGACCGCGACACAATGTGAAAAAATAGTTTGATTAATCAAGAATGGGTATTTGGTCAATTCTGGAAAAATAAAAATCCACAAGAATAGTTGATATTTATTCCGATAGATGGCGCAAACCATCAGCAACTTTCAGTTGCACGATAAGGAGATGCCTTTTTCTTAATTTATGCATCTTATCCCAGTAAAATATCACATTTGTACTATTTTTCACATTGTGTCGCGGTCTCACGCAATTCTGGCCTTAACAACCCGTTTCATGATTTTTCAGGATGCCTGATTGACCAATTTTTGGTCGTTGAGGTACAGCTTGCACCACGCTGATGAGGGGAAACAGCCCGAAACGCGTCTGTGGTTATCTTTTCTTGATTAATCAAGAATGAGTATTTGGCCAATTCTGGAATATTCTTAATGCAATGAAAAATCTATTGGGAGGGCCTTACTCATCACTGATGAACATTTTAAGAGGTTTTTTTAGATAAAAGCAGCAATGCTACTTTTATAGAGCTCTAAAATTGTAATGGGAGTGTTACTTATATATCCGCACTGTAGGGGGAAAATTGGTTATGAAAATTATGAGCTTGAGCTGTGAGGTCAGTAAGATTACATATACGTATCTACATAGCTAAATGCTCTAAGTTAAAAAATCCATACACGGTCAGGGGTAAGTATGAATTACATATAACGTTTATCTATAGACAAGGAGAAGTCAAACTATTAAACACGAATTATCTTGGGGAAAAAAACGGCGGAGGAGGGGGGGGGTTACTTCTTTTTCATCGCAGTAAGAACAATTTTTTTTTTTTTTTGAAAAAAAATTGTGCTTAATAGCTTCATTTTTAAAATAATATATTAAATAATTTCATATTCTCACTCTCTTATTACTATATTCTCTCTAATAATAATAATAATAATAAATATTATTGTTATTATATTATCATGATCTCAATTTTAAGTTGAAAATATTCGTTGAGCTACATCATACGAAAAAAAAAAGAACCCTGGCGAAACGGGATCATTCGAATAGTATTTATATGGAAATATGAATTCATAATACTTATATATTAACTCTGTAATCCCTATATATTAATTTTAAAAATAAACATAATTCTCCGTTTTGCGTACTACAATCACCGGTATAATTTTATTCAAAGAACTATATAAACATATCATTCATTTCAGTATTGAAAGGAACATGTCGCGCGCGCGGCTATAGTGTTGTGTGTGGAATCTATTATCTGATCAAAATATACTCCAATATGAATATTTTATCCATTGGAAATTTTCTTAAGGATAGCTTTAAAATCATTCAAACTTCTACGCAAACGTTTTTTTATATTTTAATCTTTTAAAATTATTCACATGGCAAAAAAAAAGTATTTTTTTCCATGATAACGCATAGGCACATTTATCCAAATTGTTACAGCTAAATTGCCTGACTTGCGGTGTGAAATGCTGCCGCACCCCACCAATATTCGGCCTGTGGCTTCTACTTGTTCCCAGACATGAGTAAAAGGCTAGCGGGAAAGAAAATAGGTTCAAATGGAGAATTCATCGCTGAAACGGATGCGCATTCGGAGTCCTCGGCAATTCTTTCTTTTTATAGGGTTAAAAATGGCAAGAAGAGAGAGGCACACAATTTAAAATGTTTATATTCCTAAAGGATACTATTTTGTGATAAATATTGTTATTTTGGAAATAATAAGGGATTTAATTTCAAACACAGGTATTTACACTGAAACGCCCTCGTAAATTTTATATTTCTATTCCACTTTTTAAGCAATTATATTATTTTTCCATTGATAAGTCACAAGTATAGCGCCTGAATAACCAAAGTTTGCAAATTCCTCTAGGAGTTAGCCTTGAATAAATTTGTGAGTAAAATCTTATTTGATAATGTTTAAAGCATGCATTAACCTCTCTACATCAATGGTTGGCGATTTTCATGTTAATTCTATTTAGATAAGAGCCTCACACAGGAATTTTCTAAATGAATTTGATTTATTCGAAATGTGGTAAACACCCACTCTTTGATACAAATTCTTCGTAAAAATATATACTTTAATTTTTTTACTGATTATATATAATACTCAATTATATTTATTCTCAGACTTGTTTAAATATTGAAAAATGTAATTATGAATATCTTGCAGTAATATATTTTATATTACAATTTATAATTAAAAAACCATTTATATAGAATGAATTTTACACTCTTTGTTATACCTTTTCAACGAAAATAACCTCAAAGGGTACTACTTCCTAAATAATATTTGTATAGAAGTAGGGTTTGGAGAATTTATTTGAAAAATAACATTAATATATATACACATAAAATGAAAGGAATTAAAAGCACGAATGTTTCTTTTATACATAATTCAAATTTCTACTGCCCTTACTGCAATGAAAATTATATTGGGAGAGCTTGGCTCATCAATGGTGAACCCTCCCAGCGGTTTCGTCAATTTAATCCACCAGACCGCTTCTCACAGCTCTAATACTGTATTGGACGATTCTACTCACATATGCAGCACTGAAGGATGGAATCTCAGAAATGGTTTTCAAGAAAACTATGACATAAGCCTATAGAAGGGTAGAATAACCTTCAAATATTTGCATCGAGCAATACTCTTCCGCTAACAATAAAGACAAGGTCAATTAGACATAAATTAACACAAAGCAATAACGCGCCATCTATACACATAAAATGAAAGGAATTAAAAGCACGAAGAGTATACTAGATGCAAATATTTGAATGTAATTAAGAAAACTATGACATAAGCTTATAGTACAGTAGAATTACATTCAAATATTTGCATCGAGCAATACTCTTCCGCTAACAATAAAGACAAGGTCAGTTAGACATAAATTAACACAAAGCAATTGTTTAGTTTTATTCTGAACATAGGTGGCAGAAGGCGGCGCGCGGCGGAGAGAGAAAAAAGAGCTACGTCATCGCTGACCAATGGGAGGCCATCTGGCTGCGCCACCAGAGGGAGATCGCCACCTTCTCGAACATTCTTAGGACGCTCGTCACTAAAGAAGCCTTTAAGCTGCGGCTTTAAATCTATTGTAAATTCTTTAAATATTTATTGTAAAGAAAATTAAAATAAATTCATTTGTAAAGCTTGGGATAATTGCCTGACCAAAGATAAGTACATTTGTTTCTTTAAGCTATTATAAAACATTCTATTCAATTAAGGCCTAACGAGAACAAATTGTTTTGTAAACAATCAATCTGCTTTTCCTCCTTGCGTATTTGCCAAGTGGGAAACAAAACATTGGTGCCGAAACCCGGGAATAAATCTATTAAATAATTATTTAAATATAAATAATTATAATTCATTTTTGAAATATATTATTAAAATTAATAATAGCAAAAATTAAAAATGGCTGCCAAAATGGCTGCCAAAATTAAAGCTACTTCGCTTTCGAGCTAATTTCGCTCAAGATGATTGAATCGAAGGATGATGCAAATTTACAGACATTTAAACAAGATATTTTAGATATAAAATCTAACATTGAAAAAAACTTATTGTAATCTTTTAACATTTTCTGAATTTGATGATGATGTTTACTTTTCTAGAGTTATGCAATACAATGATAATCTTAGAAATTTAGTGGCGAAAATCAATAAAGTATCTTGTACAGCCATTTCAAGCAAAATTGATGATCTAAATCAATCAACCACAAGTAAAATAGAACTTCCTAAATTTATTTTACCTTCCTTTTCTGGTGATGTTAACGAATGGCTTAGTTTCAAGCAATTGTTTTCTCTGTCTATTGATTCTAATACCGCTCTAACTGATTCACAAAAGCTGCAATATTTACAATCAGCTTTTACTGGAGACGCTGAACGACTTATTAGGGGATTTCCTGTTAGTGATGAAAACTATGCCCATGCTTGGGCCACATTGGTCTCCAGATATGATAACAAAAAAGAACTTGCCTTTTCACAATGTTCAAAATTATTCACTTTAAAACCTTAAAAACTAATAAATTCCAAGGCCATTTTCGAACTACTAGATATATGTAATGAAGCCATGAGAAATTTGAAATCACTGGGTTTGGAAAGAAATACACTTGTTAATATCTTTCTAATACATTTCCTACAAAGAAAAATAGGTGATGATTTGAAAAGGCAATGGGAATTGACGTTGATAGATGATGGCTTTCCATCCTATGAAAATTGTATTATGTTTCTTGAAAAACAAGCAAAAAGTTTGCAATCGATAAAAGGTTATGCTAAAGAGGATAAATCTGTAGTGAAACAAACACATGTTTATAATTCTATTTCAAAAGGTGATGATAAATGCCTATTATGCAAAAATTCACATCCTTTATTCAAATGTGACAAGTTCCATAAAAGTTCTCTCCTCTTTGCGATCCAACCACAGAGTAAAGTCATGTAAAATCACTATGCATTGTAAATCATGCAACAAAAAACATCACACTCTTTTGCATTCCTTCCAACCCGAACCTTTGAATACCACTTCAATTGAAGCCCCAATTGCCCAATCTAGCGTTTCATGTTTTCTCAGTGATACAACAAAGCCCAATGAGACAATCTTATTATCTACTGCTATCGTGAGAGTGAGAGCAGAAAATGGATCGTTTCATCCATGCAGAGCTTTGATTGATACTGGTTCTCAAAGAAGTCTAATAACAGAAAATTGTCGTGAAAAGTTGAATCTTCCTGTTAAAAAGAGCCAACTCACAGTTTTTGGAATTGGTAACCAACCAATACAGCAGTCTGCTAGTGAGACTTTTCTTCAATTTAAGCCTCATTTTTCTGATAGAATATTCAAATTTTCATCCATAATACTCGATAAAATCACTGTTGATTTACTTAATTTTCTGATAAATAGAGATAATTGGCCTCATCTTAAGAATACTTTATTAGCAGATCCCAATTTTGATAAAACAAGTCCCATTGATTTAGTAATTGGTGCAGACCTAGCCCCATTTTTATATACAGGAAAACTACGATTCCAAAATCATCCAGGACCCACTGCCTGTAGTTCCAATTTAGGATGGATACTTTCAGGAAATGTTTCCAGTTCTGAGACTGGAAACAACTATATCTCATTATGCTCAACATCCCAAGGAGATGATAATCTGCGACAGTTTTTTGAATTGGAATCGGTTCCTGCCGCTCTTCCATTGACTAAAGAGGAGAAGAGTTGCGGAGACATTTATGACAAGAACTTTTGCATATCAACAGATGGAATATATTCTGTTAGTCTACCGTTTAAATCTGTGCCTAATCTCGGAGACTCACGTCATAATGCCATGAAACGATTTTTTGCTCTTGAGAGAAAATTGCACAAATCTTCGAATCTTCTTCAGCAATATAAGGATTTCATGATGGAATATCTTTCTCTCAACCACATGGAGCTCATTCCGAAAAACGAACGTGACAAACCCTCAGACAAGTGCTATTATAAACCTCACCATTGCGTTCTGCGTGAGCAGAGCAGCACTACTAAATTAAGAGTAGTGTTTGATGCATCGTGCAAAACGAGCAACAATTACTCCTTAAATGAATTTCTTCATACTGGACCAAAATTGCAGCATGATATTTTCAATATTCTTGTGAAGTTTCCTACTAATCCTATAGCTTTTACGGGAGATATTGAGAAAATGTACAGACAGATAAAAGTGAACTCTTCTGATCTTGACTTTCAGAGAATCTTCTGGAGAAATAGTCCATTGGAATCTTTATTGGAGTATAGATTGCTCACAGTAACTTATGGAATGTCGTGTGCACCATATCTTGCAATCCGTACCTTGATGCAACTTGCCACCGACAAAGAACTCCTGTTCCCAGAGGCATCTAAAATCATAAAAACTGATTTTTATGTAGACGACCTACTTTCTGGCGCAACAACAATCGAAGAAGCAAAAGTTCTCATTGATGATATCCGGAAAATCCTTTTTTCTGGTGGCTTTTGCATAGGAAAATGGATGTCAAATGTCCCTGAGGTTCTTTCAGAGGTACCAGAAGAGCTGAAAGCACATGATTCATATGAAATCGGAGATAATTCATCTGTTAAGATTCTTGGGATAAATTGCAATCCATCCACGGATAATTTCACAATTACAGTCAATTCACTAAAAGACGTATATTCTAAAAGACAATTGTTATCGGACATTTATCGAATTTATGACCCTTTGGGATGGTTATCACCGGTGATCATTAGCTTCAAGATTCTGTTCCAAACTTTGTGGAAACAGGATTTGGATTGGGATGATCCCTTGTCTGAATCGTTGTGTTCTCATTGGAGGAGAGTGAAAATGGATTTGGCCATGCTAAATCATATTAAAATTCCTAGATATATTTCCTGCAAGGGACTTATACATTCTTTGGGACTCCATGGATTTTGTGATGCTTCCGAATCTGCATATTCATCAGTTGTTTATATGAAATCTCGTTTTAAATCTGGTCCTGTTCAAGTCACATTGATTGCTGCCAAGACAAAAGTCGCTCCCTTGAAGGCAACGTCAATACCTCGTCTGGAGCTTTGTGCTGCTCTTCTCCTTTCAAATTTATATGATTCCATTTGCAGCTCATTGCTGTTGCAGATTGACCGAGTAATTTTGTGGACAGATTCCCAGATTGTTTTATGTTGGATAAAATCTGAATCAAAACATTGGAAACCTTTTGTTGGTAACCGGATTGCAGAAATTCAGCGACTAACTCTGCAATCTTCTTGGTACTATGTGTCTACCAAGGATAATCCTGCAGATTGCGCCTCCAGAGGTATAACTTCTTCAGAGCTAGTAAACCATTCACTTTGGTGGAATGGTCCTGATTGGCTATCAAACTCAAGTTTACAAGATCCGCTACCAATCACATATGAACTTCCAAAAGAAGTTTGTCATGAAAAAAGAAAGACTGTTCCGATTGTTCATTTCACTACTTGTCCTATTCTAGACTTTATTTTTAAATTCTCAACATTCAGGAAGCTGAGCAGAGTTACGGCATGGCTCCTAAGATTTATCCACAATGCTAGACACAGCAGCGACAAAATAAAACACAAAGAATTGTCCTCTAATGAGCTCGATAATTCAATTCGAACTCTTATTCAAATCATTCAAAGTTCAGAATTTAAAACTGAAATTCAATGTTGTAATCAAAGCAAAGTACTACCAACAAACTCAAAACTTTTATCCTCAAACCCATTTATTGATTCATCAGGAATTCTACGTGTAGGAGGTCGACTGCGCAAATCCAACCTGCAATTCAATGAGAAGCATCCAATAATTCTTCCTCACAACCATTTTGTTACAGAATTGATTGTTCAACAATTCCACGTAGAGCATCTTCATTCTGGTCTCCAATTAACTCTGTGTGCCATCCGACAAAAGTACTGGATTCCATCCGGTAGAATTCTAGTAAAAAAGCTCATTAATCGTTGCATGACATGTTTCAAGACGAAACGCCAAGTGTCAAAACAAATCATGGGAGATCTGCCTATCCATAGAATCATACCCTCAAGCCCTTTTAGCAAAACAGGAATAGACTTCGCAGGACCATTTATAACTAAACCTAATGTCATAAGAACAAAAGTAACATTAAAATCATATATAGCATTATTCATTTGTTTCTCAACGAAGGCTATTCACCTTGAGATAGTTTCAGATCTGTCAACCCCTGCCTTCCTCGTTGCTTTTAGAAGATTCATCTCTCGTCGAGGAAACCCTCTGATATTTTCACCGACAACGCTACTAACTTCAAAGGAGCTAAGAACATTTTGAATAATATACATCAACTTGTAAAGGATTCTTCAATTCAAAATTATGTAGCTAATGAACACATCACTTGGCATTTTATACCTCCATCTGCTCCAAACTTCGGCGGCATTTGGGAGCAGGAATTAAATCATTGAAGTATCATCTCCTAAGGTGTTTAAAATCTGCAGTTTTAATTTTTGAAGAACTCAATACTCTGACAAGTCAAATTGAAGCGTGCTTAAATTCTCGCCCGTTGTATCCGATGAGTTCGGATCCAAATGATATCAACCCTCTCACTCCAGGACATTTTTTTGATTGGAAGACCATTAACAGCACTCCCAGAGCCCAGTTATCACCCTAATGACAACTACTTAACTAGATGGAAATTAATTCAAAAGGCCAGAGATGTATTCTGGCAAAGATGGTCCAGGGAATATCTAAACAATCTGCAACAACGGTCCAAATGGAAGAAACCCTCTTCCAACCTGAAGGTTGGAGATTTGGTGTTGGTAAAAGACTTTCCTATGCCTTCAATGCAGTGGAGCCTTGGCCGCATCACCAAGGTGTCACCTGGAGCGGATGGCATTGTCCGAGTTGTGGAACTTCAAACAGAAAAACACCATCATCTAATAAGACCCATCTCGAAGATTGCACTTCTGCCATTCTAATTCTTCTTCTTCTTCAAAAAAAAATTATTCTACACTATGTGATCCTTTTCTTTTGCCTTGTGTGTGGACTACGTCCACAGGAGGGGAGTATGTTTAGTTTTATTCTGAACATAGGTGGCAGAAGGCGGCGCGCGGCGGAGAGAGAAAAAAGAGCTACGTCATTGCTGACCAATGGGAGGCCATCTGGCTGCGCCACCAGAGGGAGATCGCCACCTTCTCGAACATTCTTAGGACGCTCGTCACTAAAGAACAATGCCTTTAAGCTGCGGCTTTAAATCTATTGTAAATTCTTTAAATATTTATTGTAAAGGAAATTAAAATAAATTCATTTGTAAAGCTTGGGATAATTGCCTGACCAAAGATAAGTACATTTGTTTCTTCAAGCTATTATAAAACATTCTATTCAATTAAGGCCTAACGAGAACAAATTGTTTTGTAAACAATCATTCTGCTTTTCCTCCTTGCGTATTTGCCAAGTGGGAAACAAAACAGCAATAACGCGCCATCTATACACATAAAATGAAAGGAATTAAAAGCACGAAGAGTATTTCTCGATGCAAATATTTGAATGTAATTTTACTGTCCTATAAGCTTATGTCCATAGTTTTCTTCAAACCACATTTCTGAGATTCCATCCTTCAGTGCTGCATATATAAGTATAATCGTCCAATACAGTATTAGAGCTCTGAGAAGCGGTCTGGTGGATTAAATTGGCGGAACCGCTGGGAGGGTTCACCACAATGAGCCAAGCCCTCCCAATATATTTTTTCATTGCAGTAAGGGCAGTAGAAATTTGTATTATGTATAGAAGAAACATTCGTGCTTTTAATTCCTTTCATTTTATGTGTATAGATGGGGCGTTATTGCTTTGCGTTAATAAATATATATATATAAGTGAAAAATGAAAGAAAAAAAAAAAAGATAAAAAGATCAGGTGTTGAAATCAAAAATAAAAATGGCTCCTGGTCAGGATATGTCATTTTCATTTTTTATATATATATGTGTAACTTATAATAAATTATATATTTTTTGCACTAGATTGTTTTTAAAATAGGCTTTATAAAAATTTAAAAAGTTTAAAAATAAAATTGGAAAAATAAAAAATCTATCTTCCTTCGTCAAGAGCTTTATTTTAATATTTGGGAAATTATTATCATGATTCTGTCTTTGCTCTTTTCTACTACCCATCTCACGACGCGTAACTGCCGATGCTTTGCTCGGGTTCTTTATTTTTCTTTTTACTATTATATGCTATATACCTATTTATCATATATATTTGAAACAAACCTCTTATATTTAAATTAAATAACAAATTTATAAATTTTGAAATCCTCTTAACGCTGTTATTCGGTACAGAATTAACTTGCTGTTCTGACTCAATGTGATATTCAAAATCTGTAAATCTTAATTTATTATATTTTACTTAACTCTTCTTTTACATTTTATTTACTTCTAATATATATATATTAATAAAAAGGCATATATTGGCAAATAAAACTTTTATTTAATCCAAAATATGCCTTTTTATTATATAAAGATTCAAATATGGATTGCTCTATTTTCAGAACGATATAAATATATACATGCACAGAGAAGATAAAAAAACACGTAATTTAGATATTTTTCGAAGAAATATATGAATTAATATAAAAGGTGTGTATCAGGGCTATAAAATATATCCTTCCACTTTTCTTATTTTTCTCTGGAAATATTTTGAGTAAAATTCTAACCAAATTGTAATTAATTCATACCAAATCTTAACATAAAATTTCTTTGGGTAGAAAATATTGATAAAGGTTAACTATGGATTGGTTGAATCCTCTTTATCAATTTCGATTCAATATCGTAAAATCTTCCATAAGCGGCGAATCTGATGAGCAAACTCCCTTTGTAAAATTGTAAAATCACTAACAGGTTTAAATCAATAATCAAAATTTTTCTTTAACTTATAAAAATAATGCGTTTCTTTATTGTATACATATGGCTAATTTTTCATCTAAAAACGCTTCCACGCGTGTCTAAAACTCTGTATAATGTATGAAAGTCTAACAATGTTGTTTTCTTTTATACGAATATTTTATATAAATTCTAATATATAAGGGTTGTGTGTGTGGATTATTTATAAAGTTATAATATTTTATATATTCCATCTCTCTTATATACAAATTAACTTATATAGAAATAGCATAGATTTTGTTAGTCTCGGTAGTATTTGGCATAGTGTTAGGCCCATGAAAGAGCTATCAGCTTGAAATTGATAAAGGCAAAAAGTTATATCGTGTTTAGAACAATATATGGAATCTTCTGATTTTGATATAAATTGATATTTTTTCACTGAATTCTATTCATCTCCAATGAAAGACCACCTTCAAAAGAAACCAAGAATATCTTTTAATATATTTTCCTTAGTAGAAGGTTCTATAAAGATGTGCTAAACTATTTAATTTTTCTATAAATATTTTAAAATATTCTATATCAATATTTCATTCATTATAAATCATAAATATTTTGCCATAATATTTAAGATACGCCATTAAAATATTAAAAACAGTCAACTTTCGATAAGTGGGCATCGTTTAAGTGGTACCAATTACAAAATCACGGACTTTTTTAAATTGAGAAACCTCTCGTTAAGCGGTACTTTTTAAATGTTATTCCGGTTATATAAGTGCTACTAAAACTCATCTCCCTGCCGGTGAAAATTTAATATTATAAAAATGCTTATATGTATATGAAATTGTATTTTTTGAAATTTATTTTGTATTGCATTTTTAAATGCATATTTAATGATTGATTTATTATTATCGTTTTTGACCAAACACATTGTTTATGTTAATAAAGCTCATATTGTTTGTTTTCACTTTAAATGTGATCTCAAAGTTATTCTAATTTATTTAAGATCAAATTTCTCTTTTACTCTTCAATTTAATAAACTATATAATTCAATTTTATTTCAATAATATTATTCAAAATGCCCAGAAAACAAAGTTACTCAATCGAAGATGAAGTTAATGTGATAAAATAAATAGAAATAGAAGCGTCATCCGTTCCAGGAGCCAGGTAATATCCTAAAATTTTCTCTCTCTTCAAAATTACATTTTACCGTTTTTAAAAACAAATATGAAATCTTGTCACAATTTAATAAAAATATGGAGGAAAGTATAGAACGTTCAAGAGCAGGGAAAACACTAAAACTGAAGAAAATTTGCATTTATGGATAAAACAAAACAAAATATGAACATTGCCTTAATAAAGGAATCAATTAGACAACAAGCACCATTTCCCCCCTTAAATTTGAAAAATATAAGTTTGAGTTTATTGATGGTTGGCTTTCATGATCTAAAGCGAGGCATGGAATAATTTGTAAAAATATTGTCGAGGGAAAATTCAGTAGATTTAGAGGTAGTTGAAACTTGGAAGAGACAATTTTAATGGATGTTTTCAAAAAGGTATGAACCAGAAGACGTATTCAATTTTGCTGAGACTATAATTGTTATAAACTTCAACTAAATATAACTTAAATTTTCAAAAATGAAAAATGTTTTGGGAGCAAAAAAAAGGGGCAAAGAAAGAATTACCGTACTGGTTTGTGCGAATATGACGGGATGTGAAAAAAACACAAGTGTTTTGGCGCTCATATCTCCAAAAATTATATATAGAATTCTAAATCACGGATGACAAGGGGTGATATTTTCTGAATGGGTTCTTGATTTAAATTATGAATGAAACGAGAAAATAGATAAAAATGGCTTTAATATTAGATAATACAACTTGCTGCCCAAATATGACATTAGGTGCTATTGAACTTATTTTTGCCTCCAAATAGCACCAGCTTATTTCAACCTTGTGATGCTGGAATAATTTAAAGCTTAAAAGATAAAAAAAAAGAGGCAAGTTATTCAATTTATTCCTTTGAATACTGAGGAAAATTTAAATTTATTAAAAGTAATTCCCCTTGGTTTTTTAACTATTCTTTGAGACAAGTTCAAAATTCCAATATTATAAATTATTTTTCTGTAGCAGGGTTTGTTATCCCATCATTAGATGAGTATACTTCTGAATATAAAGAAGAAAAAAAATAATAGCAAAATTTATTAGGATCATTAAAAGAAGTGAATTTTTTGGTTGATACAACTCCGTCTAACATATTGATATAGATTATCGCAGTATACAAACAAAGGAAAATATACAATACGCCAGTCCATTACATTGGGTCCCCATACAAGCCAATCTCCACGCCGCCAAAATTAGATAAGCTAAAGGTGGCGACCACCTTCGGGGGTGAGGCCGTGGGTGTGAAAACCCTTCATCGTCGAATGCCGCCAATTTTAACAAAATTTGTTAAAATATTCATTGGTATCTCTGTAATTTCTAATTTAGACGATTCAGGCGCTTCATTTTCATTTATCTCTAATGCATTAAGACGACAATTGAAGACGACTATGTTCAAAGATAATGGAATTACTATCAATATTTATGAGGGAAAAAAGATCGATCGGCATGTACAATCAGTTAGAGCATTAAGGGATTAAGACAGCCTCTTGAATTTATTGTTCTCGCCAATATTAGCTTTAGCATTATTCTCGTATGGGAGATTTTAAAGGCAACAAACGACGTCATCGATTGTGGACGAGCTGAAATTAGATGTTAAGAGGCCAAATTTTAATATATTTATTAGCTTCCATGGTAAAAGTTATGGATAGTAAAAATGACATTATTTCAGCCGAAGCTACCAAACTAATAAACGTTATGAGTGAGTGTTAAATGGGCAAAATTGGTACTTTAAGAACCCTCAAAAAAGCATTGTTGGAAAAGTGTTAACATCGACACGCGTATTTTTCAGATTCAGTCAAATTAAAGGAAACCTTTGGGCTATAAATTCTAGTACCACAACCCAAATAGTCCCTAAAAGAATATGCCTGGGAAAAATTGAGAGGTTTAAGAAAATTAATTGGCAGATATTTCATCATCTCCTGAATCTAACTTGGAATCGAAGAATTCTAATCCCTCCAGTAAAATGATGATTACATGACTTTTATTTATATAAAATATTATTAGTAATGATTCCAGATTAGTAATTTCATATTAATTTTTAAATGATTCAATGAGATCTCTAAATATATATATAAGTCAACGTATGTATGCATATATGTTTTCAGGCTTTGCACGTCCTCACTACGAAACTAATTTAGATGAAGTATTACAGCGTATAGAATTGAATCTGGAATAACATATAATCAAATTTTAAGGCGTAATCTCGAATATCTCTGTAACATTTACAAATATTCATATTTAACTCGCAACCAATGCCCCATTGCGGCAACTGAGAAAATTACGCGAAGGACGTGTGCAGTGACCGAAGTCGGAGATATAATTCGGTGTTATCAGGAAGCCTGCTGCATGCCTTACGACCTCGCGCTCTCAGGTATTGTACTGTATAAGTCGGAGATTGGTTTCGGATTTAGCAGGAAACCTGCTGTACCTTCAAAACAAAAGGATTTAGTAGTACAAATTTCAAATATCGTTTTAAAATTTTACATATTTATGTTTATATTCCAAGGTACCATCTTAGAGTTTACTAAATATATTATGGTGCACAAGGTTTAATAATTTTACTATTGAAAAATAGGATTCTCCTGAACGGGCTCATATGAGTTAAAAACTCATATAAAAGATGGCAGAGCGCCATCTAGTGGAACATTAAATGTGGAGCTGACAACAGGCTGCAGTGGCTTCTCATCTCCAAATTGCAGTCATGGGTCAGAATAAGGGAGAATTAGCCTGAAGCCAAATAAAGACCACACGCTGAGGAATATGGTTACCTCGGTTTATAAGAGGCCGCACCCGGGTAGATGAAATAGACTATGGGAATCCTGGTATCGTTATAATCAATCAGGCTGCATGACGACCTAATGCTACTATTTTGTCGTCTCTCTCTAAGCTTGGGTTTAGAAGAACCCCGCCTATATGCTGCTGATGGTGAGGTCAGAAAGGGAGGACTTTGTTATCCAATCAAGAACCGGCCTTAGCGATGTTAACGTCCTTACTGGGTGTGGTACCCTAACTTTTCCGGTGGTAGATTTTATTATACACCACGTTTGAGTTACAAAAGGCTAGGTTTTTCTTTATGTTTCTCCATGTAAACATTTCTACGTACGACATTGAATATGTACAACATATAAAATGCACACGCACAAAGTCTTTATTAAGACACCCTCTAATTGCCAGCTTGCAACGATATCTTCGGGATGATCAATCACAATCATGCAGTGGAGTAGAAAACGAATAATCAAAGTTAGTTTTCCTACTTACCTTTTTGTAAAAGGTGAGTGCTGAGCAACAATTCGACTTGATATGGCGCTAGTTGAAATACTTTGCACTGAGGTAAGTTGGCTTTTGTTTACTTTTGAAAAAAAAAACGTCTTTCTTTTTTTCTTTGCTAATATACCAGCAGCTAAAAATGTAATGAGATATTTCGATTTACATTTTTATCTTTGCAAATATAAAATTTTGTATCCCTCTCACTGAATATTTTGGTGTGGGTTTTCTGAAAGAAAAGAAAACGCATGGAGTATTTATTCACTGATGTGCAATTTAGCGTTTTACTGGAAATGGAAGGTAACTAAGTAAATAGCTTTCAGTCAAAAATGAACTATGTAAGTACTTATACCGAGGATAGAATTTAGAATTTTCAAGTTTAACCTGATCACTTTAAATAGGTTGTTCTGTTGCTATCTTAACTATTGATGGAATTTCCCTCTGAACCTTATTATACCTTATAACTAATTATATATAACCTTATTATAGAGCATTTAAAATATGAGAAGAAATCTAAAAATGTTCCGAAAAAATATAAATAGAGGTTTTATGAAACCAACTTTATATAATTTTAAAAAATTAGTATTTAAAAACAAATTGTAACTTAAGTTTTGACCACCAGTGTATATTTATATTTATGGTATCAATAAAAAAGACCAGTACTAGAAAAAAATATTGTTATGAAAGATATTTGTGATAAATCTTCCTAGTCTTAGCCTAAAAAGATCACTTCCATTCTGGTCAAACATTCAATCTATAAATAATCCTATCTATGATTGTACACAATGATCAATTTGTCGAATTACTAAATATGAAAAAGGATGGAAAATTTATGACGTGAAAAATTTGGTCAATAAGAATATATGACACCTCTCCCGTCTAAAACTAAGCGCCATCTATTGACTGTCTCTAAAAATTGCAGATTCAGGTCAGTGACAAAGTAGCAACACCAGCTTTGATAAATTCAGAACGCTCATCTGGAGACGATTATAAGTCGTCAGTCCAGGGCAGACTTTGATTTCACAAGATCCACACGGAATTTATGATATCATCGGTATTTACCTAATAGGTGCTATAGTGTAATATGCATATTATGTGCCTATGTAATAGGCAAACATAACACAACATACTTTAAAAGGTTTCATTAGAAAGTTTTCAAGTTTATATTTATTTTTAATTAGATTTATTCTCGTCTATCATCATTTGTTTTTAAACATACTTCCCGACGTCCTAAATGTCTGAAATTTCATGAATATTTTCATTATCATCGGGATTGAGCAAGAGTGCACATTTATAAACTTCTTGGTCTTATGTAAGTAAGTTAAAAATTGTTTTAGGATTTAAAGAAAGACACATACAAGTCAAATAAAACTTTTAAAAACTTCAAAGTTGAAAACATTTCAAAAATCTTTGGATGCTGTTACATTTTAAATCTTAGAACCACATAACGTAAGCGTATATAGGTGTATATTGACTTTATTAAATTGGTGGGAAATTAAACCAAACACCCAGAATACGTTTTATACTAAGACAATAAAATATTTACTAAATATGATTATCTCTATCAGGTGTTTGGAAATTATAAAGGGCTCAAGGAATTCCAAATATTGATAAGAGTCTCACACGCCAATGGAATAGTATAAAAATAAAATTTAAATAAAAAAAAATATATGGTGCCGCGTAATTATAGAAATCGTTGTTGTTTGTTTTAGAAATTCATCCAGATTTCTAAAATTTTCTCAAAGGCATAAAAATTGTTAATGGCTAATTAAAGAGATTTGAGCTAGGCGTGTAGAGTTTCGCGAGGGTGGATGATCCTTTTGTCAGATCGCAAAAAGAATGTGAACCCTTAACGTCAAATTTCTCATTAACCCAGTTTTTCTGACATTCTAGCAGAGTAATGCAAGTACATCACGTTACTATTAATACCACTAATAATACCTGTTCCTCTCTCTACATATAAATTATTTATTTACAAGTATATTTTTTCTTTATGATTATAATTATAATGTATTTATAAATATGTATTTCTTATACACACGTGTTTGTATGTGTGTCGTGTTTCCTTATATATTATATAATTGCTAGCCAATCTGGCTGAAATTTTAACAGTATATAGAGTTACGTCTTGTAAAGTTTTTGTCACATTTTCAACCAAGAAAAAATCAAATTGAACAAGTATTATGCAAATTTATTTGGTTTTAGTAAGATCATTGATGCATTCAATCATGTTTGATGGACAGAAATAAGGTTCTCTCGACGAGATATTCACTCGAGTAGCACATATAAATAAGGAAGGTTCAAAGAGCACCTTCACTCTTTTCCCAGAAACTACTATAATAAAAAATGAATTTTTTAACACGTAGGGATATAAAAGAAGTTTTGGTTTGATAAATAGGATTATAAAAAGGAAATTCAAATTGAACCATAAAATAACCCCCATATTTTGTGATATAAAAGTGATTGCTCGATTTGTGTGTGTGTGTGTGTTGTGTGAATTGAATTATACCCCAGAAATTAAACTAACCAAATATTGGAATAATATTCTTATTTTGGATTTTAATAATGCAATGCTAATTATTTACACATTATGTTTAATAGAAATGCATTTTATATAATACTAATAGGACATTAGCCCGTTCTACGAACAGGCTTAGAGCGACACCCAGCCTTATTAAATTTTTGGCTAATAGATTTCAATTCTACTTAATGTTAATTATTAATAAAAATTGATTATCACGCGATATAAAGTTTTGAATAATTCTTTTATCTATTATACCAATGTATATGATAACATCTGCCATTTGATACTCTAATTCAAAATAAAATTCCTATAAAATCGTTTTATATAAATTATACTATGTCAGCACATTTTTTAACTTACTCACTCACCTTGACAATTCAATTATTTGAAAATCTTCACACAAGCTATTATCATAATATTTGTTTGAGCATTATTCGTAAGGCAGACATTCTGTTGGTAAGAGGCCCCGGGCGTTGTATATAAAATCTGTTAATATAAATGTCTATATACAATAGATTTTAATACGTACTAGCCGAATGACCTGAGAAGCGCCCGGGTTTTATTAGAGAGAATTGCCTCCGAGTGCGTATATAGAAGTATGTGTTTTTTAATGAAAACTTGGCCTTAAATACCCATTTCTTGATATCTCAGGAAGCCTCTGGGACCAAACCTTTGGTCTTAGAGGTACAATCTGCGCTAGGCCGACGAGGGCCAACAGCCCGAAACGCGTACGTGGTTGACTTTTCTTGATTTATCAATAAACTGGGTTGACCAAATATATTTTGAACATGCTAAGTCAAAGTTCAGTTGATTTTTGTTCAACTAGATAACGCTCTGCCATCTAAAATTCTCATGGTCAGGAATTGTAATTTTTTTTCAATATCAAAATTTGATGATTTTTATTTATATTTTTATTTTTCTTGTTTTTCACACACACAGAGACACACACATATATATATATATTATGAAAAAGGCATCTCCTTATCGTGCAACTGAAACGATAAGGAGATGCCTTTTTCATAATTTATGCACCTTATCTCAGTACAATATCACATTTGTACTATTTTTTCACAAATATATATATTCGTTACAATCATATATTATGACCCGGTTTTACACGGGATCTCCACAATTGAATATTTGCTCCTCATTCCATTCTGCTTAGGGATGATACAGTGCAAATCCGATTGAAAATTATCTCCAAAATGTATTTGAAAATATAGATCTTGGAATCAGTTTATCCTGACGAACCCACCCATGATTTCCCACCTGATTTCCATAATTAAGAACTAAAGGCTGAATTTACCGTTAAAATAAACGTCAAACCTCTTATCTATTGACTGTCGCGGCAAACTATAGGACTCGTGTCGGTGACAAAGGCTTTACACCAGCTTTGGCAAACTGAAAAGCGTTGACCTGGAGACTTGGGTTAATGGTTATTAACCTCGTCCATCTCCAGGGCCGGATGGAATAATTAAACTGGTCAACAACACCCCCCCCCCTCCCCCATAACCCTGATGGTGTTTCTAGTGTATCTTTTTATGCTGAACTTAAAAATATAAAACGGAGAAATCACTAAAGAATCGTATCAATGATCATAGAGCAGCTTTGAACAACTATAAACCATTATACCTCCTGGTTGACCACTCCTCAAAAAATAGCCATATACCTGATTTTAAACAAGCATATCAATTATATATCCGAGTTTAACAGAAGAGCATTGTAGATTGTTTTTAGAAAGTTGGGTTTCTGAAGAAAATAAACAGAATAAATAGGAAATTTGATATTCCTCTGAAATTTATAAATAAATTATATCTTAATTATTTTATCAATTAACTATGTATATATTAGTAATTTATTCATTTAAATTTTCATTAAAAATGTTATTATCAATTTAAAATTTCTATTTAATATATTTATAGAATTTTATTTATTGTTATACACCAAATACACACTGTATTTTGATATTATAATATCAATTTTTGATGTTGATATAAGGTTGTAGATACAATTTGGCTATATATATACTGGATGTGTGATATTTAAAACCCAGAGATAATTCATTCGTTGATCGTACAGAACGAGAATGACGTACCTGCTCACGTGTTTCAGTGCAAATCACAAGCATCCTAAATAAAGAGAGACGAGTTGCCCCTCGAAATATTGGAAGAATAAAAGATTTTTAAATCCAATATATGGGTTTTTCTGATATATAGTTATTATTATGAATTGCTCAATCTTCAAAATTAAATATTATATATATATAAATGAAAAATGATATAAAAAATAAAAAGGTCAGGTATTGATATTAAAATAAAAAATGGCAATTCCTGACCAGGAGCAACATGTGTTTTACAGAAGGCAGAGCGCCATCTGGTGTAACAGAAATCAACTGTACATTGATTTAATGAATAAAATTTACTGGAACAGATGGCTGTTATAGAGTAGAAGTGATGGGTATCAATTCTGACCTTACAAGAGAACAGAAGTCTTTGTCTGGTTATCTACTAACAATGACATTCTACTATGTATTAAGAGAGTGTGCAATTCTCAGATAGTAGTTTCAATACATGTGATTGATTATATCGGCTCACACCTTGATGTGAGATGAATTTATCTAAAGTAGACCTTATTGAAAGAGCACAAATCCCCTAGGTTTGAATTTTAATATGATTGAGAGTGGTTATAAAGAAAAACGAAGAATTGAAATATTCCAAAGGTTTTTATAATTATATATTTCTAATAGAGAGAATATTTAATAATTCAATATACAATTCAATCCAAATTAATTAATAATATTGCATTTGTATATAATTTGTTGTTTTCAAAGTTAATATAAATATTTTGTATAATATAATGTTAAATATTCATGAAAATTATCATTGTAAGGAAAAACTTGTTTATAATTTCAAATTCAAGAGATTTTTAAATTCATACCACATACACTAGAATATAAATGTATTCAATCTTTTTCCTTCAACAATAAAAAGGGAAATATTAATTATACCAAATGGTCGTCGACCTTGGTTTCCTTCTTCTTGGTGTTATACACGTTTCCTGAGCGGGTTTCCATATTCAAAGCAAATAAATAAAAGTAAAAGTGAATAAATATGGGTAAATAAAAATTTGTGTTTATTGTGTTTTTGTGTTTATTTATTCGTGGTCTTCCTTGTAGGCCGTGATCCGCAGTCTCCCTCTAGGTCCTCTCTCGCTCCAATAACCAATCAAGATATATGTACAATGAATATTACAGAAGAATGAAACTATAAAAAGGAATAATGATAATCTAAATATTATGTTTTGAAAAATATTAAATATCATAGAATATTTTGAAAAAATGTAAGGCGCATTAAATTTGATGTAACAATATATATATATTGTTATATTTGGCCAATTCTGGAATAATTAAAAATCAACGAGAATAGTTGATATTTATTCCGATAGATGTCGCCAGCCATCAGCAACTTTCAGTTGCACGATAAGGAGATGCCTTTTTCTTAATATATATATATATATATATATATATATATATATATATATATATATATATATATATATATATATATGTTATATTAAAATATATATATATTATTTTATTCAAAATTATATTTCATAGTTAAAATACTCTGCTATATCGACCGCCAGAGGTCAGGCTTCCCCTATAAAAACTCATTGTTGTTGTTTCCCAATGGCCGGCTCAAACCTTTTGTACATTATGTAAATAAGTTTTCCATTTTTTTTATTCTTACACCTTGAGCCAGACAATATTTTTATCAAATTATTATTTTTTTATATATTCCTTCAATTCAAATGAAGCAAATTGTGATTCAATTTCCATTTTATTATATTTTTTTCCACGACTACATACCAAAATCAAGCAACAGCTAATAATCCTTTATATATATAAAAATGAAATCCAAAATCATTGTTCGTTATCGCGTTGAGCAAAATCTACAGAATTAATCATTATGAAATTTGGCATGTAAGTAGCTGAAGATTTCGTTTAACACATAGGCTATTCAAAAAAACTAAAAAGGTTAATGTTTTTTTTTTTTTTTTCAAATATAAAACCAAAATGCGTTAGTTCCAGCCTTTTACCGCTTGGCGCTACACTGGTCGCGATGATAAATGAATTTGATTGGTTAATAATTTTGCACCTCGATTGTTTACACGATTAATGTTTTTTAAAAGTAAGATTATCCATTCGCCGTTAAACTTAAGGAAGATTTTTACTATACTGCTGGGAAGGTTTCTGGTTTGAATTTGATTTGAATTAAATATCCCTTGCAATTTTATTTGCAAATTTTCTATTTTCACTCTCAAGCGCCGCCTCTCGAGGCATCTGGTGAAATTCGATTTATAAATTGTAAAAATACTAAAATGTGTTCCAAATATACTAAATTTAATTTGAGAATTGAGTAATGATATACCAATGACCGTGTAAAAAACTTGGCATTTCAATATTAATATATATTTAAAGAAAATATTGTAACGTTTTTGTGTTAAATGTTAAAATGTTGTAATGTTAAAATATATTTTTACATTGTTAATTTGTTTTGTTGTTGTTTTATAATAATGATGATGCAAATTACATTGTAGTTGTTGTTGATTATCGTTTGTTTATAAAAAAAAATGACATTGTATGTGATGATGATAACAAAAATGAATTTTTAAATTAATATACATAATTCATTGAGATAAAAAAAAATAATTATAAAATTCACAAACGTGACAATATCTTATTCAAAATTTAATAAATATTAAAAATAAATATGTTTAAAAATATATTTAAACGCATATAACAATATTCATATACGTTTATAAATCTATATATAGGTGGATAGGATGTTTTCTAGAATTGTTTTAACAAATTTTCGTTAGGCAAACCTTTACTCGGGTAAAAACCGGGCGAAACCGGGTACATTCGCTAAATAAAGTTATTTACAAATGTTCGTTTGTGGCAAGATTCTATTCCTTCAACTTCAAAAATCCGAGTGAACTAAATAATATTGATTTTATTCAATTTATCGAGTATTTTTAAATAGACCGAGAAAATTTTCAAATTATCGAGAGCATAGACAAGTGTAGATTCAGTAGGGATTGTATGTTTGCTAGAATCGTTTTAACAAATGTTCGTTAGGCAAACTTTTACTCGGGTAAAATCGGACAAAGCCGGGAACATCCTTCCTTATCCTTTATACTTTATATATATAAAAATGAAATACAAAATTGATGTTTGTTATCACGTTGAGCAAAATCTAAAGAATCAATCATTATAAAATTTCCAATGTAGGTAGCTGAAGATTTCGTTTAACATATAGGCTATTCAAAAAAAAACAAAAAGGTTTAATGTGTTTTTTTATGTAAAACAAAAAAGCGTTAGTTCCAGCCTTTTAATGCTTGGTTCCGCACTAGTCGCGACGATAAATGAATTTGATTGATTAATATATTACATGTAGTTTGCTTACTCGATGAATGATTTTTAGAGGTAAGATTATCCGATCGCCGTGAAACTTTAGGAAGTTATATATATTTACTATTCTACTGGGAAGGTTTCTGGTTTGAATTTGATTTGAAAAATATATTCGTTGCAATTTTATTTGCAAATTTTCTACTTTTACTCGCAAGCAGCGCCTCTCGCGGTTCTGGTGAAATTACATTTATAAATTGTAAAAATACCAAAATGTGTTCCAAGTATACTAAATTTAATTTGAGAATTCCGTATTATAATATTCCAATGACCGTGTAAAAAAAACTTGAAATTTCAATATTAATATATTGTGGCGGTAAGAATTGCAAGCAACAGGCGAAGATAAATCGAACGATAAACGTTTATTGCTGCCAACGAGCAGACTACCCAAATCAAAGAATACACGAATATATATATATATATATATAGCAATCATTAATTCAATACATGCAAAACAAACACAAACAAAATCTAAAACTTAATTATGTAAAACAATACAACAAATAACGCTACAATGCCCTCCTCTCCAAAAGGACAGCGTCCTCGCTGTCAGACGGCAGGCTCATCCTCGGGTAGGTCCAGTTGTTCGTCTGGGTCACGGTAGTTCTTCATTCTCACTACGTGCACAATTTCCTTTGGCTTACGACGGCGGTTAGTAGTGTCTAGACTTTCGACTTCGTACGTCACATCCGAAATGCGTCTCGTCACCCTATAAGGGCCGAAATATCGTTTTATTAATTTTTCGGATATCCCTATTTTCCGAACGGGTATAAATATCCATACTTTATCGCCTGGCTGATAGCTCACTTCTCGATGTTTGGCGTCGTAGAGTCGTTTATTGCCCTCTTGCGCTCTCAGTGTATGTAGCCGAGCCAATTGTCGCGTCTCCTCTGCTCGGGTCACTATCTCTCGATTATAGTCCTCTTGATCTTCATCTTTTAAAAGAGGAAACAATGTATCCAACGTAGTTTCAGCTTCTCGTCCATGGATGAGGCTGAATGGGGTGAATCCAGTGGTGTCCTGCTTCGCCGTATTGTAAGCAAACGTGATGAACGGAAGAATAACGTCCCATTCCTTTTGTTCGACGTCCACACACATTGACATCATGTCGGCCAGGGTTTTATTAAGTCTCTCAGTGAGACCATTCGTCTGAGGATGGTACGCCGTGGTAAATCTCTGAGCCGAAGAGCAAAGTCCCGTCAGCTCGGATATTAGTTTAGACTGAAAAGCCCTACCCCGGTCAGTAATTATTTCTCGTGGTGCTCCATGTTTAAGCACTACGTCCTCCAGGACGAACTTGGCCACTTGCTGAGCGTCTGCCGATGGTAAGGCTCGGGTGATAGCGTATCGCGTCAGATAGTCTGTGCAAACTATTATCCATTTATTTTCTAAATGGGATATTGGGAATCTTCCGAGGAGATCAATTCCGACTCTTTGGAACGGAACAGAGGTGGGTGGTATCGGTTGCAGCAACCCGGGCGGTCGCAAGGGAGCATGTTTACGACGCTGGCACTCCTTACAGTGACCGACATATTTTCTTATGCTCCTCAGAAGACCTGGCCAAAAATACTTCCTCCTAATTCTATCGTGGGTTTTAGCCAACCCTAAATGACCGGCAGTTGGATTATCGTGGAGACTTCTGAGGACGTCAGGGCGCAAATGCCTGGGGATCACCAATAGCCACGGTTGCCCCACTGGGTCGAAATTCCGCTTGTAAAGAGCTCCATTGATTATTTTGAAGCGGTTTTGATCGTTCCTCGAACATTCCTCCGATATTCTCACAATTACCGGATCTTTCCGCTGTTCCGCGACGATATCAGTTAAAGCAGCTAATGTTGGTATGTCATCTTCGGATTCCCCTGGGTTATTCGCTTCGATTGGATTGCGTGAGAGACAATCGGCATCTTGATGTTTTCTGCCGTTTTTATATACCACGTTCACATTGTACTCCTGAAGTCTTAAGGCCCACCTGGCCAGTCTTCCCGACGGGTCCTTCAGTCCCGAAAGCCAACAGAGCGAGTGATGATCCGTCACAATTGTAAACGAGCGCCCAAATAGGTATGGACGGAACTTGCCGATCGCCCAAATCGCGGCAAGACACTCCCGCTCCGTTGTTGAATAATTTTTTTTCATCTATTGACAGCGTTCTTGATGCATATCCAATCGGTTTTTCACTTCCTCCCTGGACCTGGACCAAAACCGCACCAATTCCAAACCCACTGGCGTCGGTGTGCAGTTCGGTCGCATACTTTTCGTCAAAGTGGGCCAAGACGGGTTCCGACGCGAGTGCCAACTTCAAGGATTCATAGGCCTGCCGTTGATCTGGTCCCCATTCGAATCTGGTGTCCTTTCTCAACAATCTGTGTAGTGGTTCAGCTTTTTGAGAAAAATTCTTAATGAAACGACGATAATATGAGCACATTCCAATGAAACTTCTTACATCAGTAAGGGATTTGGGAGTAGGGAATTTGGACATAGCATCAACTTTACCCGGGTCGGGGTGCACGCCCTCTCCATCCACCAGATGCCCAAAAATGCTTAGTCGTTTTGTTCCGAACAAGCACTTGTCTGGATTTAACACAAGTCCAGCCTTTGAGAGACACCTGAGAACTAATTCAAGGCGTCGAACATGTTCGTCAAAGGTGGGTGAAAACACAATAATATCGTCCAGATAGCAAAGGCACATTGACCACTTCAACCCCCTCAGCAAGGTATCCATCATTATTTCAAATGTCGCTGGGGCGTTACACAACCCGAAAGGCATAACTTTGAACTCGTACAATCCGTCGGGTGTAATGAAGGCGGTCTTCTCGCGATCTGCCTCATCCACCTCAATCTGCCAGTTACCAGAACGGAGGTCCATGGAAGAATAATAACTCGCCCCTCTTAAGCAATCGAGTGTATCGTCAATCCTTGGTAGTGGATATACATCCTTTTTTGTGATTTTATTCAGGTGTCTGTAATCGACACAGAAACGCCAACTCCCATTTTTCTTTTTCACTAATACCACAGGAGAGGACCAAGGACTTTCGGAAAGCTGAACTATACCTCCTTTCAACATTTTGTCGACCTCATTCTGAATGGTTTGACGTTCGACCTGCGACACTCGATATGGACGGCGTTTAATCGGGGGATGGTCCTCTGTATTTATCTTGTGCTTGGCTGTGCTCGTCAGATTAGACGGAAACTTATTAAATTCAAATAAGCCGCTGAAACTCCCAAGAATCGAACATATCCTGGTCCTTTCAAGCATGGATAGATCAGGGCTTATCATCGAGGCAATGTTTGGAGAGTTTTCTTGTCCAAGAATCCCCTGCCGATTGGTGTCCGAAGCATCACCGATGACCGCCAGCTGACCCTCTTCCAGTACCTGTATCTCTCCAATACACATTCCTTTGGGGACAGTTCGATCACATGTGCCGATGTTGGTTATCCAAATTCTCCCTTTTCCATGCTGGACAGCGAAGATCGAGGCGGGAACCATCAGATCACGTTCTAGAAAGAGGATCCTCGAAGGCTCCATTACGACATCACTCACACCGAGTATAGCTTCGCTGATTACGTTTATCTGCTTGATCAATCCAGCGGGGATTATAAAGCTATCGTCGGCGGCCACAGTTTGGAATATGCTCGAAGAATCCTCTGGTAGTTCTGCTTTTTCTAACAGAATCTCGGCGCTACCACAATCGATTATAGCCCTTGACGCCTCCAGAAAGTCCCAACCGAGAATGATGTCGTGGCTACAACTTGGTAAAACGATGAATTCAAACGGCTGTACTAATCCGTTTATTTCTAAACGTAACGTACATCGGCCCCTGGAAACGATATATTTCCCGTCGGCAACTCTAAGTGTCATGCCAGCGTCACTGAACATAGTCTTTTTGTGTTGTTGTCTAAAGTGGTCCGAAATAACCGAAAACGAAGCGCCGCTGTCGACAAGGGCAGGAAAAGTTTTATCGTCAATAGTAACGTCAACTATATTCTGTGATAGTTTAGCGGCTATGAGCGGCGGAGGATTTATAATCTCCTCAGCGACCTTACCTCCAGCGAAGGGCGCTTGCTCTAGTTTTCCTCACGATAAGGTGATCGGCCAGATCGTCGGCTTGGCGATATCGAGGGGCGACGTTCAGCTGGGGATCGGCCACGACCTGGATAGGGCGATGGTCTTCGGTAACTTGCGCGGCCTGGGGTTTCATTGCTATTATAGATCGTTCGCGGGCCGTTCTGGACAGGGTGGTATCTCCCCGGTGGCTGTCGATCCACCATCCCTCGCCGCTCTCGGCAGTACCTGGCGACGTGACCCGGGCGTCCGCATTGGAAACAAACGGGAATATTATCCACCGTCATCCATTCGTCAGTCTTTCTTCGGGCAGTTGTCAGCCTTGTAGGACTTTGCTGCTGGTAATACGGGGGTGGTTTCGCCGGTCCTTCAAATTGGCGGCGTTGTTCTTGGTAGTATGGACCCTGCTTCGCAATTGGGGTCAGGTTTCTCTCAACCTCTTCATGAATAATTTTCTTCAGGGAGTTCACCTCCGGCACTATAGGCTCAGAATGTAGGGCACTTTTAATTTCTTCTCTCACGATTCGTCGAATCAGATCTTCCAGGGACGAGGAGTTTGGTTGCTCTATACTTGCGACGTTAGGGAGTCGCTCAAACCTTGGTTTCCCGATGCGTCGCTGCTTGCAAGCCTCCACTTTTCGGCACCAATCGACAAAGGCTTCAACAGTATCAATTTCCTTTATCAAGATGACCTGATAGACATCTTCTACCACACCTTTCATTAGATGTGCCACTTTCTCTTCTTTACTCATATCGGGATTCACCTGCCTACACAAGCTCAGAACGTCTTGGATATAGGATTCACAGGATTCTGTACTCTTCTGAGCTCGACTCTGAAGGTTGTCCTTAGCGCGTCTGAGAAGGACACCGCTATTGTCGAATGTCCGGCTAAACATCTCCTTAAACATATCCCACGAATCCATTCCTTCTTCGTTGTTATCATACCATTGGCCAGCGGTCCCTTCCAAAAAGAATGGTGCGTTCGCCAATTTCATCGTGGCATCCCAGCAGTTCGATCTCGCAAAACGTTCGTAATCCTTCATCCATTTGCCACAATCCTCCGTTCCATTGCCGCTAAACACAGTTGGGTTTCTTGTCAAATGTTTGTAAGTATTTTTTAACACCCGTGTTAACTCCAGCCGATATTGACATTTTTCTGATTAGCTTATTCTTTTCGCCGAAATCAAAACGTGGCTCTAGGCCTTCTAGGCGACGGCTTCTTCTGACAGAGGTATCCGTGATGGTATCGGTACCCAGCTTCTCCACCACTTATGGCGGTAAGAATTGCAAGCAACAGGCGAAGATAAATCGAACGATAAACGTTTATTGCTGCCAACGAGCAGACTACCCAAATCAAAGAATACACGAATATATGTATCATTAAACGGAAGATAAGGATCTTTCATAAAAGATCCTTATCTTCCGTTTAATGATACGTTTATTCTTAAGTTGCACACCGGAAAAGTTTCAAGTTCTACACGAATATATATATATATATATATATATAACAATCATTAATTCAATACATGCAAAACAAACACAAACAAAATCTAAAACTTAATTATGTAAAACAATACAACAAATAACGCTACAATATATTTAAATAAAATATTGTGAAGGTTTTGTGTTAAATGTTAAAATGTTGTAATGTTAAAATATTTTTTATCGTTTGTTTATATAAAAAAATATATTGAATTAAAATATATTTCTGAGATTTCACCCTTCATTGCTGCGTATATAAGCAGAATCGTCCTATACAGTATTAGAGCTCTGAGAAGCGGTCAGGTAGATTAAATTGGCGAACCGCTGGAAGAGTTCACCACTGATAAGCGAAGCCCTCCTAATATATTTTTTCATCGCAGTAAGGACAGTAGAAGTTTGTATTGTGTATAAAAGAAACAATCGCGCTTTCAAATCCTTTCATTTTATATGTATAGATGGCGCGTTATTGCTTTGTGTTAATTTATGCCTAAATGACCTTGTCTTTATTGTTTACGAAAGAGCATTGCTCGATGCAAATATTTGAATGTAATTCTACTGTCCTATAAGCTTATGTCCATAGTTTTCTTGAAAACCATTCCTGAGATTCACCCATCAGTGCTGCGTATATAAGCAGAATCGTCCTATACAGTATTAGAGCTCTGAGAAGCGGTCTGGTAGATTAAATTGGCGACCCGCTGGAAGAGTTCACCACTGATGAGCGAAGCCCTCCTAATATATTTTTTCATCGCAGTAAGGACAGTAGAAGTTTGTATTGTGTATAAAAGAAACAATCGCGCTTTCAAATCCTTTCATTTTATATGTAAAGATGGCGCGTTATTGCTTTGTGTCAATTTATGCCTAAATGACCTTGTCTTTATTGTTTGCGGAAGAGCATTGCTCGATGCAAATATTTCAATGTAATTCTACTGTCCTATAAGCTTATGTACATAGTTTTCTTGGAAACCATTTCTGAGATTCCACCCATAAGTGCTGCGTATATAAGCAGAATCGTCCTATACAGTATTAGAGATCTGAGAAGCGGTCTGGTGGATTAAATTGGCGAAACCGCTGGGAGGGTTCACCACTGATGAGCCAAGCCCTCCTAATATACTTTCTCATCGCAGTAAGGACAGTAGAAGTTTATATTGTGTATAAAAGAAACATTCGCGCTTTTAAATCCTTTCATTTTATATGTATAGATGGCGCGTTATTGCTTTGTGTTAATTAATGCCTAAATGACCTTGTCTTTATTGTTTGCGGAAGAGCATTGCTCGATGCAAATATTTGAATCTAATTCTACTGTCCTATAAGCTTATGTCCATAGTTTTCTTGAAAACCATTTCTGAGATTCCACCCATCAGTGCTGCGTATATAAGCAGAATCGTCTTATACAGTATTAGAGATCTGAGAAGCGGTCTGGTAGATTAAATTGGCGAAACCGCTGGGAGTGTTCACCACTGATGAGCCAAGCCCTCCTAATATATTTTTCATCGCAGAAAGGACAGTAGAAGTTTGTATTGTGTATAAAAGAAACCTTCGCGCTTTTAAATCCTTTCATTTTATATGTATAGATGGCGCGTTATTGCTTTGTGTTAATATATATATATATATTATATTAAAAAAAAAAGATAAGATTTCTGTTGTTTTGGATCATATTGATGATTTTGCTATGGTGGTGCAGTCGTGGTTAAAATCTTGAAAGTAAAATAATAAAAATAGTAAAGATTAGAAATTGCTTTAATTGAACTAAGAAATATAAAAACATAATTGGATAAAAGTATTGCCTGGCTTAAGGCGTAAGAATAAATAAAACAAAAGCTTATTTACATAATGTACAAAAGTTTTGGGTCGACCAACGGGGAAGAACAACAACGAGTTTTTATATGCAAAGTGTGACCTCTGGCGGTCGATTTAAACATGAGTATTTGAATCTAATAATATAATTTTAAAATAAAATAATATTTTTATATAACATTTTAAATAATACCTTTATATAACATTTATATATATTAAAAATAAAGAAGGCATCTCCTGACCACGAGCACAAGTGCTTTTTAGATGGTAGAGCGCCATCTAGTGGAGCAAAAATAAACTAAACGTTTATTTAGCTTGTTCCGTGATATTTGGCCAACCCAATTTCTTGATAAATCAAGAAAAGTCATCCACGAACGCGTTTCGCGTTGTTGGCGCTCGTCAGCGTGGAGTAGACTGTAACCACTGCGACCAAAAAGATTTTTGGTCCTAATGGCTTCTTGAGAAATCAAGAAATGGGTATTTAAGGCCAAATTTGCGTAAAGACGCTTAACACATGAAAAAACAATAGAAAAAATATATAAGTGGGTCAGGTGTTGATATTAAAAATAAAGAAGGCATCTCCTGACCACGAGCACATGTAGTGGAGCAAAAATAAACTAAACGTTTATTTAGCTTGCTCCGTGATATTTGGCCAACCTACTTTCTTGATAAATCAAGAAAAGTCATCCACGTACGCGTTTCGCGCTGTTAGTTTATTTTTTCTCCACTAGATGGCGCTCTGCCATCTAAAAAGCACATGTGCTCGTGGTCAGGAGATGCCTTCTTTATTTTTAATATCAACACCTGACCCACTTATCTTTTTTTTTTTCTATTGTTTTTTCATGTGTTAAGCATCTTCACGCAAATTTGGCCTTAAATACCCATTTCTTGATTTCTCAAGAAGCCATTGGGTCAAAAATCTTTTTGGTCGCAGTGGTTACAGTCTACTCCACGCTGACGAGCGCCAACAGCGCGAAACGCGTTCGTGGATGACTTTTCTTTATTTATCAAGAAATTGGGTTGGCCAAATATCACGGAGCAAGCTAAATAAACGTTTAGGTTATTTTTGCTCCACTAGATGGCGCTCTGCCATCTAAACAGCACATGTGCTCGTGGTCAGGAGATGCCTTCTTTATTTTTAATATCAACACCTGACCCAATTATCTTTTTTTTTTTTCTATTGTTTTTTCACATATATATATATATATATGAAATGTAAATAATAAAGTTTATCTAATAAAAATTAAAATCCTAAATATAATTTAAATTAAGTTGATATTATAGAGTAAGTTAACATGGATTTATATATTGACAAAGCTATATTTAAAATTTGTAATAATAGTAATATTTATATATAAATAAGGAATTCTATTAGATTAGCAAGCTAAATCTTAATTAAATATAGAAGATAAAAGTTAATAGTTTTTTGTGTTTAAGTTAGATGATTAAATAATTTTTATATGTATTATATTCATATCTTATTAAAGAGAGAAAAAGGTAAAAAAAGTAATCATATTGGTTATAATCAGGTTTATATTGATGTTTTTATTTTAAATAGGAAAAAAATAACTAAAAAGAAAATTTAACAAAAAAAAATTAACAACGTAAAATCATTATCATCGGCTTTTACCCTTCATTTAGACATACTCTGATAGATATATAGGAATAAAGGAAGAGATTTATAATGATTATATATTTATTTTTTTAGTAAAAGAGAAGAAAGATATAAAGGAAGAACCATACACTTTAATTTCAAAAAAGGTAGAAGAATTGAAAGGGTGTTAGTATTTTATAGTTAATTAATAGAGTTTTTGTAATATTTTTATATTTTAGAAAAATTACAAATGCTTACAGATGGATTACCATTAGATGGGGAGAATCATTTTGTGGCAGCCCAGCCTTAAATTCCATCACAATGGATGCAAATAGCTATGGAATTTGGAAAATAATAATAGTCAAATAAAGCAACAGAGAAACAAAAACAAAGTTTTTAATATGACTACATCTTAACCTCAAAATATTGCCCATATTGGGGCCCAATTTGTAAAAAGAAAAGGATTGCAACTCAAACATTGGATAAATGACTGTAAGTATTTTGATCCAATTTATAAAGTTAACCAGCAGAGACATCAAACAACTGCCACAGATACTGAACAGCCAACTGCTGATTCATTTTGCATATCTAATATCACCAATCCATATAAATTTGTTAATGTTGAAGTTTCACTTAATGATATGCTCAATTCATCATTTATTGATACTGGCTCCACTATCTCATCAATCTGTTGGTCACTTTCAAAACAGCTTAATTTAAAATTGAATAAAAATGATATAATTAAAATTAAACAGGTAAACAGTTACACTTATACTTTAGGTTCAGTGGAAGTCACTTTGAAAATCCCTTATAAACAAATCAAGTGTAAACTTCAGGTAGTGAAATACTTTAGCTATCCATTACTTATTGGACTTGACATAGCAGGAAAATTTAGATTGATAATTGACACAAAAAACAAAGCTGTGTATTTTAAAATAAATGAATGTTTTTCCATATCTGCTGAAACACATCTCCCATCTGAACAACAAAAAGAACTCAACCAATTACTGGAAGAAAACCAATCATTGTTCAGCCAGCATGAAACTGACATAGGAAGGATTGCTGTTCAACATAAAATCCATACAGTTGAACATCCACCCATCAGTTGAAGAACATATAGAAGACCACTTGCTGAATACAATAAAATAAAAAACAAGTTGAAGAATTGTGTCAAAAGGGACTAATAAGAGAATGTCAGTCCCTTGGGCCTTCCCTGTAGTGTTGGTCTCAAAAAAGGATGGTTCGCAGAGGATTTCCACGACTACCGGAAACTAAATGCAATCACAGTTGATGACAAGAAGCCTCTTCCTTACATCCAAGACGTGTTTGATCGCCTACATAATGCTAAATATTTCACAACACTGGATATAGCATGGGGCTATTGGCATGTCGAACTACATCCAGACTCTGTTGAGAAAACTGCATTCATCACAAATGACGGGCATTATGAATTTTTAGTTATACCATTTGGTTAGAACAATGCACCAAGTACTTTCAACGGATTATTCAACATATTATTGCAAATATTCTTTAGAACGGTGTTTGTAATTATCAAGATGATATTCTGATTTACAGCAGTACTCTTAAAGATCATATTGAACTTCTGAGAGAAATATTCGACAAGCTTAAGGAAAACAATATCAAACTCAAGTTGAAGAAATTTTCCTTTGCAAAACAAGAAATAAGATATTTAGGACATATCATAGAACACAACAAAATTAAACCTGACCCTGAAAAAAACAAAGGCAATAAATGAGTTTCATCAGCCTAATACAGTAAAAATGGTAAGGCAATCTTTGGGTTTAGCATGTTACTACAGGAAATTTATTTCTAAGTTTAGTGAAATTGCAGATCCTTTAACAATCCTAACAAGAAAATATAAGTTATTCAAATGGAGAAGTGAAGTTGACAAATCATTTCAGAAACTAAAGTTCCATTTATCTACAAGCCCAGTTTTTACTACATATGATACTTCATTGTCATGTAAGCTTTACACAGATACATCTAAACTAGGAATTAGTTATATTTTAGCTCAAATTGGAAGTGATAAACAAGAACATGTGATTTCCTATTATTCAATAAAATTTCTTCTGCATCAACAGAACTATTCTGCATTTGAGTTGGAATGCTTGGCTGAAGTTCAATAAGTCGAATACTTTGAAGTTTATCTTGAAAACAACACATTTGAAGTTATTACAGACCCTTCAGCTCTGGAATGGCTCTTCGACATAAAGAAACCAAAAGTGAAATTTCTAAGATGGATTGTTGAATTGTCGACTAAGTCAATGAAAATAGTTCACAGATCAGGATCAAAACAAACGCATGTCGATGCATTGTCAATATCACCTCCCCAATCTTGAACTACACCAACAAAATGCGGATCTCAGCTTTGTATAGAATTCTCATATTCATCAAGATCTTATAATGATGAAACATAATGGAGTTCTAATAGCAGTTGTTCCAGAATCATTCCAAGAAGAAATTCTCAAGGAATGTCATGATAATCATTCTCATCCCTCAATTGACAAGACAGTAAGATTGATATCACCATTTTATTGATGGCCGAATGCTATCAAATTCATCAAAGAGTATGTTCGCTCATGTAAAATATGTCAAATAACTAAATGCAGTCATAAACCATTCATTGGAGAATATGTTACCCCAAACACTGATATGAAACCACTGGAATTGATATCAATGAACACTATTGTGCTAGGTTCAGCTGCAAATGAAACAAAGCACAAATATATTCAAGTAGTAGTTGATTTGTTTGTTTGGGCTTTCCCTACAGTTACAAATATTCCTCAAGCAGTAATTCAATGTTTAGACAGAATCATCAAAACTGTACCACAAATCAAGTGTATTTTAACTGACAATGGAAAGAATTTCACATCAAAAGAATTTAACAAGTCTTTGAATGAGCATCAGGTTCAACACACGTATTCGACACCATATCATCCACAAAGTAATGGATTATGTGAAAAAGTGAACGACACTATTCTCACAAAATTGAGGACAAACCTTCAAGAGAATCCAAGGCTAAAATGATCTTCATTACTTGCAAAAATTGTGAAAGACTACAATAGCACACCCCATAATGTCACTGGATTTTCACCAAACTTTCTACTTTTGGTGACTTTCAACCCCAGAATTTTCTGATTTACCACATTGCACAGTAGAAGAAGCAATAAAGAAGGTAATTGAAAATAGCAGAAATCATTGGGAAAAGTGGAAAGAATGTCATGATGCAAGACATCCACCATCGTCATTCAAAGTTGGAGATTTTGTCCTTCGTAAAATTGCTTTTAATGAACCAAGAATGGTCAAAACATTATCAAAGTTTGGAGCTCAATTTCGAATATCAAGAATGATATAAAATGTCACATGCGAATTGTCAAGAGAAGTTTCCTCCTTAGTTAAAGTTCATGTTTCGCAACTAAAGCCATTTATTTTACGAAAATAAATCCTTCAAGCCGAGGGATATGTCACGTTTGTGAATTTTATAATTAATTATTTTTTTTTTCAATGATTTTGTATATTAATTTAAAATGTCATTTTATGTTATCATCATCACATACAATGTAATTTTTGATAAACAAACGATAATAATAACAACAACAATGAATTTGCATTTTCATTATTATAAAACAACGATAAATAAATTAACAATGTGAAAATATATTTTAACATTACAACATTTTAACATTTAACACAAACACGTTACAATATATAATATTATTGCTTATATAAAAACATGTAAAACATTATAGTAAATATAAATATATATATAGACATTATATAATTTTAATAAAACTATGCTGGTTCTTTCATATAAGCTCATAATTAATTATATATCAAGACTTTTATTGGGAACCTATGCCTTTCATAGGATTCACAGAATTCTTAGAAGATATTAGTTATTTACAGGTGATCGTTCATTTATATAATAAGTTACATACGGCTCCCTTTCCTCGATGTTTCTTCATTTGCGTCGCTCTGTAAAACTTATACAGGGCCAATGCTTTGGATTTGTTCTTTGTCGTCTTAGACAGCAGAGCCTCCAGCACAAGATGATATGATCCAATTTTTTGTAAAAGAAGTTCCCTTTTAATTCTTAGTTTAAAGAGAAAAATATATGGTGCTCCAGTTCCGAGTCAGTTTTTTTTAAATTACATAATGGGCATATTCGTTCAGTTGAGCTAAATATTTTGGCGTGATTTTCTTTGAATAGTATAAAAGTATTGTTCAAATCTATAAGATTGAGGGATGAGTTTCTTTTGCAAATAAATTTATTTCGGGCTTTCAGGCAACGCCCTTCTACAGGAAAATTAAAAAAAAATAAAGTAAATTAAATTATATTACATTGAGATTAAGCTAGGCAAATGTATAACGAACTATAGAAAATAAAAATAAATATCAGAAACAAACACTCGTGAGACTACTCGTGCCTCATGCGTTCATGATACATTGGTTCATGATATTTGCAAAAGAAACTCATCCCTCAAGCTTATAGATTTGAACATTTTATTAAGGGATTAGCCTATTAATTAAAGGTATTCTTACTTGTGCGATACATCTATTGACTGTTATTTGAATATATCCGTTCAAATATTGTTCTGCTGTTAGAAGGGAGTAGATTTTCATAGTGTGAATAAAATATTGAATTCATTATTCTTACTAGGTCTTCTTGGCGAGTCTAGTCGGTAGCAATCCTGTTATTTTGGGGATTCGCTCTGTCAAGGATATAATAGTCAGAACAGTTGATAAATAATTAATTATATTTATTTTTAATATTTACTGAAGTTAATTGTTGCCTTCAATTTATTTCAAAAATTGTTTCTACATGAACAAATATATTTCCACATTTATACTGAATAATTTGGAATATTGTGTCCTTACTTCAGTCCAATATATTATATTTTATAATCTATTAATTTATGGATTCTTATGCGCCCAAACCAAGTTAATTAATTTTTGAATTCTACACTTGACATATATTTCCGAAAAAAGATCTTACTCCGTTTCTTTTTATAATAAAGACTGCTAAATTTTTTATAGTGCATAAAGCTGAAAAAAATGGAATATTTCTTCTTCAAAAATGTACGCACGTGAAGTTGCATTTTTGAACTATAAAAAGTTGCTGCACCAAAAAATCTATTTTTTAATTTTGGCTTTCAATATAATCGATTTGAATCAGAGAAAATAAGAGAGTATTTTCACAAAAAAATTGAGAACCTATTCCGGACACATAACAAAAATTGTTTACCAACGTCTGCTCAGGAAACAATATCACCGCAGACGAATGTTTACTTTTGTTGATCGAAATTCCACCATTGTCCTCACCAACTTGTTTTCTTCCATTGTACAAGCTATAAATGGGTGTTCAACATTTTGCTTTCTGCGCGAATGGAAAACTTTTAAAGCAATAACTAAACTTTCGTATTTATCTCCCCTCTCTTTTATAAGTTACAACTATAAAAATTTTATTGATACACAATGCCGTATTTTTATATATTCGTAATTTTTATATATGGTAGGAATTACCCTTGCAATCTCCGTTCAATTTCAAGCGACCTCAACGACCAAATATTTTGTCAAAGAGGCTTTCTTAGAAATCAAGAAATGGTATTTAAGGCCAATTTTCGTAATTTTCTGATCACGTGAAAAATTAAGAAAATATAAAAAATGTCAGGTGTTGATATTTAAAACAAAAAAGGCTTATCCTGACCGTTCAAATGTACATTTACAGATGGCAAAGCATCATCTAGTGGAACAAAAATCAACTTAACATCGATTAAGGCTTATTTCATGCTATGTGGCCAATCCATTCTCTTGATAAATCAAGAAAAGCCAACCACATACGCGTTTCGAGCTGTTGGCCAACGTCAGTGTAGTTCAGGCTGTACCTCAACTACCAAATATTTGGTCCAAGTGGCTTTCATAGAAATAAAAAAAATGGATATTAAGACCAAATTTCATAATTACTATGATAATGTGAAAATTTGAGAACAAAAAAAAAAAGGTCCGATTTTGCACTACTTTTACGAGGACCAACAGTGCGAAACGCGTTCATAATTTAAAAATTCGGCTGGCCAAGTATCATTTTATACTTGACGCTAAATGTAAATGAACTTTATGAATATTTTTTAAGTGTACTTATGAGTCACATACTCATATACTCTCTCTATATATGTATATTGTTAGTCATTTGTATATTCATTATACATATAATACCAAAATTTAATATGCTCAAAAACTCAATGTTTTATAAAAATAAAGGTTGCCTGTCTCGTCAAAATAGACGCTAAAACTGAGCCTTTCTATTGAACGTCTCCGCAAACTAGCGGACTCAGATCAGGTTTTTTACAGACATTCTCCTCTTGGAAAAATGACCATTTAAAATAAACGTTTAAAGATATTTTTTAGTGTATTGAAGAATAGAGGTAAAACATTCTTCAAATTACACTTTGGAAGTATTTTTGAATTTCTTCATCACCTATGCGACGTACTGGTGGCCTAAATTATATCACGTGTTCCAGAATCTTAGGTCCATAGTTTGTCTCAAATTCCCACCAGGGATTCTTTTAACACACATTTAAAAACATACAATGGTAATAAAAGAACAGTCTGATAGATCAAATTGGCGAAACCGGTTGTACGGTTCACAACTGATGAACCAGACCTTTTTTAGTATAGTTTTCGCATCGCATCAAGAACCGTATTAAATTGTTCCTGTTTTTCAAAAATATCTAAAAATTTCACTTTAATATGAAATATTTGTTTATATATTAATTAAAAAAAGCTATTACCGCATTGGACCTAGGTTCAAATGATTGATCTGTGAAAAATATATAGATACAAAATCATTTCCAAATTTAACATTATATATATACTAGCGAATTTGCCTGGCTTCGCCCGGTTTTTACCCGAGTAAAAGTTTCCCTAACGAACATTTGTTAAAACGATTCTAAAAACCCCAAATCCACCTATATATAGATATATAAGCGTATATAAATATTGTTATATGCGCTTTAATATATTTTTGCAACACATATTTTTTTTAAAACATTTATTAAATTTCAAATAAGATATTTTCTTTGAATATATATTAATATTGAAATATCAAGTTTTTTTTTACAACGTCATTGGAATATTATATTACCAAATCCTCAAATTAAATATTGAATTTATTATACTTGGAACACATTTTAGCATTTTTACAATTTCTAAATGTGATTTCACCCGAAACCGCGAGAGGCGCTGCTTGCGAGTGAAAGAATATTTGCAAATAAAATTGCAACGAATATTCATTTCATATCAAATTCAAACTAGAAACCCTTCCAATAGTATAGTTAATAACTTCCTGAAGTTTCACGGGTATTGGATAATTTTACCTTTTAAAAATATTCATCGTGTGAACAAACTAACAAACAACGTGTAAAATTATTAACCAATCAAATTCATTCGTCGTCGCGACCAGTGCTGCACCAAGCGGTAAAAGGCTGGAACTAACGCTTTTTGGTTTTACATAAAAAAAAAGCACATTAACCTTTTTAGTTTTTTTGAATAGCCTATATGTGAGCAATAGTTATCCAAATATTCGTTTTACTTTCTAAAATAGCTTATATGTTAAACGAAATCTTCAGCTACCTACATGCGAAATTTCATAATGATTGATTCTGTAGATTTTGCGCAACGCGATAACAAACATCGATTTTAGATTTCATTTTTATATGAATAAAGGATATATATATGGTTATTTTAAACCAACAACCCCATATTGTATATAACATATAACAATATTTTCATGTTGTATAATTGAAACACATCTGTAAATGATTATACGCATCATTGACATGGATCATTACATCATCATATGTAATGTACTTTGTACAAACTGAGGATAAATAAATAAAACTCTGTAATAGATCAAGAATTGAGCTGAAGCAAGAAGTAGAAGTAAAAAACGTCTAAAATCAAAATGTAGCAGCCCCAAAACAACATCTAAAGATAGATAGGAAACTGTCGTGACGGCACCAGTGTACAATTTCACCAGCCGATCTACGTTCTGGTCGCATCTGCTGAAATGCAATACTTCCTTTCTCGAGAAAGATATATAAGGCCTCCGTCCTAGCCAAAAATATAGTCACTTCACCATCAGCGGAAGCCCTCGTCGGTTGTCACCAAGGTCCTCCTCATCCACCATGTAGACCAGTAAGAACTCTTTAATCTCCATCTTTCGCTCCTAGCTCAACTTTTATCTGTTCACGGAGCTTTCCTAGTGCAACTGTGTCTTCGTTTTTTGTGTGGACATTTCCAAGCTTTCCACTCTGCCTCGACCACGACTGCCTGTACTCTGTGAGAACTGTTAAAGGTCTCCCAAGGTGCAGAGAGGAACTGGAAAACTCTCCACGCCCTGACTGTCCCTCTCGGTTACTACAGGTTTGCCCCTTTCGGTTACCATACCACATCGAGAGACCCTCGGTTACCACATATATAAATGAGGAACCAAAACTAGATGGCGTTCTGCAATCTAAAAAAAGCACATGTGCTTTTGGTCAGGATAGGCCTTCATTATTTTTAATATATATGTGATATCTTGGGACCTCTGGGACCAGTGTTACCTGATGCTAGAAGAACCTCGATGTCACCTCTACCGTGCAGTCGTGGTGGAAGGCGACACAGCTAGGCCAAAGGTGAAATAAACAAACAGAGATTCCACTAAGAAGCTTCTGGATGTCAAGAAGGAATGGGACGAGGAGATTTCTGGCAGGAAATGGATTACCTCTATCGGAGCGGCCTGCGCGGACTGGGGCTGAAACAAAGACTACTAACTAACTGAGGCATGGGGCCTCCTTTTTATAGCCTCTCTAGGTCCAAGCAGGTCACTGCTCTTTTCTGACGTAAACAGGGGGGGAAGTTACATCATCCAGGAGGGCCACGACCTCGTAAAAATTGGACTGGGCTCTCTAGGCCTGCTTTCTTATTCTCGCTTAGGCCTGATTAGTTTTAACCTTAATTTTCTTTTGTTATTCTCCATTCCTTCTATCTGTACAGTTGCTATACTTCATTAGAGTCTTACGCGGTACAGAATGATATTATGTGATGCTTTCTATTTGCAGTAAATAACAAGTTATATGCAGTCATCTGGTGGAACATGTGGTAGTAGATATCTGGATTATTTACAACAATTCCATGGTCTTAAATCATCACATATACATATATAGATGGAAAATTTGCCTGGAAGGAAATTGATCCATAGAAGCATAGGGCGCCTCTCCCGTCAAAATAAACGTCAAAACCTGACGCCATCTATTGACCGTCGCCGCAACAAACTGACGAGGGCCATTAGCCCGAAACTATGGTCTCTAGGTGAACGCTTCTCAGTTTGCCAAAGCTGGTGTTGTGACTTTATAACCGACCCGAGGCCGCTAGTTGCGGCGACGGTCAATAGATGGCGTCAGGGTTTGACGTTTATTTTGACGGGAGAGGCGCCCTATGCTTCTATGGATTAATTTCCTCCCGGTAAATTTTCCATCTATATTCTAGCTAAGATTTGGCCCAGCCAGCTTTCCAGCAAAACACCTCTTTGGTATATTGATCCGAGATATGTAAAATAGGTAAATTGATATTAAAACATGTAGAAAAAAAATTGATATTTTAGATGCCGTTTGCTGGATTCCTCTCAGTGATTTAATTTTCGAAGATAATAAATTTCTAGTTTTTAGTCCAACTCTCTCTCAGTATCGATTATATTTATTTCAATTCTTTTGAAAAATATTTACCTATCTCTGATAATTTATTTAACTCTGGAATGCCGTCACTACAGGATAAAGCACTCTTTGTGAATATTTTTTATTGCAATTCCGAATCTGCCACTGAAGCTTTACGAGCGTTTCGTACCTTCAAAGGTATTCGAAGCGGTAAAGGACCCATGAGTTGCTACTCTCTAAGGCGAATGATAAAAAAATTTGAGAAGACTGGATCTCTGGAAGCAAAACCTCGGAGTGGAAGACCATCGACTTTCAAGTCAGTGGCTGTTACGGTTTCGCAGAATGTTGAAGCTATTGAAACGTCATCCACGTATAGAGAAGTAAATGCTCGACAAACGGGGATTTCGTATTGAACAGTTTGGAGAGCACTAAGAATTTTTCTTTAAAAATACCCGTACATAATTCAAATTTCCCAGGCTGAAAGCCGGCGATTTTGAGAAGCGTCAAGAATTCGCTGCATTGGTTTTCCAGCAAATTGATTTTGATGGAAACTGTCTGTCGAATGTTCTGTGGACAGATGAAGCTCACATTTCTCTAAACGGGGAAGATAACACTCAAAAGAGCCGCATTTGGGCAACAGAAAACCCTAGAAATTTACAAGAATGCCACTTCATCAGCCCAGAGTTACAGTTTGTTTTGGGTTCACTTCTACTTTATTATTGGGCTAATCTTCTTTGAAATTATCAATGGAATAATTTGTAAAACCTTTCTGTAACTGGTAAACGTTATGCTCAACTTTTGAGAGAAAATATTATTCCTTTATTGCAGGAGAGACAAGCACTAAGCGAAATAACATCAATGCAAGATGGACGACCTCCTCATATCTCCAGCGGGGCCAAACAATTAATAAAGGATACGTTCGGGAAAGATCATGTGATAAGTCGCCACTTTATACACTAGTGGCCTTCAAGATCACCAGACGCGTCGCCGTGTTTGGCTATCGGGGTACATTAAGTCGTGTGTTTATCGATGCCGGCCTACCCCATGGCCAAGTTGCAGGCTTCTATCAGACGACACGTTTCATCAATTTAAACAGATATGTTATTTAAATCTGTCCAATTTGTCATCTATCGTCTGCAGGCGGTGTTTGAGAATGAAGGGCGCCACATTGAGCAAGAATTTTGACCTAATACTAGAGAGCTGCCATGTATTATATTAACTATCAATATTTTGCAACCTTTTGTGTTGGGTTATAGAGATAATAAATGCTGTCCTCACATCTTGACTATTATTGTGAACAGTAATTTTTTGTTTGTCATTTGCTCACATGTTATATTATATCGTGCAGACCAAAGTGTTATAACTTCTCGAATAACACTGGTACACACATTTATACCCTTTATGTTTAGTTTATCGCTTTTCGCTCATTAAAAGAAATAGCATAAGGAATATTCTCTGTACACCAATAACTTTAGAAATTTTGTTAAAAAAAAAATAATACAAAATGATTTTACTATCACGTTATTCAACGTAAAAGGTCGATCTAAAAATTATTTTTATTTGTGGGGACACATTTTAAAAATTTTGTACAGTATAATGAACAATTATAACATTTGACAAGCCCATAGGATATTTGGAATAAAGTACGACATATATATTTTGTCACCCCCTTCTTTATTTCATATGTTGGATAATGACAAATTTACAGTTAAATAGTCAAGTGTCGCCAATTTGTCAAGAAACTATACATTTCTCATAGCAAGAAATCCTATTAGTAGTTCAATCATAATATATTAACATTTCAAAAAATCGTGCATTGATTTCAGAAGTGTTTTTCAAACATTCAATCTATTTAACAAAACCGCATCTAAAATAAATATATTTTTGATACATGCTTTAATTTGCATTAACATATTTTACATATGAGAAAACGAAAAATAGCGTGGTGAGTTTCTTTTTATTAAAATTACAAGCTTTCAAGAAAAAATATATGTGGAGAGGTAAATACACCCACCTAAGTAAGGTTTGAAAATTAAAGCAGAATTGCCACGAACAAGCACGTATCAACATCCTAGAGAGCGAGCGAGAAATTCAGTTTAAAATAAGTTTAAAATAAATAAAATATATACATAATTCGGGAAAACACTTGAGGTTAAACTTCTTTATGCGGGGTCCATGCTATTACAAAAAGCTATGTACTGCGGGGGTAGTTCTATTTTTCTATTGAGGCTTGGGATTTTATTGGAAACCAAAGCCTCCAGGACCAGTCGTTGATATTTTCCACTTATGTTACTGTAAATACATTGGATGTCTGTGAAATCAAATGAATGCTGTGTTTCTGCCATGTGCTGATAAATCTGGGAACGGCTGTCTTTGTTCATGATGTTTCTATTGTGTTCTTTAGTCCTGATTTCTATGGTTCTGCCGGTTTCACCAACATAATGAAGTTCGCAATTTGAGCATTTAATTTTGTACACTGCGTTAGAGGCGGATAGTGGGTCCTGCTTTATAGAACTTTTTGTGATGGGATGCCGGAGTTTGAGTTCGACGGAAGGTGAATTACTAAAATGCGTGCGAACACCGTATTTTCTCAAGAAACGGGCAATATCAACGTTGGTTTCGGAATACGGGAGAACGCAAGTCGATTTGTAAACGTTTGGGATTGTATATGTACGTTGTTGGTACGTATGGCGCCGGATAAAATCTATGGGATAACCGAAAGACGAAAGGTTACGATAAATGTTATTTCTCTCGACCGTCCTAAAGATTTCTAGAGAACAATGAGTGGAGATCCTTTTTGTTAGTGTTTTGATAGTTGTGATCTTATGAGATGCCTCTAACGCAGTGTACAAAATTAAATGCTCAAATTGCGAACTACATTATGTTGGTGAAACCGGCAAAACCATAGAAATCAGGACTAAAGAACACAATAGAAACATCATGAACAAAGACAGCCGTTCCCAGATTTATCAGCACATGGCAGAAACACAGCATGCATTTGATTTCACAGACACCCAATGTATTTACAGTAACATAAGTGGAAAATATCAACGACTGGTCCTGGAGGCTTTGGTTTCCAATAAAATCCCAAGCCTCAATAGAAAAATAGAACTACCCCCGCAGTACATAGCTTTTTGTAATAGCATGGACCCCGCATAAAGAAGTTTAACCTCAAGTGTTTTCCCGAATTATGTATATATTTTATTTATTTTAAACTTATTTTAAACTGAATTTCTCGCTCGCTCTCTAGGTTGTTGATACGTGCTTGTTCGTGGCAATTCTGCTTTAATTTTCAAACCTTACTTAGGTGGGTGTATTTACCTCTCCACATATATTTTTTCTTGGATTAACTGAAGAAAAGCATTTTGCTTGAAAGCTTGTATTTTTAATAAAAAGAAACTCACCACGCTATTTTTCGTTTTCTCATTTAACTTTTAAAACGTGGCTAAAGTATGCCTGATCCTAATATTTTACATATCTTGGATTACATTTAAAAATCGTCATCAAATTCTTCTACTTTTGGCTAAATGGTGTTTTATTGATTCATCATTTGATATTATTAGGGTTCGTTCCTGGTATTCAAAAAGGAAAAATACGTGTCGATCAGTTATATTTTCAATTTATCAAACATTTGGGCCGCTGAATCTCTGATTCTGGTAGAGCGCCACCTAGCGAATAAAATTGTAATTAAAATCAATTTCGCATTTTTCATTATTTGCCCTAAAAATGCCTTAATATTTATCAGAAGTGTCTTGATATGAGTTACTTTCCTGATGAATGAAAAAGAGCAGAGGCGTTGATATATCGACCTTTATGTCTAAATTCAAATCTTTAGAAAATTATTTGAAAGAATAATAAACAAAAAAATCATCAAATTCTACGAATAAATGAAACTATTCAGTAATCGTCAAGATGGTTTTACGAAATCTCGATCAACCATAACTGCATTAACTGAAATAATTCACAATGCTTTAGAACACAAAGCCAAGGTGTATACGGCTATAATTGCATATATATTAGTGGAGCTTTTGACAATACCTGTAGGCCAATGTTGATAAAAAGACTCGATGAGGATAATATAACAACATCAATAATAAACCTCTTGAAATCCTACTTTACTAACCGGAAGATAAGATTTAGGTACTCTTCGAATGATTTCACCAAAAAACTAAGTAAAGGATGTCCGAAAGGAGGACCATTACCTCCGACAATTTGGAACATCACAATGAATGGTCTATTAACCAACTATCAGAAATCTAATAGTAAAATTATTGGATATGCAGATGATCTAACGGTAATATGTGTGAATACAGATGTAACAAATCTTAGGATTAAAATAAAAACATAAAGCCTCCAGGGAAAAGATTCTTTTAAAAATATTTTTATTTAAAAATATCTCGAGCTTTCGGGCAAGTAAGCCCTTCTACGGGAGAAACTATTTTACATCCTTAATACGCCAGTAAAATAATATTTAAACTTAAATAAAGTCCTTTAGTTGTTTATATTTGTTTTGAGGCATAATCAACGCGGGCTTCTATTGCGCGTGCTTCACTTGGAGGTTATGGGGTGGGCTCAGGAAATATAATGTTATAAACTTCCGGGATATCTATTCTTCTGTTAATACTATTGTGCTTTCTGGATATGATGGATTCTATGATAAGTCTCTGTAGTCTATTGGGGATGTTGGAGTAATGGGTCTTTGGTTCTGATAGGGAGAAGGAATGGCCTGTTTCTCTTATATGTTGGTATACTAAAGATCTACTGTCTTGATTATCGATATTTCGTTTACGTTCTGATATTCTTATATTTAAACGTCTGCCAGTTTCGCCAACATATTTGGTTTTGCATTCGTTGCATTCTATGAAATATATGGCATTCTTAATATTGGAAGGATAATCTATGGTATTGTTCTTTGTTATGGGGTTTCTTAGTAACGAATTTAAATTAGGTGAGTTGCTGAAAAATGTTTTGATCCCAAATTTCTTCAGATGACGGGCTATAGAAACAGATACTGGTGAATAAGGAATACTGCTAATAGATTTATAGATTGGGGAATTCCGAATTTCAGAAGGGCTATAGAAATGTCTTAGAATAAACGATAAAGGATATTGACAAGTCTTTAGATTTCTTAATATACTCTTAGTTTCTTCTGTTTCAAAGGTTTGAAGTGAGCAGTGGCTATGGATACGTTTAGTTAAGGTCTTTACGGTATTTTATGGCTGAGAGGGCAGTAGGAGGAAAAACGGATATAGTCGGTGTTTAAGGATGGCTTATAATAAACAGTTGTTTGGAATTGATTCTGTATGCGAAAAATTGTTATATCTAGAAAAGGCAGGCTATTGTTTGTTTCTTTTTCAAATGTGAAATTTAGGTTAGGATGGTAACTGTTGAGTCTTTCTAGAATGTTCTTGGTTTGATTTTCGGGGCATATACAGAATATGTCGTCAATATATCGACGCTATAAAATTATATCTGACGGGGATAGGGAGGTTATCCAATTGTCTATGCGACGCATGACAATTTCGGCGACTGAGGTTGAAAGAGAGCTCCCCATGGGAGAACCTTTAATCTGTTCGTAAGTTTTGCAATCGTTAGAAGCACAATAACTTATGGTTCAACAATCTGGTACCCATATATAAACACGAGATCTGAAAACAAATTGGACTCACTACAGTATAAAATTGTTAAACACTGTATACATTCTTACAATACAACATCTTCGAATTGTACAAATGTATTCGCAAGAATACCTAATATTAAAGATATTATTTTGTCAAACATACTTAAAGTTGACATAGATTATAACAGAAATGGACCAGTAAAAAGAATGATAATATATAACTTTATAAGTCAAAAAATTAAAAATAAACTGTGAAGAATATAATGATAACTTCAGAGAATTTTTTTTTAATTCAAGAATACCCAAATTTATCCAGCCAAATTTTATAATATACAATTATTTACGGGGCATGGAGACTTTAACACATATTTATACAGAATTGGCAGAATTGATTCTTCAATCTGCTTATGTGACCAAGAAGATCACAACCCTGAGCATATTTTAATTTGGTGCCCACTTGTTGCAGATTTGAGAGTACAATGCCAAACGAACAGTTCTAGTTTAAGCCAAATGGTTTCCAGTAAAGAATATATAAAATTTAACAAATTCTGTAGACCTATCTAAAATGCCGTGGACCTGATTTACATTACGATTTTAAATTTCTAGTTTTTAATTAGTATAGTTTTTTTATTGCTGATATTTTTTTTTTGTTTAGTTTAGTGGTTGTAATTCTAAAGATTTATTGAACTTTTGATAATATGTGTGTAAATAATATTTATTTCTTCTACAATTTATTACTCTAAAATGTAAATTTGAATAACTTTTACTCTCTCTCTCTCTAAAATTATAAATAATTTGTATATATATATTTAAAAACTTTGTACATAAAATAGATTAAACATTTACACGCAAATATCCACATAGGAATTAGCGTGTGTTTTGTAATTAAATATATAAAGTATCAATAAATAAGTCAACACTGAAAAAACACTGTCTAATGTTTGGTAAGCAATTTGAGGGAATAACTATAGAAGTTGAAAGTTTAAATAAATATATTTAAAGTAAAAAATAAAAGAAAAAATTAACAAATCATAAAATAAAATTGCAAACAACACAACTATTTCGCAAATAAGACGACATATAAAAAGACACAAGGTAATAAGACCAAATCCAAATAAATAAATAGTTAAATAAAAAGGCATAGATTGGATCAAAATATCATTTATGCCTTTTTATTTAAAGATTTATTTGTGGATTGCTCTATTTTCAAAATAAATAGTGTATGACGTTTCGGTAACAGCGTTGTTACCATCTTTAGACAAAAGTGCTAAATGAAAAAAAATATTACCGCATTTTTTAAATAGTTTTTTTTATCAAGTTTGTGAACAAGATAGCAGATAAGATGAATTTAATTTTCAAAGAAACCTAAAATATTATTCTTAGAATTAAAAGTGGAAAAACCCACATTTTTAAAAATAAATTTTTAAAATATCTGTAAATATCATTGATATTTCCTCTTTCTTTGATTCTGTTAATTGTAGACCATTTCTTTTGAATACTTACAATTATAATTAAGTAATCAAAAATTGATTTAAAAAAAAATCCAAAATGATACTGCAAAAAAGAAAACCAGACACAAAAATAAGGCTAAATTTAAATGAAAAACTGTGACAAAGCTATACTCAAAAAAATAAAAAAAATAAAAATAAAGTAATTATAAATAAAATAAAAGCAACAATTGAATCAGAAATATGAAATATATATTAGAAATAATTTTAAAACAATAAATAAAAGAACGTGTTTTAAAATAAACAATTCGATGACAATAGATAAAAAATAAGATTTGAAGACAAAAAAAATCTACGATTATAAAATCGAATAATAAAAAAAAATTAATACATATATTAATATTAAGAAAAATAAAAATTAAACGTTCATATAAGCAAAAAAATAACAAAATATTGGTACATAGATGGCTATGGAGAAAATAGCTTCAAACTTTTTAACTGAAAACTGTTAGCCTTTTATCTATATAGACGATTAAATAAAAGTACAGTAGAGCATCGATTATCCGAATCAATTAGGAAATGGGGGTGTTCGGATAATCGATATTTCGATAACCGATCATTCCTTCATTTAAAATAGAATACTAAAGTCATAGTAGTAATATTAAAAAAGCAGTTATATTAAACATAAATTTAATACTTGTATTTTGCTTTATTTATTATTGCTATTTATATTCTATTATGTATGGCTTTGATAAGGTGCGGTTTCCTACTTTTGAGGCCGTTTACTATAAAATAAAATCTATATGCATGTGTATTTACCATCTGTATTGATATCTTACAAATAATTGTACTGTATTACAGGGAACTGACTAAATTAATACGTGCAAATTGGCCATTAAAATATACAGTACTTACAGTTTATGAATTTTCTTACAGTCCAGAATTTTCTTTTGCTTCAGAGCTGATGTTCGTTTTTTGGCCGTTAAATCTCACAAACGCTTTAAAGAAAACAATTGAACAATATTGCATTCTTCTTGTTGTTCTAGCCACTTCATAGCCGCCTCAAGGCAATAAAAAGCTTCTTCATTGGATGGTCCTTTTTCAACCTATGTCATCCCGGAGCTCTTCCTCGTTGTCGCTAGAACCTTGATCGTCGACAAAACTTTCGATGATTGTCAATAATTGATAGCCAGGATCATCAACGTCGCACTCCAGCCAATTTTGAATGTCTTTCTGGTCACATTCTTCAAATACGGAAGATTTTGTAATGAGCTCAGCCAGCTCTGATACAAATTTACTGTTTGGTAGCTCTTCAGATGCAGTGATAGATCCTCCTGATGGAAGAAGCTTATTCCAAGATTTTGCTAGTGTGGTGTCCTTTAGAGTAGCCCAAGCTTTTGCTGCCATGTACACAGCTTTCTTCAAGTCAATTTCTTTGTACAGTTGTTGTACACCTTTTTCATAATTTCCCTCCATCAGAACCGTACGTTGCAATTCTTTTCTGTAATAACGTTAAAGCTTTCAACAACCTCATGAGCCAATGGTTGGAGAAGAGAAGTTACGCTAGGAGGAAAAAAAAACAACTTTAAATTTTCCATTTTCTCTTTCCATTGAAATGCTGAGGGATGGCTTGGAGCGTTATCAATCAACAACAGAACACTTACAGATTTCCCAGGTGCAATCTGATGTTTTTTTTTACTTCAGGGATAAATACAGTGTCATAACACTCTATAAAAATGTTTGTATCCATCAACGAGATTTTTTGTTTTTTGTAGATAACAGGATTGTTTTATACCATTAAAGCACCGCGGATTTGTAAACTTCCTTATGGTTAGCAAAGGTAGCCTGTGTGTTCCATTAATATTTCCGTATACCATAGCAGTGATACGTGATTTGCTTGTCTTATAGCCAGGTGCTGACATTTCATTCTTAGCGACTAGGGATTTCTTTGGCATTTTCTTCCAATATAAACCAGTTTCTTCTGCATTGTATACATTGATTTTATTGTAGCTTTCTTTATCAATCATATTTTAAAAATACTCTTTAAAATGTTCAGCTGCTTCAGTATTAGCTGGCAGTTTTTCACCCTGAATATCCAATTGCCTAATTCCATGTCTAGATTTGAAACGCATAAGTCAGCCGGTAGTTGCTATAAAATCAGGAATGCCACCTATTTTCTCGTTCATTTCTAGAGCCTTTTAACATTAAAAGGGCCATTTATTGGTTGTCCTTGGCTACGTAACTGCATAAACCATGTGTAAGCCGCATCGTCTAAATCCTTGTTTTCTGAATATTTCATCTCTTTTCTGTATAACCCTTCATCTTCATTATCAAATGCACTTGCATAGTTTGTAATGGCACATTTCCGAGCTGAGCTTAATCCACTAGCACCATTCTTCAACTGCTCTACTATTTTAAGTTTATCAGTAAAAAAGCACAACACGTTTATGTTTAGAAGACATTGTTGGCAGGATGAAAGGAGCCTGCCGCCAGATGCCAGCCGAGAAGCCCGCTATTTCAGCTTTCGGTTTCGCTTTTGGATAACCGAGGTATTCGGATAATCGATGCTCTACTATATATTCAATCTCAATCGCTCTCTCTTTCTCTCTCTTGATGTAACCCGGATTCTCGGAGCGTACTAAAGTCGCCAACTATCCGGTTTTAGTTTATTTTACATCTATTGAGTTGATATGAAATGCTAGACATGAGTCAATAAAAGATATTCAAAACCAACATTAATCTTTAAAATAAATATAGAATGCTTCAAATAGAAATATTTCGGACAAATATTTTGTGCCAAAATAAATATGTTTTAAAAGGTTTATCCTAAAAAACTAACGATGGTTACAAACGTAATGGTTATATCCGAAATATATTCCATAAACTTTGTTGTTAAACTTTGTATTCGACACGTAACAAAAAAATGAAAGACCTTTCGGGGGAAGCACACAGGCACGGTAAAATTTACCAAACTCCACTCAGACGTAGAAATTCCATTCTCTCTCTCTCTCTCTCTTTATATTTTTATATAAATAGTTTTTGCGCTATTCTCAGAGGATGCTGAAAAATAAACTTCGGGAAAAGCTCGTTATCCGGGATGATTCGCCCATATTGAGGTTCGCCCAACTTCTAACTTGTTTTTACCTTTTTTTGACTTTTCCACAAACACCTCTACTATATCCTATTTTTATCAACCCATATAAAAAGGCATTCACAATTATCCTGTCCTTTCGATGATATCATAGTCTTCTCCCGAAAATACCTATGGATTCTAGTTTTGAAATGCCTCTTTTTTTTATTCCCTTCACATATCCCTCCAGCTATATCTTTATCCCCATAAGTGTCAGATAAGATGTACAAGATGCTGGTTCTTTGCCTCCTCCCCGATCACTTTAAGCCATTTTCATTGCTAAGTTTGTCAGTTCATGTGGTAGTATCATCATTCGACACTAGTGCTAACTAGTATCTCACACTATGTTATATAAAATTCCTACTAGTGGCCTGCCCGTTGAGCGACCACCAGTCAGAGCAACCACCTTTGTAAAATGACGTGAATTGAACTAACGTAGGCTCTAATAATAGTCCATCATAATGCGAGTCGAGTAGAATCCATATTTTGGAGCTAGGGTCCTTCATGGTAGTTATACGGCATCTAAATACGAGCGTTTTCTGCAAACCATCAGATTCGCAGCAACAGGATTGGTTACTATTTTTATTTACGTTATTACATATTCGCACTAAGACTACAATATATTTACACTATTCGTCGAAGGTTGGAAATAAATTGGATGTATGAATATTTACATATCCAAAATTCATGATGATTTTTTCCATGTTCCCTCCCTGCACAGTTTGTAGAGAGAGAAAGAGTCTTCAAGAATGTTATAATATTCGAAGAGTTTCTGTATTAATTTAAATACGTAGTATACGAACCACACACATCATAATATTCAAATTAGCTTCCATCTTCCATTTAGAGAAATGAATTGTTTAACATCTCGATTTATAAATATGCATATAATTATATGCAAATTATAATTAATTATAATTTGAGAAGCTTATAAATTAGCAACGATTACATCTGCGAAGAGAAATACACCGGCGTGCAAATTTAGATAACAAACAATAAATTTATTTTTATGAAGTTAAAGAAAGAATATTAAAATAAATTTGCATATATATTACATGTTGAGTTAAAAAGTAATATTTTAACAAAAGCGAAAAATCTTCCAAAAAATTGAATATATAAAAAAAAGGTTTACAATATATTGTAAATTAACTATTATGTGAAGAGATTGGTATGACACATATTTAAACAATTTTGATCTATAATATATTTAAAATTAAATATAATTATTTGATGATTAACATATTAGTAGTTAAAAGTTTAGTGTGATATAATTGGTATAAACTAATAATCAATAGTGGTGCTTTAAATATTGTCATAGTTAACTTTTAAAAGTCAAATTTGGGGAACCTCGAGAAAAACAATCCATCATTATAGCCACAGCACCTGTCCAACAAAATAATAATTTTAGTTTAAAATAATTCAAGATCCAACCAATATTTTTATGGGGGTACTGGACTAAAATAGTTTACAGCAGTTATCCTATAACAGGAAGTCAATCTTTTAAGCAGGGGGCACAAATTTCAGATATAATGTTGCTGCTGAATCAGATATCGAAATTTCTTAAAATATAAAAATGAATTTGTTTATATCAACTCTCTCTCTCTCTCTCTCTCTCTCTCTCTCTCTCTCTCTCTCTCTCTCTCTCTTTTATAATTTTTTTATTTCAACATTTCGTCGACCCGATATCGTTCTTTTCAAGGAAAACTATTTTAATATAGCTTACTTTCTAGTTTTCATTGAGAGGTTCGCCGAAAGGTTAAAATAAAGTATTAAAAAGGTTGAAGTAACTCATTTATAACCCAATTATAAATCTAAACTACAAATTGTTTTTCCTTTTTTTTTCAATAAATTAAAAAGCAACGTGAAGTTCATGATGTAATGTGTTTGTATGTTCGTTTGGTAAAATGTGTATAAAGAAATTAACATTTATGTTTATGAAACCTAGGGCTTCTTGTGTCCCCTGCTCTATGTGCAAAGTAAATCGAATACGGCTCAAATTTGTAAATATCAATATATTCCTTTACACATAAAAATTAAAATCAAAAAGGGCATATCCTGACCACGTTCACATGAACTTTTTGATGGCAGAACGCCATCTGGTTGAACAGAAATGCAGACTGTACCTCTACAATAAAAAATATTTTGGTCTCAGAGGCTTCCTGGGAAATCAAGAAATGGGTATTTAAGGCCAAACTTGGGTGAATACGCTAAACATGTGAAAAATAATAAAAATAAAATAATGAAAAAGGTCAAGTGTTTTTATTATTCTATTTTTTATTAAATTTTCCCATCTTTAGCGTATTTACGAAATTAAAAATATTTTTGGTCATAGAGGTACAGTCTGCACCACGCTGACGAGGGCCAACAGCCTGAAACACGTTCGTGGTTGACTTTTATTGATTTATCAAGAAAATGGGTTGGCCAAATATCAAGGAACAGGTTAAATCAACGTTTAGTTGATTTCTGTTCCACCAGATGGCGTTCTGCCATCAAAAGGTTCATGTAAACGTGATCAGGATATGCCTTTTTTATTTTAACAACAAACACCTGACATTTTAAATTATATTTTCATATATATATATAGTATATTTTAAACTGTATAAAAATGACACTTTTAGTATATTTCACATATCTTCCAATTAGTTAGAGCCGATACCTTATAAGATCCTACCCTTCTATTAAAATGTACACCGTTTCTATTTGCTACCACCCCGTATTTTGTATATAAAGTGTTTGTATTTTAACCCTCTATTTATATTTAAACTAAAAAATGGTGACGTCAAAATAAAGATCCAAAGAGAGAGCGGTCAGCTGGGGGCAGGGACAGAGGGGAGGAAAAATGCAACGCCCAGCCCATGTGGGGCCCCCAGGGACATTTTATAGACGACCCCTGTAAACAGGACAGGTTTTAGCAGAATGTCGGCAGATGGTTCTAGAGTGTGTCGATCGACAGGCCGCTTCAGTCTGGCTCTCCATGTCTCGGTGATAGGCATCCAAGTTTGTGTCATGGCCTCTACCTCTGTCCCGTGGGCTGTCCCCGATCACTCTCGGTGCTAACATCTAGCCCTGCCTCTGCTTCTTGTTGTCCGCGTGTGGGAAGAACATCAACACTCACCTCACGTACACGACTGCCAGCTTATCCATACGTCGGCAGGATCACATTTGCAACAATAATATATATATATTGTTTATGTACAAAAATGCACATATCCTGTTTAATAATTTATTAAAACAATAAAATTGTTAAACATATTTGCCAAAAACGTACAAATTCACATGAAAGAAGATGTCAAAACATCATATTTGTGTTATTTTCATCAAAAGGCCAACATCCTGTACACCATTGTCCCGGGCTACAGAGATAGCTTCGATTTAAACTTTCTACGGAAGTAGTTATCAAATCTCAAATTTGTCAAAAGGGTATTGATGCTGGTAAAGTTTTAGGGCCAATAATGAACAGAATGCACCTTGTGATTAACTTTAAATGGGAGATATGCACTGTTTGCACGGGAATATCCCCCTTCCAAAAATTCCCATTTACAATACATAAAATATATACGAATATATTTATATATTATAAAAATAGAAAGGCTAATAAACAAAATTACAGGATTTGTGAAAATACATGGTTCCATATACTAAGAGGGAATGCATTTGTAGATAATGATCATCACATACTCCTCTGGGACATATCTTAACACTCGGAAGTTCATTCTTTTTACTCTTTTGGGAACAATGTGTGTTTAGTCATTTAAACTTTAGCTCTTGCCTTTGTGATTCTTAATATAGGTAAAAAAGGAATTATACATAGATTAACAGAGTATTGGTATATTTGATATATTCACGTATATATAATACCCTCTGTGATGGCCCATTTGGTGAATCATCAGTTTCATGTATTATAATATGGGCATTTTATTTTATTAATATTTTGTTTACTTGGGTGGTTGACGACTTCTGTACGCTCTAGGAACCTGGATTAAATGAACAAATAATATTTTATATATCTCTCTCAATTTATCTTTATGATATCTCAAAAAGCTAAATAATAACCTTCTGAAATCTTGATCAAAATATTCTAAGACAAAGCCTTATTTCCTTGAAACATTGATGCAAGGTTGTTGCTAAACGTCAACGCAAGCTTACACATTGAAGACAATTAGTTGTACGAACATTAATAAATTATTTTTGATAAAGCACTGAAATCGTTATTTTAAAAATGGAGCACCCTCTGTATATTTTAAAATGTGGATATAATTATGAATTTTTGATATACATATCTCTCCTTCTCCGTGAAACATTAATAGCCTCCAGAATAAAATGAAAAGTGCAAACGTATGTGGAACTGAGGAAATTAAAACATACAAATCCGTATTTATTTTATGATGTAGTTAATTACTCAAGTGTATATGTACATGTATAAAATACTATACCTAACCTTTTTACCATTGAAAAACAAATATTTAAGAGAAAGAATTAGGTAATAAAGAGAATTTCTCAGAAACATTTCGAGTCATCCGAGACATCTTCCTGGGAGCTTCTAATTGGCTGTTCGTGGGAGGAACTGACAGTGGATTAGTTTACCTCAATCACGTGATCATAAAGCGATTAGTGCTCTTTTATTATATATTTTAGGGAATACGCCTACGTATGACGTCAAACTGGCATTCATAATCCCTATAGTAATAGTCGTTTAATTGCTTTTAAATCTTCTATTTTATCGGTGCCTAAATTAGGCAATCTCATGAAGTCGATAGATGGGTTAATAAAGGTCTGAAGTTCATATTGTGCTAGTCCGATTTAGCTTCATATAAAGTCGCTCTCTGCTTTGCTGCCGACCCTAGCATAGATTCTGACACCGATTTTAATTGGTAGTGTTTACTTTTATTGACGTCACAAAAATTATCCAGTATCATTATTGAGTTTTGTGGATTTTATAGATCTAGCCCCACCACATGGCAACCCACTATCCTCTGTTGATAACTTGTAAATTATTATTAAAAATGTAGACTGCCACTCCTGCCTAAAAAGGCGGGAAAAACATCAAGGTATATATAACAGACTCGGGTTGAAGACGAAACCAGAACACGAAACCATGGTGTTGACCCGCTAGATTGCAGAGATTTCCAATAAACAGAGTAAGTTTTTTTTTTTGCGCATTTTTATTTTATTTTGGCAGGAAAAAAGCGCATTTCAGTTTTCTAAATTTATTTCTCTGAAATATTTTATTTCTATAAATTAGTTTCCTCGGGAATAATAATTAATGTGATATATATTTCATTAAATATTAGTGTTTATTTTGTGGCTTAATATTTAATTTAAAATCATCCACTCTAAACAAATTGAAAGAGGAACTAATTATTTTATTCCTATCATATAGTAATTGGTAGCTCTAATTAAATGAAATAAATTTGTAAAATATTGTTTTATTATTTTTTCGAAGCTATTCTTTCTTGCAGAAGTGAAAGTTCCTCTCTCAACTGAACTTACTGCAATAAAAAAATAAACTAGTATTCCCAACTGAATGTTTTGCCAACGAATATTGTTTTATATAAACAAAAATGTTAATAATAATGATAATTAGTAGTAGTAATATCAATTTTGATTTTGATCTAAATCTATTCGCTGGAGAGGAGGACTCCATATGGATGGAAGAGCCTCCTAGTCTGAAATACAATGTGCATTCTTTAATTTACAGCACTAGTTACATTTTTTAAAGCTATAGAAAAAAATGTATGCACAATTAGATATTTAGTAATATTGGACGACACCTGACTGAAGCACGAGACTTGTGGCGCGCAAGCGCCGATCTAAAAAAAGAACAAACCAACTTCCTGTTATGGTTTGTATTTATATTTTTAAAATGACCGTTTTCGAAGAGCAGATAATCTTCATTAAGTTTTGTTTCAAATCGGAAACATTCTACTGATAGGCATGAATCGATTAAAGAAGCTTTTGGTAATGCTCCTTTATCCCGTTCAAGAACTTTTGAATATTTTTCACGCTTCCGAAAAATATGGAAGAGGTAAACGATGATCAACATACTGGGCGTCCAAAGACATTACGTTGCTAGAAAAACAAGGAGAGTGTCAGCAAATAGTAACACAAGATTTAGACATGATCCGGAAGTCTTCAAAATGTATTCCCCGGATTCGAACGGAAGAATAAAAAGAGGTTCAATTGAAGTCTGCCGAAACACGATCGAAAAGACTCGAATTGATTCAAAGTGCAGTATAAAGCATTACCGTGATGAGATATGGTTGTAGTAATATGAGCTGGAAACCAAACGTCAATCCAGTAGATGGATTGAAAGAGGGGATCTGAAGCCCAAAAAGGCAAAGTTTTCAAAATCCTAAGTCGACATTGCTTGTTACAATTTTCGAATATCAACGGTTTGTTTCACCATGAATATATTCTTTTTGGATGTACAATTGATCAAGGGGTTTATTTGGGGATAATGAAGCGTGTAAGCGAAAAAGTATTCCTTAAAAGACCTGAAAGATGACAAAAACAATTATTGAATACTTCAGGTCTATAATGCGCGATCGCACAGCCCTGTTTTGTAATTTGCAATTCTTGGCCAATCATTCAACAACACAGCTCCCTCATCCATCCTATTCCCCTACTTAGCCCCTATCCTGAATTGAAAATGAATTTAAAGAAAGATAATTTGATACGACGTTGTTATGATACAAGCTGAATCGAAGGTAACCTTGAGGAGCCTCTGAAAAAATGTTGTATCTCCTTTTTCGACAATTAATGAATGCACTGGTAATTAATGAACGCACCTTGAATATTATATTTGATATTTGTTTATTCATTTATAAATTTATTTTTTGTTTCTTTGAGGTTTTAACTTATGTCAAGAAAATTATCATCAATTGATGAAAATTTCTGAAATAATTCGATTTTTTTTTATTTACTTGTTCATTATATCTCAAAGTTGCATTCATTTCTATCCATCTCTCACTATATAAAATAATATCATACATAAAAGCTCAAATAGCAATATAAGAAATGTGCAGACATAATTTCTAAAGTTTTGATTACTATAGCCAAAATAGACGTTACGCTAGAAATAAGCGCCAAATATTGACCATCTCCGCAAACTATAGGGACTGATAGACTCGGGTCGATGACGAAGCAACAACGCCAGCTTTTGGAAACCCAAAATCGCCCGCCTGGAAACCTCGTTTTCGGGCTATGCACCTCATCATTACAGGAGCGGCTTTGATTTAACCACATATACATTAATGTCGCTTCAACCGTCAAAAAATGCATTAAGACTAAACACCCTCTATTGACTGTCGCCGCAGACTAGCTGCCTCGCGTCGGTAAAAACCCACCACACCAGCTTTTAACAACTGAGAAGCGCCCACCTTCCTACTAGAGAAATCCTCCAATCGGACTGGTCAAAAATGTGTTATGGCATCAAAGCCGACCCTGTACTGATGAGAACCAAAGCCCAAAACCATGGTATACAGGATGGAATTTTCTCTGAAATTGCTTAAACTGAAATTGTGGTTCATTTTTTATTACCATCCTTAACATTTGTACTGGGGTGATAAACCTGAATGCATTATTATAATACATTTTTGAAGGGATACTTTTGGGACCTAAATACTATCCTCCAGCGCCATGAACCTTTTGTGTGTTATCTATTTAACACAAAAGTAATTATATATTTATATATAACATGTTAAATATTATTTGTTAAATAAAAGTAATTAATTAATAAGTAATGCAAATATATAAAATATGCAACAAAAATAAGAAACAATTTGGATAGCTCTGATACAATGCAAGAAATATATTAGAAATAGAATGTACAGAAGAATGGAGAGATAATAGAGATTCCTAATACAATTATAAGTGAATACGACGGAGTGTTCAGGTGGGAGGTTCTTGTGGGATTTGATAATTTGGAGTGAATTTTTTATGTTGAAGAAACATATTGCTTTGGGAATTGAATAGACCTGCTTATTGAGTTGTAATTTTCTGTTGTTCGTATTTCTTCAAATATTAGTCTGGACGTTTTAATTTGTAGATGGCGAGGTATACTTTTGAAATATATAAATCTGGGTTATAGTCTATTTATTGGAAATGTTAAAAAAATTCTATATTTCCTATTTTGAATGCTGTTTTGATTCTTATATTGTTATTTAACCTATTCAAGTTGAAAAAAGTAGGATTCTACAAGATTTATCGCGCTTCTTGTAAATACATTTTTATTTTAATTTTATTCTATAGTTTCAGAAGTATATATGTGAAAATATATTTATTTATATTATAGTGTTCTATTGAAAGAGTTCTTTCTATTCATGTGTAGTTATCAGTAGTTCATCGGGCATGGGGGGCGAGATGGAAGTGACCAATATGTATTCGGTGGAGAAACGGGGAACATGATGGTGCTGTTCCCATCGATGTATCGTCAAGTAACGCTAAAATATATCGGCGTAAATCGTTCCAGAAAAAAATGTTTAGAATTCTGAAACAAATTTTAAATATGAAAAATATTTCGTGATAAGCGGTGGATATGAAAATTTATCTCAAACAAGCCTGAATTGGGCCGACATCATTGAAAACGAATCGGACAACTTTGAACCATGTAAAAAGAGGAAGCGTTCGTTTCCTTCGGCAAAGGTGAGTCAGCCTCTATCTGGTCCATCTCGCCAAACTAAAGCCTCCCGGGACAGCACTTCGCCTCGCCATCCATCGCGCCCCAGGAACATTATAGAACAAATAATGGTTTCCAAGCAACTACTGGATCAGTGCTGGAGAAACCAGCTGCCGGAACCTTAGACCAGAAGGTTTATCTGGAATACTCCCCGGAGTTCACTCCGGTAAATTATTTCAAGGCCCTGAAGAATAAACTGGGGAAAAGCTACGTTGTACAGCTGGGAAAAGCTTCCGGACAGGTTCTCGTTGGCCTCGAGCGGCCTGAAATGGCGGAAACGATCATAGAAGACGGACTTATAGTCAAGGGAGCCCTCCTCAAAGCCGTACCTTACCAAAAGAAGGCAGAAAAAAAACATCAACCATATGTATTTAAAACCTTGACATCATCAGGACCCTGAGGCCCTACTGCTACGTGGTCTCCATCGCCTTTGCCATGACCTCTTCCGGTGGCTACACCTGGCTGGACCAAAAAAAAAAAAGACGGCGTTCATCCTCATGAACAACAGGAAAAAAACACAGATATTTCTGAGAATATAATTGTGACTGCCAGGGGTGGCTCTGAGCTGGCCTACTTGGAATTTGGGTTCCGATGCTCCAAGTGCTACCAATAGGGCCACAATAGAATGTCTCGAGCTTGGCCCTGATATAACGGTTGACTCGAGTAACGTAGTCGTCATCCGACTCAGGACGAGGATTGTGGAGTGAGTGACCTGATCTCTTCCAAGATTCCAACCTTGATAAAGTTCCATCCCGACAAGAGCTCTCCGTCATCGAGGTCCTCGGTAGCCAACCCGACTTCCTCAACGTGAGAAGACAGATGTTCAAGAGCAGCCGCTGACATCAGCACAACAGCCACACTGGGTGATCCAGCAGTGGGAGAAGAGCCTATCTGGTGGAGGACGGCGCGGTGTTCCGAGAGGCAGTAGAAGCAGGTGCAGTGCTCTATTCACTAGCGCGGCAGAGAGGAGTATCCTATCTTGCCTGCTGCTGTTGATCCGAACCCCGAAGTCACCACTCTGGTTGGAAGTTGGGCTGTGTCAAAGAAGGTGGTGACATCTGTCAGCGCGGCTTGCTCCAATAGATTGGAGAGGACTTACAAAGTGGCCGAATCTGTTGCTCCGGCAGAACCAACGGTCGATGTTCAAGTTGCCCACGACCCAGGCATTGTCCCGAACTGCTGTTTTAACAATGATCCTCAGCTGCTTGAGCCGCTAAGTGAGGAACGTGGAACAGGTGACAGTTGATGCCGGCCATCTTCTGGCCGTGGACATCGAGGTGGACTACGTCGATGCATCCCGGCCACAGAACGCTATGTCGCAATAGGGCGACGCCCGGCACGAAGAGGCACCTGGAGGGCAGGCGAGGCGACGAAGGCGCTGTAGCCGAGGCAGAGATCTTGGGCGTAGTCCAGGGACTCTTTGTTCGTTTCCTGGATGAAGGCGGCGTCCACATGGTGTTGGGCCAGAAAATGACAGAGCTCTATACTTCTGTCATGAGCGGCGAGCTCTCGCGCGTTGAGGGTCACGACGCGGAGGTTCATTGTAGGCCCCCAAACTATTTTCTAGCGTCTGAGAGACGCTTGTAGAGGGGTGAGTTGGATCTAGGAATCCGCGCCATGAGGTACCTGACCAATCTGTTGAACCTTTACCTTTGAGTGTTTGAGATAGAGCGAAGGTGGTTTTGAGGTCGGGAACGGAATACAGGGCTTCTACGACTGGTTCCTTCTAGAGCCCCGGCTTCTCTATCTCTGAGAAGATAGACCTTCTTGAGGGGTGCTTTCAGCTCACTTCTTTTCTTGGTGGGATTTCCAGGAGGAGTGAGGCTGATGGAATCCTTCTGATCCTGCAGAAGGTATTGAGACTGACCGGGGCTGCTTTTCTCGACAGACCTCGCGGCTGTCGGGGGAGGAGAGGCTGGGGATACGAGGCAAGGGCCATCTGCATTCTCGGGCGATGTTGCCGGAATGGGAGCAGCAGGTGGATCCGCGGTGGGTGTAGTGGAAGCAAGGCCGGGCATGACTGCGCTGGTGTTTGAGGGAGCCTGTTCAGACGCATCTGCAAGCCTTTTGGGAGTCAGTAGGCAGTTGGCACTACGGTGCTCCCGTCTCTGGCACCGCGAGCACTTGACTCCGTATGTAAGGATCTTCCCTTTGTGGTTGATGTTGGGCGCGTTGGAAGCCTCTCCTGCTTCACGCTCTCGCTCAGAAGGATGGATAGTTCCCGGCGTTCGTCCTTTATTAAGAAGTCCGCAACGTTGACGAGCAGAGGGGCGATAGATGTGACTCGCCCGTAAGGCCTCAGGCCGGCGATGATATCTGCATCCTCCATGACGAAGGGCAGGTTGGTAACAACGACTCTTTCCTCCCGTCTGCGAAAGGGGAAGGTCTTGAGCAGGGTCTCCTCGATTTCGAGCCCTTCCTCGATGAGGCACTCCGCGAGGGCTTTGGTGGCGAGTCCGACCAGGACGTGGCCGGTCATCTTGATGAGCTGGGTGATGTTTGCTCACCCAGCTTGTCCAGTGCCAGAACATATCGGAGCTGAGTGATTTCAAGGCGGCATTCGACGTAGACGCACTGGTCTATGGTGCCCTTGGCCTGCTGGGCCCTTGCTTAGGCGATGTTCTTCCGCGTCGCCTTGATCTCCTGGGCGAGTGGTTGATGCCTGGTTGAGAATCCGCCCCGGGGGGCGTTGGTGTTTCTATGAGCTGGTGCGGTGGTGCCTGACTGCGCCGTCGGAGCATGCTGCGAAGCTGATGTTCTTCGCCTTTTCCGCTCGACCATGGTAAAGGAAGCAGGCTCGTTGGTGGTATCCTGGTGCTCCATGGCCTCAGCCCAGTTTAAGATCCGGCCGCCATCAGCGCTGGGAGCCGTAGTTGGAAGGCAGAAGCCAGCAGCCACTGCCGAATTTGCATTCATTTTAATTTTTTTCTGCGGCTCGATTTGCACACACACACATTTCCTGATTTTTTAGATTTGTAGAAATCGAAATTTCCACCTTCATTTCTAAATTTTCCGCCTATTTCTCAAAGTTAGCAGGGACTTCTTGCACATGAGCTATATAATCATGTTTGCCATGCTCATGGCTATAAGCCAATACTTCAAAGGGGTTAACCAGCTCGATCAGATTCATCTCCACCTCGTTCCATTTCAAATGAATACTACATTCTTTTTTAAATAATGACCTGATTAAGTGGACATATGCTTCACCGCTCCGCGAATTCCGGTAAATATTGACGGTAAATGTTTTGGTTTATTTATTTTTTTTTTTGTATTTTCAAAAACAATAAAAGATATAGCTTATATTAATGAATACATTAATATATTCATACGTTATTCCTCGTTATACCTATGATTAATTCATATACTTTTGAATTTTTCTATTACAGTTTATCAACTTTTTACGCTTCAATATAGATCATCCCAAAATGAAAGTCTGATTATATGAGCTAAGAAAATATAAGAAGTTTCAAATTATAAAAATATTTGAAATTGAATGAGGTATTTCCATACTTAGGAAACTCTAAATAGCTATAAAGGAAAAAAGGAAAATATGTATGTCGTAAACCCGGGTAGGCCAACAAGTGAGTTGGAAGCAGTCGGAGTTGAGTGGCAAGGCGTGCAGAGTGGGAAATCCGCACGGGACAGTAAGGACAAAGTTTGGGATCAAAAGACGCTCTCCCAGGGCGTCTCAAGTGGCACCAGAACCAGGGGAAAGTTGAGAATAAACCGAGGAAAGCTCGGCGTCCTGCATGAAGCTGCGAGGGCAGAGAGGAGCCAAAACGGCGGCCACGAGGCCGCCGTGAGATGATCACGGGGCTAGTCTCAGCGGGCCTGTAACCTAACTAACTCTCAACATCCGGACCAACGCCCCTTTTTGTCCCTCCCTGGATCCGAATAAAGTAATATAAATAATAATAATGCCAAAAATAAATACATTTTTTTATAAATTTCTAACTATTATGTTCAATTTATATCTAGCTTTTAACTATTTTTTATATTTGAAAATGAAGCAAATTGTTGAAGAATATCTTCATGGAATTTATAGTTCTTTTACCATATTCTCGTGATACCCACGAGATTATTTTTAGAGAGATGGGTATCACGAGGATATGGGAAAAGAACTATAAATACATTTGAAGATATTCCGTAACAATATGTTTCATTTTTAAATCTAAAAAGTAGTTGAAAGCTAGATATAAATTGAACATAATAGTTAGAAATTTCTAAAATAATATTGTCGCGTGTAAGGCCTCCAAATGATTACAACCTCCGCCAATGGATGGCGCTTTCGCCTGTTTCCCTTCTCTGGCTGATGTGGGAATCGCCGACTGCTGTGGTCCTGTTTCCTGGGGAGGTTAATTGTAAATACCCTTTTATGTTGACCCCAGGATGTAATATAATGTAAATACCCATTGTTATTTATCTCATTTAAGTGTAATGTTTAGTAGTGGATGACAATAAAGGTCAGTGCTTAAAGTCTCCGTGCCACCTTCTGTCGTTACTCTCGCCATTGCCATCATCGCCAGGCTGCTGCTGCTACTCTTCTGGTAAGTCTCTCGTGTCACCCCACCAGTGGTAAGGCCGAGAGATACTGCCAGAGGAAGAGAGTTCCACTGGAGAGGTGAAGGGAGAGCTGCAGGGAAGAGCAACGGGAGCCTGAGAAGGTGATCCACGAAGGAGGAAGCGGCGTTGTCGCAAAGAACCGGTAGGGTCCAGCCGCGACAATATGTAATTTTTGTGATTATTATTATATTACTTTATTTATTTATTTTGATTATAATTTTATTAATATATAGTTTTATTTCCAAGATCATAGTCTTTGACGAGTTTATTGTGACAAAATTTATGTAGGAGAAACCGGCCAAAATTTAGAGACCAGAATTGAGGAACACCAACAGGGTTTAATGGGAAGAAGGGCATTAAGCAAAATTGGGGAATATGTATTATATTCAGGACATAGGCCAGATTGGAATGATATTGAGATATTTCAGAGCAATATAAAATTTAAAAAGGAAATATTATTTTTGAGGGATGGGTATCACGAGAATATCGGAAAGAACTATAAATACATTTGAAGATATTCCGCAACAATACGCTTCATTTTTAAATTTAAAAAGTATCCAAAAGCTAGATATAAATTGAACATAATAGTTAGAAATTTCTAAAATAATATGTAATCTTTGAGATTATTATATTACTTTATTTATTTATTTTGATTATAATTTTATCATCATATAATATTATTTCCAAGGTCATAGTCTTTGACAAGTTTAATATATATATATATTTCTTTTTTGACTGGCGCTTTAGATGTTGTACTAAATTCGAAAAATCACGTGAGAACGCCCTTGAAACCTCAGAACAATTTTTAACGCCTTTCCAAATGTTTTATATCATTTGATTCTCCTGACGAAGACAAAAGATTTTTGTCGAAACGTTGAGAAAATAAAAAACTCCAACTGGCCGAAGTGTCAATTTTTCATATAAATATGAATGCCGGCCAGGCAGACTCTATCTTTACGATATTCAGAATAAAGTCTTAGAAAAACAATGTCAGAAATCCTTTCAATATAATCTAAGCATATACTTAAAGACTGCAAAAATGAGTAAATTTTTAATATATATGGGGTCCATGGAATCTATTCCTGCTCGAATGAACAGCTTTGTCATAACTGTTCTAATCGCCCTATATTTCGAAATAAACCAACAAATCCTAATTTAATGGGACTGATTGTCCTCTTTACAAACTACAAGTAGGCAGAATAATCAAAATAATAGACTTAGATAAATTACCAGAATATATGCGATCAAAATTCTCTATAATTATTCTTAAATTAAATAATTTAATATATATTTTATAACGACAATATAACAACCTTAAGGTCATTTGCTGAGGGAAGTCCTCAGAGATGGTTCCGCATTGAATGATTTATATTGATAGAATTTAAAGTGCCCATTTGCGAGTTGATTTGTTATGCGGATGATATATCATTAAAATATATGTTGGAATATAAATATTTGAAAGAACTAAAAATAGTAATCGAAATAATTAAATACTATCGAAATGTGGTGTATTAAATAGGTTGAAAATTCTTTCTGAAAAAAAAAACTTACATTTATTGGTTTAAAAAAATAGAATTTCCCTGTTGAATTTCAAAAAATAAATAATTACACCAGTACAAAAATAATATTTTTAGGAATAACAATTGAAAATCAAAGAATAAAAAACGAATTGAATTTTGCTTCTCATATAAAGAGGAAATAATTACACTGGTCTACACTGAGAATGTTTTCAATAATGCATCAGTTTCTGACTTAATTTGAGGTGCTGATCACGAAAATAAGGTTAGTGTTTATTTATGTCATCAAATTTTATAGATATAACATATTGTTGCATCAATTTTAATGCGCCCTACATTTATTCAAAATATTCTATGATATTTAATATTTATTTAAAACAGATTATTTATATTATCATAATTCCTTTTAATAATTTCATTCCTTTTAATAGTTTCATTCCTTTTGTAATATTTTATTGTAGATAAATCTTGATTGGTTATTGGAGCGAGAGAGGACCTGGACGAAGACTGCGGATCGCGACCTACGAGGAAGACAACGAATAAATAAACGCAATAACTTTGAAGGTATTTTTATTTATTTATATTTGTTTGCTTTGAGTATGGAAACCCGCTCGGGAAACGTGTATAACACCAAGAAGGAAGAAACCAAGGTCGACGACCTTGCAAAGCTGCAACTTGGTGCAACAATATACATATTTAGGCCACAATATGTGGTACATCACTCCATATAAGCGGTACGAAAAACACATTGAACACAAATAAAAACTGAGAACGTCATACCAAAAGGTACTTTAATTACTGTAGTTAAATAAAACCGAATCTATACAAAAAAAGTAAAATGCTACAGTCAATTCTTCATGAATATCAAAAGGCTGTCCAGGGTGCGGGGGGGGGGGGGGGGGGGACCACTGTCTCCATTGCTATGGCTGATATTACTGAATGGTTTATTAAAAAAAAGCAGATACCCAATTCTGAAGTACTGTGTTATGCTGATGATGTGACAACAATAGTTTGAATAAAAAGACAAGGATACTCTTAAAAATTTGTTAGAAAATAATCTTGGAAGATATCGATCAATGGTGTACTCAAAATAAACTAAAAATAAGTCTTGAGAAAACTAAAATTCTGGATTTGCACAAAAAAAGACATGTCAGCGAAAAGGTTTGAAAACAAAATAATTATGCGAGTACAGGAAATTAGAATATTGGGAGTCACTTTTGGAAATCACTTTAAAAAGAAAAAAATTAATTTCAATCCACACATAGATATTATATATATACTAAAAAAAAGAAAAATATATTTAAAAATCTGCTACTGTCAATTTGCGGAAAATCTTGGAGTCTGTGTACCCAAAAGAGACTTACATTATACAAAACAATATTTAGGCCAATGCTTTCTTATGGATCGGAGATCTGGTATAAATTCGTAAATAAGAAATATATAAATAAATTATATTCATTTCAATACCACATGCTATTATTATTCAAGCAATCTTATAAAACGACGAGTTATAATTATATACATAGCATAGCCAATATACCTTTGCTTAACGATTTCATTGAATTCAAAGAGAGAGATATGAATTAAATAAATACAATTTTGAAGAAAATCAAAAATATAATTTAGATATCCCAAGCATAATAACGAATTTTACTGAATTTAAAATGGCTATTTTGAAGAACAATACAAAAGGAACTTTTCAAAGCTTCTTCCCTAACAACATACCAAAATATTTCCGGCCACTTTCATAATTCTCAATTCATTTCTAATCATGGAAATTTCAGAAGCCTTTTAAAAAGCATTAAAGCAGTGTAAGACTCGAATTGCTTTTGTGGACATGAGGAACAAACCTAAATACATCTTTTACTAAATTGTCCTGTTTTTCAAGACTATAGAATCGACAATAATTTAATAGTAACAAATCCAAGTATTTTATTTTTATTGTAGATATTGTCAGACATTTCTTTTTTTTGTAGACAGTTCTCTGTTCTCGTTTTTTCTCTCTTCCTCCTTGTTAATATCATATGACCATTCTTTACGGCCAAAAATTATTGTAAATATTTATGTGGTATCCTGTCGACTCTCGCTATTCTGTGGTAACCGAGAGGGTCAAACCCGTAGTAACCGACAGGGGCAGTCAAAGTGTGGAGAGTTTTCCAGTACCTCTCTGCACCTTGGAAGACCTTTAACAGTTCTAACAGAGTACAGGCAGTCGTGTCCAGGCAAGTGTCCCTAGGGGGACATAGCGCTTTAAATTGAAATAAAAAAATAGTTAAATACGTTTAAGAGTAGATTTCATAAGCTATTGCTCGATGATTTATGTCTTTGGAAAAAGCAATTGGCTTGGCCTCTTGTATTTGACTGATTATCCTCCTCCAGTGGCTTCCTCTATTGAGAGTGGCCCACATGGTCTTTCCATATCTCCCGATCACCCGCCATTTACTTTATCTCCTCGTATGTGGTTCGTCCAGTCCATTGTTTCAGGTCCTTCATAATCTCTCTACAGTTTTTCCGCGCGGTCTCTTCCCGTAGATCTTTCTTATCAATCAGCAGTGTCTCCCCCACTGAACCCCTTATCACGTGTCTAGCAAGCGTCAGCTTAGGTTGTTTTGAATTTAATTATATATTGTCATGTTTGTGAATTTTATAATTAACTAGCGGATGTACCCGGCTTCGCCCAGGTTTTTCTCGAGGGAATGTTTGTAGTCTAGTAATAAGAAAATATACTACACCTAAAAACTATCAGAGAAAAGAGAAACCACGGAAGGTGAACAGAAAAATGCTTACAATGGATGTTATGTTTACGATATCAAGTTAAATAAAAACAAAGATAAAATTTGCATATGTTGGTCACTATAAATTTGTATATTTGTTAGGCGAAATTAGAAACATGATAAAACAATTGGGTATTTAAAAACAAATGTAGAAATAAAAGTTGAAGTATAATAAACAATGTTAAAGATTAGTTTTAATTATTAATCAAGATTGTGTGTGAATATGTGAGAAAGATGTAATATCGTTGTTGTTTTCTTGGCCGACTGTTTTACATATGGTGTTATCTTAAAATTGCTTGTTTTGAATATTTTTTAGATTGAGATTATTGGCTAGTATGTAAAAAAATTAACTCTGTTGAAATTTAAATTTGTATTTATATATAAATAAAATTAACTCTGTTGATTTTTTTTGTATTTAATCGATAACAGCGAAGTTACGCATGTTAATGTTAGGAAATATATTTTGATGTTAAGCAAAACCTGCTCCATCTCGTTTTACATAAATGTTGAAAATTTGGTTGAAATTGATGCATTGTAACGAAAGTTTTTAGTGATGTTCACTTATGAAATTTCCATTTTATTAATATAGATAATTTATTTTTTTCAATGAATTTTGTATATTAATTTAAAATTTTATTTTTGTTATCATCATCACATACAATGTAAATTATTTTATATACAAGCAATAATAAGCAACAACAATGAAATTTGCATCCTTATTGTTATAAAACAACAGCAAAAATAAATTGACAATGCAAAAATATATTTAAACATTACAACATTTTCTCTTTTAACACAAAAACGTTACATTAAATTTTGGCGCAGCCGACAGGATACCATATAATTCAATTCGTCCTGAATCTTGGCTTAAATTATATGAATTAGAAACTATCAAGCTAGTTTAAATTGAAATAATCAATAGTTTAATTTACTATTTATCAAAAGATGCTTCGGAATGTTTCTCTGATGAGATTTAGGCAATTCGTCTATTAAAAATTGGAATACTGTAAAGTCTAAATTCATCCAGCGTTTCTGTTACAAAGTTGAAACTCCTATAGTAGCAGCATCTACAAGAAGACTTCGAAAAGAAGAAACAGTCGAAGATTATTATAGAGAGAACATTAGGTTATTGAATCAAACAAGCCTTAATAATATAGAAAAATTACAAATGCTTACAGATGGATTACCATTCGATTGGAAAAATCATTTTGTGGCAGCTAGCCTAAAGATCCATCACATTAATTGCAAATAGCCATGGGGATTGAAAAATATAATAGTCAAATAAAGCAACAGAGAAACAAAAACAAAGTTTTTTAATATGACTACATCTACAACCTAAAAAAATTGCAACTCGAACATTGGATAAATGAATGTAAGTATTTTGATCCAAATTATAAAGTTAACAAGTAGAGACATCAACCAACACAGATACTGAACAATAAACTGCTGATTCATTTTCCATATCAAATATCATCAATCCATATAAATTTGTTAATGTTAGTTTAACTTAATGATATGCTCATCAAATCTTTTATTGATACTGGCTCTACTATTTCATTAATCAGTTGGCTACTTTCAAAACAACTCAATTTGATATTAAATAAAAATTATATAATTAAAATTAAATAGGTGAATAGTTATACTTATACCTTAGGTTAAGTGGAAGTAACTTTAAAAATCCATTCTAATCTAATCAAGTGTAAACTTCATATAGTAAAAAAACTTTAGCTATCCATTGCTTATTTGACTTGAATTGGACAGGAAAAATGGGATTAATAATTGACACAAAATACAGAGTTGTGTATTTTAAAGAAAATGAATGTTATTTCATATCTGCTTAAATACACCTCCCATATGACCAACAAAAAGAACTCAACTAATTACTGGAATAAAATCAAGCATTGTTAAGCCAGCATGAAACTGACATAGGAATGATTGCTGTTCAACATAAAATCCTTACAGTTGAACATTCACCCATCAGTTGTAGAACATATAGAAGACCACTTGCTAAATACGATGTAATAAAAATACAAGTTGAAGAATTGTGTCAAAAGGGACTAAAAAGATAATCTGTCACCTTGGGTCTTCCCTGTAGTGTTGGTCTCAAAAAAGGATGGTTCGCATCGACTACCGGAAACTAAATGCAATCACAGTTGATGACAAACAGCCTCTTTCTTACATCCAATACATGTTTGATCGCCTACATAATGCTAAATATTCCACAACACTGGATATAGCATGGGGCTACTGGCATGTCGAACTACATCCAGACTCTGTTGAGAAAACTGCATTCATCACAAATGACGGGCATTATGAATTTTTAGTTATGCCATTTGGTTAGAAAAATGCTCCAAGTACTTTCAACGAATTTTTCAACATATTATTGGAAATCTTCTTTGGAACGGTGTTTGTAATTATCAAGATGATATTCTTATTTACAGTACTTTTAAAGATCTTATTGAACTTCTGAGAGAAATATTCGACAAGCTTAAGAAAAAAAAATATCAAATTCAAGTTGAAGAAATGTTCCTTTGCAAGACAAGAAATAAGATATTTAGGACATATCATAGAACAAAACAAGATTGAACCTGACCCTGAAAAAAACAAAGGCAATAAATGAGTTTCCTCAGCCTAATACAATGAAAATGGTAAGGCAATTTTTGGGTTTAGCATGTTACTACAGGAAATTTATTCCTAGGTTTAGTGAAATTGCAGATCCTTTAATAAGCCTGACAAGAAAAAAATAAGTTATTCAAATGGACAAGTGAAGTTGACAAATCATTTCAGAAACTAAAGTTCCATTTATTTAAAACCCAGTACTTACTACATATGATCCTTCATTGTCATGTAAGCTTTATACAGATGCATCTAAATTAGGAATCAGTTCTATTTTAGCTCAAATTGGAAGTGATAAACAAGAACATGTAATTTCCTATTATTCAAGAAAACCTCTTCTGCATCAAAAGAACTATATTGCATTTGAGTTGGAATGCTTTGCTGTAGTTCAATCAGTCGAATACTTTGAGGTTTATCGTGAGAACAACACATTTGAAGTTATTACAGATCCTTCAGCTCTAGAATGACTCTTCAACATAAAGAAACCAAAAGTGAAATTTCTAAGATGGATTGTTGAATTGTCGACTAAGTCAATGAAAATAGTTCACAGATCAGGATCAAAACAAACGCATGTCGATGCATTGTCAAGATCACCAGTCTATTTTACATATCAATCCCCAATCTTAGACTACACCAACAAAATGCGGATCTCAGCTTTGTAAAGAATTCTCATATTCATCAAGATCTTATTATGGTGAAAAATAATGGAGTTCTAAGAGCAGTTGTTCCAGAATCATTCCAAGAAAAAATTCTCAAGGAATGTCATGATAATCATTCTCATCCCTCAATTGACAAGACAGTAAGATTGATATCCCCATTTTATTGATGGCCGAATGCTATCAAATGCATCAAATAGTATGTTCGCTCATGTAAAATATGTCAAATAACTAAATTCAGTCATAGACCATTCATTGGAGAATATGTTACCCCAAACTCTGATATGAAACCACTGGAATTGATATCAATGGACACTATTGTGCTAGGTTCAGCTGCAAATGAAACAAAGCACAAATATATTCAAGTAGTAGTTGATTTGTTTGTTTGGGCTTTCCCTACAGTTACAAATACTTCTCAAGCAGTAATTAAATGTTTAGACAAAATCATCAATATTGTACCACATATCAAGTGTATTTTAACTGACAATGGAAAGAATTTCACATCAAAAGAATTTAACAAGTTTTTAAATGAGCATCAGGTTCAACATACGTATTCGACATCATATCATCCACAAAGTAATGGATCATGTGAAAAAGTAAACGACACTATTCTTGCAAAATTGAGAACAAACCTTCAAGAGAATCCAAGACTAAAATGGTCTTTTCATTACTTGCAAAAATTGTGAAAGACTACAATAGCACACCCCATGATGTCACTGGATTTTCACCAAACTTTCTACTTTTTGGTGACTTTCAACCCCAGAATATTCTGATTTACCACATTGCACAGTATAAAAAAGAAAGAAAGAAGGTCATTCAAAATAGCAGAAATCATAGGGAAAAGTGGAAAGCATGTCATGATGCAAGGCATCCATCATCATCATTCAAAGTTGGAGATTTGGTCCTTCGTAAAATTGCTTTTAATGAACCAAGCATGGTCAAAACATCACCAAAGTATGAGGGTCTATTTCGAATATCAAGAATGATATCAAATGTTACATGCGAAATGTCAAGATAAGGTTCCTCCTTAGTTAAAGTTCATGTTTCGCAACTAAAGCCATTTATTTTACTAAAATAAATCCTTCAAGCAGAGGGATATGTCACGCTTGTGAATTTTATAATTAATTATTTCTCCTTTTTTCATTGAATTTCGTATATTAATTTAAAATGCTATTTTTTGTCATCATCATCACATACAATGTATTTTTTTTTTATAAACAAGCGATAATATACAACAACAACAATGTAATTTGCATCTTTATTGTTATAAAACAACAAGAAAAATAAATTAACAATGTGAAAATATATTTTAACATTACAAATTTTTAACTTTTAACACAAAAACGTTACAATAATTTGTGGGAATTTTGATGAATTATTGGTAGAGGTATTTATAACTTCCAGGACCGAAAATTGTAACGGAATATTTCAAACATATCTCACAAATCTCTATATAGTAATATGATTCAAGGTTTTTTTGCCATAAATTATAAAAGTGACAAGTTATTTTTTGAGAGATTGCTAGCTTCCGCTCAAAATGTTAGATTGTTAGATTCTACTCAGATTAAAATCTGAACATTTTTTTAGGCCCATCATTGATGACTATTTGATAAAAATCTACCCAGTTTTCAATATCGAAAAATATCCGGTTTATAATCCTTTGGGTAGGTTGGTAATGAGGGTATGATCCTTTGAATTCTATTGCTATATCTCGATATGAGATATTAATAATATTGCTACTTTGAAAATTAGGGAAGACAAAAAACTTCAGAATGAGGCAGCAACTTATTTCAGGCAAGCACAAACTCTGAATGATAAACAAAGATAAGCCACGAGGGAAAATTAGAGAGTAGCAAAATATAAACATAAAAATGACCACTCTGTTAATAAAACTAATAAAATTGATAAATACTTTGTTACAATATTCTCTATGGATGTTAATTAAATTTATAATACTTTCGGCATTAAAATCCATATATTATTACTCCGCTTAAATTATATTTTTATATTTTTGTATTTTTTAATATAAATTATTATTTTTAAATAATTACATAATAAGCAGAATAATATTTAAGATTTGAAAAACATATAATCAATACGATTAATATAACTTTGTATTTTTTCCATTAACGAAAAAAAAAAACTTCAAAATAGTATGAAACACACACACACAACAACAAAAATTCTTATATAAAACCAATTAACGAACGAATAAATCGGGCATCATATATTTTTACATACAGGGTGGCCCATAAGTCCCGAACCCTTTTATTTTTTATTAAACTTTAAAAGGCAAACTAGAATAAAAAACTATAACTATTTTATCTGATAGATTAAAGCTTAATCTATTTATCGACGCAATTATCCCTAGTCGGGATATCGCGTTTTGTGCGTTGAAATAAAATAAAATAAAAGCTTGATCTATTACCTAAAATAAATTAGGTATAGTTTTTTATTCTAGTTTGCCTTTTAATTTTTCAGAAAAAATAAAGGTTTTCGGGACTTATTGTGCCACCCTGTATATCATGATTAAAACAAATACCATGATAGATAATTATAAGTGATTGCATCGAACAGGGACCTTTCGCGTAAAAATAATAAATAAAACTTTTAAAAACAGCATTCCATTTGTTAAAGCCTCGGCTATTAAATTTAATGTAAATACCAACGCGAATTAAAAAAAAAAACTATAGAAGTATTTCAAATCCCTAAAAATAATGTTGAAATAGTTTTAACACTTTATAATTCAGATGGCGTTTATAAAATAACTTTGACATCGAAAATATTCCATCATTACTGCATTGAAAAGAAACAAAAATCCCGTACTTATTTTTATGTAAATTTTCACAACTAATTTGCCAATTATTATTTTCATGGAAATTTCAGAAAATTGATAAATTTCCTCGCCCAAAAAGTTTTTTTTTTTCAAACTCAATATGTGAATTCATGGTTATCTTGAAATAAATTATTCAAAACAGAATAAAAAAACTTTTATTTTTTAATACCATTTCATAGTTTGGATGCTTCATATTTCATTTTATTATAAAAATAAACTACTTTTAAATTACTTTATTTTATTTATTTCAGAAGTGGGCCTCTTGTAAAAAAACAATTTATTTTTGAAAACCCATTTTGTGGTTTGTACCAAGTGAGATGCAGAGTTATTATCCCTTTTATCATATGTGAAAAATGATCCATTGGTAGGTTTCTTTGAGGAATATTTTAATATCAGATTTCTAGATTTCGCGCCTTGAAGTCCTTCAACAGGAGGATGAGATGATTTTTCCTAATGACCAAGTGAGATTGTTTATCAGAGCTTTCGCCATATAACATGGTTTCCCGGATATATGACCAGGTCTTATATTAATTTAACATTCTCTTGCGATAATTGATCAGCAAAAACTCTCACGTCACGCGGGAAATATATATCCTTACTATCATTAAAAAAAAACTGTCCTTACTGGATTTGAAAGTGGAACCTTTTGATCCGCAATCAGACGCGCTAACCGTTGCGCCACGTTAAAATATTGCTATTTCTATCTGCTTAGTTATCTTCTCTCGATTTATATACGATATATGGGATGTATCCAATTGTATTCAAATAGCCATTTAATGCTATTCCTTCTTTATTTTAGCCAATTCAACGATGAGAGCTTTCGGAACATTTTCTTTTTCTGCTCAATTAAAATAAATGTTTTGAGCAATAGTTTGATCTGTAATAATGCGAATTTATTTGTAATTAAGCAGAAAAAAATATTTTTTTTCCGATAGTTCTCCGTTTTATGAATATTTTTTTAAAAATATATATCGAGCTAAATGTTTATTTGTTCTCTCATATAGAATTTTTTCTGTTAATATTGATCTATAAAAATAAATCTATTTACCCATCAAAATACAAAACCTATTCGATATTATTGATCTATATCATATAGCAGAGTCTTGGCCAGCTTTTTGGCCGTTCTGTTATATTGTAAAAACGTTCAATAGTTGACGCGCAGTTTTTTTCATCTTGCATTTTAATATATAAGATATATAAAATGATTTTATTATTATTTTTTTAATTGCCCTCAAACACAACCCAGTAGCACAACCCTCTCTTACACATCATGATTCAAATTATCTTTACAAAAGATGTAATAGATTTTCTGTGTTTGTTGTTATGTGGTGAAATAAATATTTTTTAAAAAGTTTTTTTTCCATAAATATTTTAAATATCCTTAATAATCTACGTTAAACTCTTCAATTTTTCTTCACTGAGGAAAGTGCAAGAAAAGGAAGGGTTTCGTGTGTTAAACGAAAAGCGAAGAGTTTCCACTAAAGAATGAGAATAGACCAACGTGAGAATAGAAGAAAACATCGTAAATTAGAAGTAACTTGCTTCTCCATTCTGAGAGAGTGAATCAAACGCTGCAGTTTTACGCCTTTATTCTCTCTTTATATATATAAATTAAAAATATTACTTATATTACGAGAATATTTTAGGAAAATAGCGCATTTGATATATTTATAAAATGTTATTACAGCACAAGTTTAACACGTAAGTTTTAACACGCAAGCTTTTTCAAGCCAAATTCGCACTTCTACAGACCTATATACACACCATTTATCCACTAAGACTAATTGCATGTGTACGAGCGTACAAATGTTCTAGTTAAATAATTATGTAAGCTTGCAGAAGAGCCGTTTTCTCTCCCGAGAGCTTGCCTTTTTAATAAAAAATATGAGGAAAGAATATTTTATAATTTCCATTCCTTTCACCATTTTCCATTAATCATATCATTTTTTAGAATTCTCCTTAAAAATTAACCATTTTAACGTAGTTTTTTTGTATTATTCTATAAAGACATCTGAAATTATTTATTTTTTATATAGTTGGATAATATATATATATTTTTTTCAATAAGGGTAATTTTGTTAGGATCCTAAACGAGGGATTCCATTTTATAAATAATATTTACTCGACATCGCTAGAGGATTACAATGCTTTCCTTAAAGAAAAAGGCATCTTCTTATCGTGCAACTTAAAGTTGATGATTGGTGATCTGTCTTAATAAATAACAACTATTCGTTTATTCATAATTATTTTAGAATTGGCCAAAACCCATTATTTATTAATCAAGAAAAGTTAACCACTTACGCGTTTCAGGCTGTTGGCCCTAGGCCCGCCAGAAGTGCGTGAGAACGCGAAACAATGTAAAAAAAATAGTAGAAGTGTGAATTTGTACTATTTTTCACATGGCCAGTTTTTTTTTTTTTTTTGTCCTTGAGGTAAAGCTTGTACCTCGCTGATGAGGGCCAACAGCCCAAAAAGCGTGCGTGGTTAGCTTTTCTTGATTAATCAATAATGGGTATTTGGCCAATTCTAGAATAATTAAAAATCAATGAATAGTTGATATTCATTCCGACAGATGGCGCAAGCCATCAGCAACTTTCAGTTGCACGATTAGGAGATGCCTTTTTCTTGATTTATCCACCTTATCCCTGCACAATTTCACATTTTTGCTATTTTTTCATATTTTTTTCTTTGTTGTGATGTGTGTATGTTGTACGAGGGTGAGTAGAAAATAAGGTCTCCTATTTTTTTTTTCATAGAAAAACACATTTAATCACAACTTTTCATACATCATTGGAAAGGTTGGACACTTTGCTATTTTTCTACATAATCGCCTTGATGCTCAATCACTTTTTTCATCCTGTCAACCAACTTTGTAATTCCGGTGTTGTACCACTCTCCCACCGCCTATTTGAGCCACTTGTCGACCCACCTGGCATACACCTTTCTGTAGCCGAGGGTCTCAGACACAATCTTGTGCACGGTTTGCGGGCACCATTTCGTCGATTCGAGCCACAGTTGATTCCGGCAAACTCGGCCGCCCAGACCGCTGTTCATCGTGGACGTTTATCCGCCCCTCGTTAAACTCCCGGCACCATTTCCGCACATTTTTGATGTCCATGCACTTCTCACCATACACTTCCACTAACTCACGGTGGATTTCGACCGGGGAATTATTTTTTTCGCATTTAAAAAGCTGCTCAACAAATGGCTCAAAGAGGCGGCTGGAGAGTGGTACAACACCGGAATTACAAAGTTGGTTGACAGGATGAAAAAAGTGATTGAGCATCAAGGCCACTATGTAGAAAAATAGCAAAGTATCCAACCTTTCCAATGATGTATGAAAAGTTGTGATTAAATGTGTTTTTCTATGAAAAAAAAAATAGGAGACCTTACTTTTCTACTCACCCTCGTATTAAGCTTTATTCCGTAAAGTCATACCTCTATTAGTTCCAGATATATTCCCTGGGGCCAAGATTTCAGCAAAGGTGATTTTTAAACTGCTAGGGCTTTGTTGAAAGCTCTTATTTAACTTACCTCCTGTTAAGGTACGCGAGGTCAAATTAAAGAAACCTCCTCTTAACAAGTAAGACTTTTACCCAAAGTCTTGATATAGTTTGGACTGCCTCGGGTGATCAAGCAAGAAAGAAAATAACGTAGACAAAAACCCAGCGGCTACACCCGTAAAGCTCTCGCTCTACTAAAAGAAACTCTTTATTTGAACAACACGGTTAAGTTGTATACATTCAAGGGGAAATTTACATAATAATTTATACATTCAATAGAAATCTGCATTCCTAGTCATACATTCAAAAAAGATATTTACATATTGTATGTTACGACTTTTAACATACCCCCACCTTTCTTTTTTGTAAAACAAGAGAGAAAAATCCGTTCCACCGTGATGGGGGGATCCTGGTAGGTGGGACACCGTTGTAGGGAGCCCAGGCTCTTAACCAGGAAAACCATCTTCTCCTCGGCACACTGCGGCACCCTCTCCATACACACCACCGGAGATTGCCCCATAAGCGTCCAGAGATATATGTTTTGATGATGCCCGTCCAAAAATATTGTTCGCCATTTTAGCCTTGGTTCTTTGAATTAATTCCTTCAATCAAAATATCCCCCAAATATCTCATCAATGAACTCAGTACGTATTTTATAAGCAGAGTTAAATTCTCGCATTTCATTATGGGTCCAAATTAGCTGAGAACCATTCTCGTAAAAAAAAAACATTCGGAATTGGACTATCACTCTTTACGAGTCGAGATATCTCAAAATCTTTCAACTTGGCAATGCAGTTGTTGGTTGGGATTTCATAATTCTCTCCCTCAATGTCGTAGTTCAAAACCTTTTGAAAAGTTGGCCGTATCAAGATATCTCTGGGACTTATATCATTGTGAACCAACCCGATGTTTTGCTCAGCATGACTCACCGAAATACAAATCTGACAAAGAATGCTCATTAATCGTTCTGGCAAAAGTTTTCCATTTTCCAATATTTTCCCCAGAGATTTTCCTCCATATTCAGAACGAAAAAACTACAAAATAAGATAAGTTCATATACATATAATTCAAATCCAAATTATTATCCTTTTTGCCATCTTCAATAATATTTGAAAAATATTTAGATTCCAAATCACGAACAATCCAAAAATCTTCAGAATAACAAAGGTTGGCTTGAGCACCACCTTGTAAGGTTCTTAAAACATCAAAAATATTTATTTCCCTTTTAATCGCTCCAGGAGAAATACAAGACCAACTTTCTCCATGATCAATATTAGGGTTCCTATATTCAGAAATCTGTTCAATTCTATAAACAGGAGATCCGCCATTATCCGTAACATCCCTCAAAGACATTTTTGGCCATGTGCCTTTTCCAACAGGAACTAACTTTCTACCCTAGAAGAGCTCATCAAATCTCATTATGCTTCTGCTCTCAGATTTTGAAAGAATTTCACCAAGTAGCCTTCCACTTGAGACTCTGCTCTAACTTTAATTCCCTTGACTCGGTTTCTCACGAAAACCCGCCACCTATTTATCTCTCTATCCAGCTTGTCCTGAGCCACCATCTTGTCCTCTCTCTCAAAGGAGGCTGTCCAGCTCTACCAGGTCTTCCCGCCACCTATTACTCGGGAGACAGCTCTTCTCTGTAGACACCTTTGTCCTTCCTTTAGACACTTTTAATTTTATCTACAGCTCCTAGTAACCCTTGTATATTACCCTTTGGTCAATACTCAATTCTTCCAATGGTTCCAGATCTACATCAGGTATATTGGCAATGATTCTGTTCGCTCCAACTACTCTCTCTCTCTCTCTTGAACAGTAACCTCTTCATCAATCTTCCAACAGATTCCAAAATTGACCACCTTCAGATTTTGAAACGACTTCACCCACTTTGACATTTCTATCCAATAGTCGTAATCTCCTCTCGTATGGAATTTCTTCTCTACCATCAGGATACCATGCCACACGTATATCGCCTTCTTTCGTATGGGATGGCATAGAATCGTCCGAATTGGATTCATTCTTCCTGCTTCCAATTAACTGTTCCGAAATCAAGCCTTCCCAGCTCTGTCACTGAAAGACCATACACCATGGCTTCAACATCCAGGTCCATGGATTTTATCCTTGACTTCTTGTTTTGGGAGGAAGTGGCAGAGGCCCTCTTGGAATCAGCGTTGGAAGCATCGAAAACAGGACGAAGAGGCGTCGTCTTACCTCTGTAGACATCTTCGTATTTTCTTCCGGACACCTGTGTCTTCCCTGTAGACACCTTTGACTTTTTCTTCCGGATTTTGAGGCACGGGGCACTCAACCAAAAACGTCACTACCACCATTTTCCGCCCAAAACCATCAGTTGTCCATTTTTTTCTCCCAAAGAAATCTGAGGTAGTCCCAATCATTTTCCTTGATGGCCATCAACCGGAAATACCTTCTCATGTCGGCCAAAATTCCGAACTTATTCTCCCGATATTTTATCCTTAATTCCGGGATTCTCCTCAGTAGAATGGGTCTCCTCTTCAAATATCGCCTCAAGGATAGTCCGTTGCGTCCTCGACAGGAAGTGTCGTCAAACACTGGCCGTATAGGCGTCGTTTTGGACTCACTCTTTAACAAAAGGTGACGGGGCAAATAGTGTCCTTTTACTTCAGGTGGATTTTCATCAACTCCCCCGATGAACCCTTCCTTCAACAAATCCTTTGCATCAATAATCCCTTCTTCCATCTTTGATTCAGTACCTTGTTCTGCATCTAGGTTTTCTTCCACCTTTAAATCAGTACCCTGTTCTGCATTTATATTTTTCGCTTCATTTCCATCATGATCTTTTCCCTTGCTGTATTTATCGTCCTTATTCTCTGCATAATCAGATCTATTTATGGTTTTCAAATCTTGGGCTTCTGTTTCCCTATAATTACCCTTTATTTTAGATTCCGTATCTCCAGTTGGTCTTGCTTCCACCAATTTCCTCGATGCTTGAACTTTAGCCTCAGCTTCCATCACACCTACAAAGCTATCAACTGCAGTTTCAGAATCCTTCACTTCATTGGATTTAACTGCCGCCTCTGAAACCTTTACTCCGCCTTTGAGCTCAGCTTCAGAATCCTTTTTCCGTCGCCTTCATCTCCTGCTTTTTGACCTTCAGATTCTTTCACTTCATCTCCGTCTTTAGAATTCACTTTATCAGAATCCTTTATTCCGTCGCCCTTAGGCTGATCTTCAGAATCTTTCATTCCTTCGTCCTTAGGCTTCGTTTCAGAATCCTTTACGCCTTCGCCCTTAGGCTTCGCTTCAGAATCCTTTACTCCTGCGCCCTTAGGCTTCGCTTCAGAATCCTTCACTTCCTCACCCTTAGGCTCTGCTTCCGAATCCCTTATTCTATCGCCTTTGGACTAAGCTTCAGAATCTTCCTTATTCTTTAAATCTACATCTTCATATTTTCCATTAGCATTAATTTTATCAAATTGCCCCCACCTTGAGAGCCAATCCCCTGGGTTGCCCTTAAATTTTTGTAGATCTCCCTTATTCTTTAAATCTGCATCTCTATTTCCACCAACAGTAGAAAGAACATCTTTCCCCTGCTCACGCAAAGCCCTAACTCTTCGCTCCATAATAAATTTTTCCCAGATGTATTTTTCACATTCCTGAAATTCCCTAGAGACTTCTTCATCAGTAGTCTCATCTTTGGCTAATAGGACTGACTGGCATAGCACGTTTAGATTCACAAGTTCTCCATAGAGAACCTCTATCCTATCGAATTTTGCATCCACCCTTATACTATCAATTGAAGGCTTTTTCATTTCGATATCCAAATCATTAATTAATCTTGTGAAGTGACCTCTCGCCGCCCTACGACGTCTTTTGTTCACCTCCTCCATTTTAGCCTCGCTAGTTTTAGTTTTGTCTTCCCAGATTTACCTTAGTTTCTTTTCCCTTGAGCTTCTTCAGCTTCTGTTCCCTTGAGCTTCTTCAGCTTCTGTTCCCCTGAGCTTCATCAGCTTCTGTTCCCCTGAGCTTCTTTAACTTCTGTTCCCCTGAGCTTCTTCAGCTTCTGTTCCCCTGAGCTTCTTCAGCTTCTGTTCCCCTGAGCTTCTTTAACTTCTGTTCCCCTGAGCTTCTTCAGCTTCTGTTCCCCTGAGCTTCTTCAGCTTCTGTTCCCTTGAGCTTCTTAAGCTTCTGTTCCCCTGAGTTTCTTCAGCTTCTGTTCCCTTGAGCTTCTTCAGCTTCTGTTCCCTTGAGCTTCTTCAGCTTCTGTTCCCCTGAGCTTCTTCAGCTTCTGTTCCCTTGAGCTTCCTCAGCTTCTGTTCCCTTGAGCTTCTTCAGCTTCTGTTCCCTTGAGCTTCCTCAGCTTCTGTTCCCTTGAGCTTCTTCAGCTTCTGTTCCCTTGAGCTTCCTCAGCTTCTGTTCCCTTGAGCTTATTCAGCTTCTGTTCCCTTGAGCTTCTTAACTTGACAAGCCCATGCAGCCCACCCGGGGACGCCACTAAATGTTAAGGTACGCGAGGTCAAATTAAAGAAACCTCCTCTTAACAAGCAAGACTTTTACCCAAAGTCTTGATATAGTTTGGACTGCCTCGGGTGATCAAGCAAGAAAGAAAATAACGTAGACAAAACCCAGCGGCTACACCCGTAAAGCTCTCGCTCTACTAAAAGAAACTCTTTATTTGAACAACACGGCTAAGTTATATACATTCTAGGGAAAATTTACATAATAATTTATACATTCAATAGAAATCTGCATTCCTAGTCATACATTCAAAAAATATATTTATATATTGTATGTTACGACTTTTAACACCTCCAATGAGAGTTTGCCAATACTATTTCTTAAAATATCAAGAACATCAACCATATACGCGTTTCAGGACTGTCAGTTCTCAAAAGCGTGGTGCAGGCTGTATGATGAAAGCCAACCACGGGGATTTTTATCGTTTCTTCTTATTTCTAAAAAAAGGTTCTTATCAAGGCCAGAAGTGCCTAGCACATCAAAATAAGCTCTAGACGAGTTTAAAAGTAGAGATGTGGCTTTGTCTTACTGGTATTTTGAAAACAGTATAATCTCCAAAGAAAAATCAGTTGAGAACGCAGTTACTCCTGGGGGTGGTCTCTCATTGGAGGTTGGGTTATTTCTGGTTTAATATTTATTTTTTCAAAGGTGTTTGCTAATTGAGGAGGTATTCGTATTAGATGAGTCGCTTATAGGAAGGATATACTACGATCTGATTATATTTTAAATCATATTTACACACATTTAAAAATCAACTTTTAAAATATATTTAAAATTAATCAAAACACTTTTATTAGAACTTTTTAATAATATATCTAAACAAAATAATAATTCTGGAAGATTATGAAGATATCACGTATCTTAACACAAAAGCAAACCATCTAACCATATCTAAAATAGTCGACCACTGATAGCTGTTGTCCCTCTCTACACAATAGTCCTAGTGACAATGGCATATCAATGTATAAAACTATATTTTTACATTGCTCACAGTAAGGAAAATAGAATTATTTTTTTTATTTGAAATTTCTTCTTATTCTTGCCAACAGATGCCGCGCTAATGTCTTGTATTAATATATAGACACAATATTAGCCATCAAGAAGGCTGCATTATCATATATTTTGCCAACTACCTTCTTCAGTGAACAAATAATTTATATTAATAAAAAAACTTCAAAACTCTATATTTAGCCATTTTTACTGAATGAAAAAGCTAAGCCTTTCTTTTTTAATATCATCAAAAGAAGCTATTTCATAATAAAGTATGCTGATAATTATATAAACAAATATTGAATACCTATTTCTTGGTTTCTCAGGAAGCCTCTGGAAAAAAAAACATTTTGGTCGCTGTGACGCTGACGAGGGACAACAGCCAGAAACGCGTTCGTGGTTGGCTTTTCTTAATAAATAAAGAAAAATGGGCTGTCCAAATATCAGGGAACAGGCTAAATCAACGTTTATTTTATTTCTGTTCCACTATATGGCGCTCTGCCATCTAAAAGTCTGCTTTTTAAGTACATGTGCTAGTTGTCAGGATATGCCTTCTTTGTTTTTAATATCAACACCTGACTTTTTTATTATTTTTTAAATTGCTTTTACACATAAACAAACATATTTATTAAAATTATATACAAAGACATATATGTTTTCTACAAACACACAAGTAGAAATATATATGAGAATAGTGAAAGATAGAAAATCACAAAGTTAATGCGTAAAAATCGATAAAGGATGTTCTACATAGTAAGAGAAAAAAAAACATTCTATATACAAACAGCTTAACGAGTTGGACAGAGTTGGAGCGTGACGATTTTATATAGCGGAAATCGATATTTGCCGTCAAGGCCAAAAAGGGTCTTCATTCTTGTCCGAGTGATTGGATTTGTGTTACGTGATCTTATCAGTAGTCGGACAGGTGATGTACTTACTAATGGAGTAATTCTACAAATAACCTGCGACACGAAATTGAGGCTTCAATTATGAAATCCTATGTTGTTGTTGTTGTCGTTTTCATTGAAATCCCATGAAATCATAATTAGAAGAAAGAGTCCCTGTTCGGAAATTTCAATGTTCTAAGAATGGTTATGGGGAACAAAAGAACTGGAACAATCAGACTTATCCTTAAGAAACAAGAAAACTGACAGAATGAGATGCATCTACTCTATTTTAAAGATGGAGAAATATTTCATCAGAGAGAACTTTTAGTACTGTGTGTGGAAGTACTAAGAATCAATTATTTGAAGAGAAAAGAAATAGGAATACATAGTAAAATCTCTGATAAATGACTGACGCCTAAAGTGGATGTGCTCAAAGGGATATAAGATGTTTTAGAGAGAAGTTCCACAAAAATTAACAAACTGAATTAAAATGAAAGGTGAATTCATTGAAAAGTTAAAATTAGGCGTTTACACAACTTAAGCAGATATTATTAGTGTATGGAAAATATATATATACAGTTAAACCTGTCTATAGCGACCCCTCTCGGGACTCACCAAATAGGGTGCTATAGAGAGGGGGTGCTATAGACAGGTCACTTCTAATGTAAATCTCATCGTACTACGTATTCAAAATCGGGCGCTATAGAGAGGAAGGCGCTATTTAGAGGGGGAGCTATAGACAGGTTTAACTTTATATGAATTATAAATGCTTTTTTAGAATAACCCTTTTTATTGGTATATTACAAAAGTATGTTTCGAGCATACTAATCGCGCATGCCCCTATCCTTTTAAATGATTCCAGATATATTATTTTTGAAGAAAATAGGTGTTTTTGGCTTGGTCGCACTTTCGGAGATGAAATAGTTGATCTAAAATAAGAATTTCATCACACACTGAAGAATTTCATATGGATTGGTCTATATAGGATTATAAACTATTTTTTACGCCTAATATTATTTTCAAAATAAAGCAATTTCTACTGTCCTTAGTAGAATGATATATTAATTGCAGGGCCTGACTCATAGGTGGTTAAGCCTCTCAGCAGTTTTGCCACTGGTGAGTCAGATCCTTCGATTAATTTATCATTTCAGTAAGGGCAGTAGAAAATTGTATTATTTTGAAAAGAATCATACACGTAAAAGTGTAAGTTTATTATAACGGATTGGTGTATATTTCACTCAACATATAGAATATATAGTAGTAGGCATGCGGATGGTATTTATGCGCAGAAAATGCACTTTCCCTTTTATCAAATGCATTTAACACTATTTTATATTTTTAATATTTTCACAGTAGAAGGTTGTATTTTAAAAAGAAAAATTCGTTTCTAATAGTTCCATTTTTTTCATTTAGATGAGACACGTTTTGTTTAATTTATGCCTAACTGACCTTGTATGAAAAGTTACAGAAAAGCATTGTTCGATGCAAATAGTTAAAGAGTATAGCAAGTGTATAACAAATAGTTTTTTTTTTACTCAAATACTCTAAGATACATCTTAGAATGTGTCGGATATATAAGCAGGATCGCTATGGATGGAAAGCCTCCCAGACTTGATCTCAGCATGGAATTTCCTGGTCAACTGGTTCTGTTAAGCAATTCACTAAGGGCGCGATTAAAAGGGATTGGTGATAATCTGTACTAGTAAGCTGGACAGCTTGTGTAGTTATCATTCAGCGCTACAGGAACCGGTGACATCCAGAAACCTCTCTTCCAATACAATGATAGAGCTCTAAAAAGCGGTATCGTTGATTAAACTGGTTGAATCGCTGGGAGGGTTGAAAACTGATGAGCCAGGCCCTTCCAATAATTTTTCATTGCAGGAAAGATAGTAAGAGGTTTTATTTTATTTGGAAAAGGCGATTTTCCTATATTTCCATATTTATTATTTATATCTTTATTATTATATACACACACATATATATATATTTAACTCATTTATTGCATATAAATGGTGTATTTAATAAACCCTTACGAAATATTTGCCCATTCTGTACTGATGAAGGCCATAGACCAAAAGGCTGGTATACACGTTGTTGACTTTTGTTAGAATGTTCAAAACTGGTGAAAAGAAAATCAAATAAGTGCATTGTTTTGATGTATTTGATAAATTTATTCTATAGCTATTTTTATATTATATTTACTGTAATATTGAAAATGTTGCATATTTTTTCAAGATTTTAAGAAATAATTATTGCTCTTAATGATAGCAATTTCACTTTTTTTCCAGATTGATGGCGTAATATTTGTGTTAAAATATTATGAATACCCTAGAGTAAAAAATACACTATAAATGAATGAAAATATAGCTGCAATTATTGAATCAAAATGTTACAAAAAAAGAGATATTTGGCAAAGTGAATGTTGACAAATCATTGATAGAATGGAAAATTTGTCAAGTTCGTAAAAATATATATAAAAGGAATTTTTTGTTCGACAAATATTTCATTTCTATTCATTTTAATCGATATCTCAAAACTGAACTCTAGCTTTCCAATACAAAATCTCAACATTCCCAGAAAATATTACAGTATTTCTCCAAAATACAGTTTAACTTTTTAAAAGCTCTTCTTATCATTCGAAAAATATTGATTCGAAGAATTTATGTTAGAAAATAAAGTGTGGAGAAAAAGTGTAATTTTATTTATCTTCCAAATTGTTCAGAAAATGTTGATGTTAACAATTTTAAAACAGATAATGTCGCTTTTTGTCATTATATTTCAAATTGAAATATTTTTATTTTTCTCTTGATATAACCTAAACTTTGGAAAGTATAAAAGATGCTAACTGTCCAGGGCAATTTTCTTCTAATATTATATAAAAACCTTTGAATCGATTTTCTCTTCTTCAGTATACAAACATCCATTTTTCTAATATACACTGGGAAAGGAAAAGAAATTGCATCATCTATAAGCATTTTATCAAATTTTAATAAACCTTGCATACCTAATAAGAACCTCAAACCATTTTAATGATAAATTTTCCGAAGCCGTAAATAAAATATGAGTGCATACAAAATAGCCTTGCTTATTCATGAATGGGTATTTAAATAGTCCATTTGTGTATCATTATTTGAAGTTATCTTGCCTTTTTGGATTCTTAAGATCCTCTTCAATCTGTAGAATACCAAGCAGACAAAAGCTTGTTATACAATCATAGGCCTCAGAGAAGGTGGAATTTCGACTGGAGAAATTGCTATCAAAGTAGGGCTGCAAATAAAATTATTGTTGTAAGGATTTGGTCTCAGTGGACAAAGGAAAAGTTCAAGAAAACTCTAATCAGTTCGCTCTAAAGTAATAATAGTGAGAGAGGTTAGGAGGATTCGATGGAATGTTGCAGCAGAAAGAACAACAACTATACCAATGATTCATGCAGCTCTAGGTATGCAGAATTAATGTAGACCTTCTCTGAACATCATCAATAACCGTCTTATAGAAGCAGAACTAAAAATATCCTCTCAATCATAATTATGTATAAATTTATTATATATAATATTATACGTTTTGAATTCTAAGGTTCCATCCAATTGTGTATTTGGGAGAGTATTATATATAAAATTCCAAGCGGGTTCGACAACAGTTTTGAAGGGACAGTTGACTAGACGCAACTTATATGTCACTCGGGGCTGTGAGATGACATCTGCAGCGATGGCCGCCTTAACCTCTCTACCGCTTCACGATCGTGATGTTCTCCAATTGAATCCTTTGCGTGTGGCCTACAATACCTTCCATGACAGCTCAACTCAACATTTTTTAATTCACCGAAATATCATCATAATCCCAGCCTATAGTAAAATACCTGTTAGCAAAGGGTTATATACAAAGGGGGATCAATAAATAAGGTGAATTATCTTATTTCTTAAAAATTAAAAAAGCAAAATAATTTAAACCACAGTATATTAAAATATAACGTCGAGAGACTATCTAAGGTGTTCTGTTATTTTTTCCCACGCTCGGCTCGAGACTTATAAATAAACTAAAATGGAAGCTCCCTTGAAGGATTGCACCACGCTTGAACAACGTGCAGTTATTCGTTTCTTGAATACAGAAGGTATTAAAACATCTCAAATATGCCAAAGAATGAAAAATATCTATGGTGAGTCCTGTTTGTCTCGAAAAAACATTTATAAATGGGTTAACGAGTTCAAAAATGGACGAATTACATGTTCCTCAGGTCTCAACGTTCGGCCGGTAAAGTTTTGTTAACAATTTTTTGGGATGTTGATGGACCAATCTGTCTTGATTTTTCATGCTCAAGGCAACGTATGAACAGCGACCTATATTGTGACATTCTTGTAAATAGGCTAAAGCCCGTTATAAGAAACAAAAGAAGAGGGAAGCTTAGTAAAGGTGTTCTCTTCCTTCATGATAATGCAAGGCCGCATACATCATGTAAAACTGTATCTACAATCATTAAATTAGGTTTTGAAGTTTTAGAACATCCTGCATATAGTCCAGACCTAGCCCCCTCGGACTATTTCCTTTTTGGACTACTAAAGAAGGAGTTAAAGGGAAAGCGATTTGACTCGGATGAAGATGTCCAGAAAGTGGTGCAAGATTTTTTCACACGCTTCCTAAGAGTGCCTATAAAGAGGGTATTTACAAGTTGCCAGAACGATGGAGACGATGTATAGAAAGCCAAGGTGATTATTTTGAATAAATCAAGTACTAAATTGTAATATCGTTCTTATATTTTAAATAAATTATAATTCACCTTATTTATTGATCCCACCTTGTATTTATTTAATTTTTACATATAATATTCTAAGAATTAACCTAATGTGCTTTTGGATAGATGTAAGGTTATCATAGCGAGTTTATAAAGGTTGACTACAACTTTACTAGTGCTGAAACGTTACTAAGCACTTATAGTACTTTTGTCTGAGGATAATATATCCCCATGGTGTTACCAAGTGAACTGGTTACTCTGGATACTGGTCGATCAGTATGGGGCTAATTTCCAAACTCCCTACTATCAGGTTTAATTTTCAATAAGGATCGACTCAACCAGATTACGGCTGTAGAGGCTTAGAGAAGCTTGATTGAAATTGTAATCAATATTAGTACTGATTCACCTGTAATAATTAATTACCATTTTTGAAATTAATAGTCATTTCGAACTGCTAAATATGAAGAGGGTATATCCTAACATTTCCACTATGTATTATTATTGATATTTATCGTGGAAGTTTTTATTACACATTTGAAAGGCTAATCTTAATTTCTTTTTGAATTTTTCTCCTTCTTGAAACCTTCATTACCTGCTACTCTCTATCTAGCCACTAGGGTCTATGAAAACATGAAAAATTCCTGATATATACAAAAAGGTATATGGATATATTTTGATAGATGACATTGGACTATCAACACCATCCAGTTACTCTACCAATATGTGCTCTCTTATATTAATTTAACATTCTGATTCATCTCTACTCTGAGTTTTAGCGTCGATTATACAAACCACTGTTATTGACTTTAAAGAAAATTTAAATTGTCATATGAATAAAACGCAATCTTGGGAATAAGCGTTTTTATTACAAAATATTTAAATTTTAATCGTTTAACTGAATAATTGTCAGTTGACATTAGTAAAATGTTAACAGAAAAAGATAGTATGACATGTTTTACACACATACAATGTATGATTTTAATTATTTAAACATTTTTCCATTAGTTTAGCTACCCTGTTTCTTATTATCTACAGCATTAAAATCATCTCTGTAGATCTTACTGTCGTGTTCGAAAAATTATAACTATAGATTAAAAATAAATTACACTATTTCAAAAATTGGCTTATAACTTTACAGCCAACCCACATAATTTTAACCTCTGTTTGAAATATTTATGAATATTTTACACATTTCACAAACCAAGGAAAAACATAGATATTTGCGCCCCTGTCAAAATAAAATTTACTGTACTTTGGATCTATTCACATATGCATATAGATATTACCCTAACATAGCTTTTAGTTTCAAAGTTTTAAGCAATATCATCCAAAGATATTAAACTATACATAGCAGCATATATACTAAAATTTTCGTTATTTTTTACTTCATGTGCCACACTTATTTTTATTTCCTACACAAAAATTAGTAAATATATTTACTTTTATTTTTTTTCAATTTTCCAATCGTAATTTTTTTGTTTTCAATTATTTTTATTTTTTTATCATCATCAAATTTCTTTGTTTTTAAAACATGTGCGTAGTATTTAATTTTATAAATTTCTATTGGTAGATATTTCGGGTTTCTATTTATATTTTAAGTGTTATTTATGACTTTATTATATAATTATATGTTTATAGGTTTGGTACATATTCTTATAGTGTATATTTCAGGAGCAAAAAAAGCTGCCAAGAATCAGTAAATATTTGAATTTATCTGTTATATTTCAGTAATCTAAAGATTCAAACAATCTCATACAAAGATACTGAACTTTACATAGCCATCTATATACCAAATTTTTCTTATTCTTTACTTCTTGTGTCAAACTTATTTTCATTCCCCATATATATATATATTAGTTATTATATTTATTCTCAATTTATACAATATTTTCCATTCGTAGATTTTTTTCTTCAAATTTTACTCCATATTTTCATCATCACCAAATAATATATATATTTTTTAAATAAGTGCGTTTAAATTTTATTGAATTTCATCTATATTTAATGTTAGATATTTTTTTATTCTAATTCAATTTTTGATTAATTTCTTCTCATAAACAGAATTACTTCTCTGTAAAAATTTCCGTGGGGATCTACTCTGGATGGCCGGTATTTATCCGTGTGCGTATATGTGTGTTGTTGCCCGAAAGTATATACTTTGCTTAGAATAAATTTTTATTTAACCTTACTTGAAATTCTGATTCTAAGAAATTAAAATATACGCACTATCTATACACTTAATGTGTCTTCACATTCCCTTAGAGTAAACCCAGGGCGTTGACCGGGTCACTCGGTTAGTATTATAAGCAAAAGACTCCCTAAATATTGCCACGTGGAAAAATTAAGGGAAGACAAACTTCAGTATGACACAACAATTTATTAAAGGCAAGAACAAACTAAGAAGGATAAACAAAAGATAAGCAACGAAGGAAGTTTACAGAGTAGCAAAATACAAACATAAGAAATAATACTCTGTCAAAAAATAATAAATACTTTTCTACATTGCTCCTTCCTTATGAGAGCTGTGACCAACAGCTTGAAATTATTGTAGTTACTGACATGGATCTAACGTGCTTCTACCAAGGATTCCATCAGAGTATTGGAACATTGTCCCTAGTACCTTTGCTTCCTTTTTCTTGAGGCGTGAAGAGCGGCTTTGTCGTCGTATCGTCTATAGGGACATCGTCATCTAGGAAGGAAGTCTTGGCTTCGACCCGACGGTGAAATCCTGGAGTCAGTCTGAAAATGTAGATCGAAGCACTCATGGCTTCAAAGTCTTCTCGGAGATCTTCAGTATGTCTCCTCTAGCTTACCCAGCATCTCCACCAAAATGCCACGTTGAAAAATTAGGGAAATCAAACTTCATTATGACACGGCAATTTATTCAAGGCAAGAACAAACTAAGAATGATAAACAAAAGATAAGCAACGAGGGAAGTTTACAGAGTAGCAAAATATATACATAAGAAATAATACTCTGTTAATAAAATAATAAATACTATGCTACAATATCTATTTGAACGTGTCATAATGGCAAGCTTCATGCTTGGTACTCATATGATAACATACCACCATAAATCTATGACAGGATGGTATTCATAAATTAATTTATATTAAAGTCAATATATGAATGTATGTATTCAACCTTTTTTTTTAAATTGCTAATTAAAAGAAACATCTTTTTATTCTCTTCAAACATTGGAAAATGTATAAAAAGACATGAATTATATTTTAGATTTAAAAAATTAGGATCAAATCAGCGATTTCCATAATGATTTAAATTATTCCTGGTTTCATATTTGTTTTATGATCCTTTCTGCCAAAATGAATTAAAAACCTCATTGAGAGAAAGAGATCATATATATTGCGGTATTAATTTATTACGAATGACTAAATTTAATAGGTTTTATAAAATAACGTAAATTATTTCTAAAATGTGCGTAAAATATATAATTATTCAATTCTCTTTTTTATAAAATCCAAGTGCTTTGAGTAAATATTCAAAAACAATTTTGTACTCTTGAGAATTTAAATGCCTCGAAGCTAGAGGCAGTTTTTAATTAAAATAAAATCAAATAAACGATCTTTTTGTGTTAAATTCCCTCCCTCTTTTTAAAGTATTTCACATTAAACATATTAATATATATTTCAAAACAAAGCCTATTATAAACTGTGAATATTTTAAAACATTATATATTAAACTTATAAAATAAAACCTATAAATTAAGCGAATTGAGGATATAGAAAACTTGCCCTCATAACCAATTTAAAATATAATCCCCAATATACATTATTACATTATTTAACCATGGGCATAATCAGCCATGGCTATAGTGAATCTCAATGTTTCATTTTTTATTAAGATTCTTTATTACAATGTTTTATTGGAACTAACCTTTACTTTTCTACCCTAATTAACTGGTAATTATATCCGTTAATTTTACCCGTAATTAGGATAATATATTAAGATCTGGAACGAGCTGGTCCTGAAGAACAAGGATATATTTGTGAAAAAAGAGTACAAATGTGACATTGTACTGGGATAAGGTTCATAATTTAATAAAAAGGCATCTCCTTATCGTGCAACTGAAAGTTGCTGATGGCGCAAGCCATCTATCGGAATAAATATCAACTATTCATTGATTTTTTAAATTATTCCAGAATTGGACAAATACCCAATCTTGATTAATAAAGAAAAAAAAAAGGCCAACAACCCGAAACGCGTACATGGTTACTTTTTTTTCTAATTAATAAAGAATGGGTATTTGGCCAATTCTGGAATAATTAAAATTCAATGAATAGTTAATATTTATACAGATAGATGGCACAAGTCATCAGAAACTCTCAGTTGCACGATAAGGAGATGCCTTTTTATTAAGGATATTTTTGTATAAATATAAAAATTTTAAAATATTCTGTTTTTGTTTTTTTGATAATTTGTAAAATTTTATTTGGGTTTTTAAAATACAAGGTAAAACCTTCTCAATTAGAAAGGCTATGTAAGAGATCTGAAAGACATTATACCTAATAAGTTATCTAAGAATAATTTGTGATTGAACTAATGCAAAGTTAGGGAATTGTGCAAGCAATAAATAAGATAGCGAATTAGTCGATTCTAAATAAGCAGAAAATCTAGGTTCTTAATATGATTTATCTGCTCAAAATATATCAGTAATTTGTTAATATAACTTCAATTGAAAATGGATAGATTTTATTCAGTCACAAACTGTATTACTTTCAAAAAGGTAATAATATGAAGGGGATTCCTTACATTCTAACAACCTATAATTTGATTTTTTATACATTAAAGTGTTGATGAAACCTTAAAAATTCCTATAAAAATGCAATTTATTCATAACATTTGCGTAAAATACACAGAGTCATATAAATAATATACCACGATATATATAACCTTTATGCTGTAGTTTCGGACTATGGCTCCCATCAGTTTATAGAGGTGTTTTGATTTCAAAACATCCTACGAGAGAAGTTGAGAAATTAGCCGAAGCTGCCAAAAGAGAGTTTAAGTTAGTGTGGAGTGGTAGGACTAATCTTAACTAAAATACATTTGCGATTGAAACAATACATATTAAAAGGAAAGGAGCCTCTTTTGGTACAATAATACCATATTCTAGCAAATTATTTGTATTCCGGCCTAAAAATCGGCCCTACCACTTCATCAACTTATATATCTTCAACTTTTCTCGTAAGATGTTATGAAATCGAAGCCGTCCTTGTACAGGCTATAGCCCGAAACAATGGTATATAGATTAGCCTTTTCTCTAAATCAACTAAAACAAGTGTGTGCTGTGGTTCATTCCTTATTAACATCATTACGTATTTTACTGGGGCTATAAACCAAAGTTGAGTCGCAGTCGAGGTAGAGAGTGGAGAAAGACACACACAGCAGTCCTGGAACATGAACCTGTAAGGTGTAAGTAAAAGGGAAAGAAGTTCGAGGTCCGGCAGAGCTCAAAATGACGTAGAGACAGGGTCGGAAAAATATCAGCTACAATCGATAAAGGTTAGAGTTTTTCACCAAAAAAAAAAAAGGAAACTTTTGAGCCCCAGGAAGGCCGTATCCATCGTCCTTAAGCTGAATCACCGGTTTCTGCACCCCGCCAGCCTGAGGTTCCTGCGTCTTCGAGGTGACAACAGGTTCCTGAGGTCGGCAGACCAGCTGCCCCCCGAGCGCTGGCTACAGGGGACTGTCGGTGACTTCTCCGATGCTCCCCCCCCCCCCTCCTGCCCTATCGCCCTCAATGTAGACCCTGCTCCTGGACGCGCAGCATCTCCTGCAGGAAAATGCCAATTCCAGCTATTATGTGGAGCACGAAGCGGATATCATCTCCCTGCGGGGATCGGAGACGTCCATCACTCGCCTAACTAGCCAGAGAGCGCCTCGGGAACTGGACTCGGCACGGCTGCAAGAGAATCCTATTGCAGAGCTTTCTGAGCGGTGGACCCCCACCGTGGATGTGCCTCACTACTTCTGGGGCCACACATCGCCTTGCGGCTGGCCATCCACGCATATCTTATCCTGACCATCCTGCCTCGAGGCGTGCCACTTGTGGGTACAGCGACGGGTAGCTGACCCATAGATATTGAAGTTTCCGGCCCATGCAACTCCTGCTTCGGGAGGTGTTAACTGTCTTTGATTTTACCCTAGAAATGTAGTCCTGATTTTTCGAGCAGGGAGAGGTAGGTAGTTTGAAGAATGTGGAAAGGGAAAGAAAGGTAAACGCAAGAGATGTACTGCTGCTAATGTTGATGGTACCCGGCTTGTATGATGAAAAAATGATAAAATGATAAAAATGATGAACCGGGTAATAAAAAGAAAGAAAAAAAAAAGGAATCCAGCTGGGTATCCTGAGCTCACTATTGGGAACGATATAGCGAGGAAGGATGTTTCCAGTTGGATTAATAAAAAAAATTCTGGCGACCAAGAATCTCTTGAGGGGAATATATGAGATTGGGGAATGAAGAAAGGGAAGGTAGTTGCAAGGGTTGTTCTGTTGCCAATGATGATTTCCCACGACTTGAATGGTAGTAAAAAGAAAAAAGAAAAAATGATGATTGGTAATGATGAGCCGCGTGATAAGAAAAATAATCTCGCTGGATGTCCTGAACTCACTATTGGGAATGATATAGCGAGAAAGGATTTCTCAATTTGATTAATCAATGAAAAAAAATGACGAACAAGAAATTTCAACTAGCAATAATCGCGCGCGCGCCTCGGAAGATCCTCATGGGCTACGATATCGCCTCTGCGCAAACCCTTGGGATAATGCATGAAAAGGTATGGGTCGGGGAGGTTAGGAGACGTCAACGATAAAATTAGAAAAACGAAATAGATAAAAAATATAATTTCAAAAATATCTTAAACTATTAAAAAATATTATTAACGTTGTCAATATATTAAAAGTTTTAAAATGATGAGAAAGATGGTTGAAGTTACAATATGTGTGATAAGCCTAGAGATTATGAAGATTATGATTTGAAAAAAAAATCCTTATATCTATAAAAATGAAATCCAAAATCGATGTTTGTTATCGCGTAGCGCAAAATCTAATGAATCAATCATTATGAAATTTCGCATGTAGGTAGCTGAAGATTTCGTTTAACATATAGGGTATTCAAAAAACTAAAAAAGGTAATGTGCTTTTTTTATAAAATAAAAAAACAACAAGCGATAGTTCCAGCCTTTTACCGCTTGAGCGCAGCACTGGTCGCGACGATAAATGAATTTGATTGGTAAATAATTTACACGTGGTTTGTTTACACGTTGAATGTTAATTTGTTCACACGATGAATGTTTTTAAAAGGTAAGATTATCCAATCGCCGTGAAACTTTAGGAAGTTATTTACTATACTACTGGGAAGATTTCTGGTTTGAATTCGATTTGAAATAAATATTCTTTGCAATTTTATTTGCAAATTTTCTACTTACTCGCAAGCAGCGCCTCTCGCGGCATCTGGTGAAATTACATTTATAAATTGTAAAAATGCTAGAATGTGTTCCAAGTATAATACATTTTATTAGAAATATAGTAATATAATATTCCAAAGACGTTGTAAAAAACTTGGCATTTCAATATTAATATATATTTTTTAAAATATTGTAACGTTTTTGTGTTAAATGTTGAAATGTTGTAATGTTAAAATATATTTTTACATTGTTAATTTAATTTGCTGTTGTTTTATAATAACGAAGATGCAAATTTAATTGTTGTTTTTTATCGTTTGTTTAAATAAAAAATTACATTGTATGTGATGATGATAACAAAAATGAATTTTTAAATTAATATACATAATTCATTGAGAAAAAAAAAGAAATAATTAATTATAAAATCCACAAACGTGACAATATCTTATTTAAAAAATAATAAATGCTTTTAAAAAATTATATTTCAAAATTATATTTAAACGCATATAACAATATTTATATACGTTTATAAATCTATATATAGGTGGATTGGATGTTTTCTAGAATCGTTTCAACAAATGTTCGTTAGGCAAACTTTTACTCGGGTAAAAACCGAGCGAAGCCGGGTACATTCGCTGAATACAGTTATTTACAAATGTTCGTTTGTGGCAAGATACTATTCCTTCAACTTCAAATTACCGAGTGGACCAATTAATATTGATTTTATTCAACTTATCGAGTATTTTTAAAGGGACCTGGAAAAAATTTCAAATTATCGAGAGTATAGACAAGTGTAGATTCAATATAGGGATTGGATGTTTGCTAGAATCGTTTTAACAAATGTTCGTTAGGCAAAGTTTTACTAGGATAAAACCGGCCATTATGACAATATTGCTGTATCATGCTTGATTGACATAAGCAAAATTCTTTAGGGGAATATCACTAAAAGAGACCACGGGCGAAGCCAGATAATAATTTTCAGTAGGCAGGAACAAAATTCTACCAGCGAAACATTCACTCGAGCAGAAGACACACGAAGCCAGGTCATATCTATATATAAAATATCGTTTCTCGGCCTTTTGGCTAAGATCGTGTAGTTTATCTCTAGATATTTTTTTATTTATATATATATTTTTAAAAATATATTCAGTAGAGAGAGTGGATATGTTTGCTCGAAAAATATATTTTATATATTATATATAAATATATAACGTAACGAATATTATTATCATAATATTCTGTGTGTTCCGGAATATTATTATTAATAATAAATGTATTATCAATAATATTCGTTAGGCAAACTTCCACTCGGATAAAACCCGGGCGAAGCCGGTACACATCCGCTAGTATATATATATAATTAGTTGTTGATGGCTGACGGCATTGCTAATGATGGTTAAATGAATTACAAAATAATAATAAATATTTATATAATTGATTAATGTTAAAATGTTTTAGACATATTTAAAGTTGTATTAATTGGAAAAGTAGGGCAGGTAAAATGAAGAACTTAATGAATATATAATAAAAATTATATTGCCATAAATCGATTGAATAGTTAATTCAGATAGTTAATTCAGTGCGGGGGAAAACGGAGATAGTGTTACATTAATAGAGTTCTGTAGAGAAAATTCTCCTACCAGATGGATGATGTCTTTAATGGGTCTTGTGGTGTGGGCTGCGATGAGGCTTAGTGGTCACTTTTTGCGGTGGTTGCCATGAAACATCGTCGGTGTTGATAAGCGGGGCGTAGCGAGGATTTCTCGATGAATCTTGTCTGCTTGTTCAAGCCGATGGAAGAAAGGGCTCGTGGCGCAGGAGATGTCGATGGGGACGATGATGACCTTCTCAGTGCGAGGTACGGCTAGTCTTCGCATGGCGTCTTTGAGATGGTCCACTGGATCGTCAAGGTGGAGGGCAAGTAGAAGGAGCATCCACACGAATGCGCCGTTGATCACAGTTGCCTCTTTCATCCTCTGCATGCCGCTGTCCTCAGTTATCCTGTCGACTTTCTGTTATATTGTTGCAAATGTGATCCTGCCGACGTATGGATAAGCTGGCAATCGTGTACGTGAGGCGAGTGTTGATGTTCTTACCACACGCGGACGACAAGAAGCAGAGGCAGGGCTAGATGTTAGCACAGAGAGTAATCGGGGACAAAGGTAGAGGCCATGACACAAACCTGGATGCTTATCACCGAGACATGGAGAGCCAGCTTGCAGCGGCCTGCCGATAAACACACCCTCAAGAACCATCTGCTGACCCCGTGCCAAAACCTGTCCTGTTTACAGGGGTCGTCTATAAAGAGTCCCTGGGGGCCCCACGTTGGCTAGGCTTTGCCTTTTTCCTCCCCTCTGTCCCTGCCACACCAGCCGAACGCTCTCTCTTTGGATCTTTATTTTGACTTCACCATTTTTTAGTTTAAATACAAATAGGGGGTTAAAATACAAATAGTTTATATACAAAACATGGGGTGATATTAAATAGAAAGTGTCATTATTATACAGTTCAAAATATACTATATAAATATATATATATTATATTCAATGAATAACGCTTATTTTGTATCAAATGTTTATTACAAAATCTATTTTTCTATTAATAATATTTTTGTTCTCTATAGATGCCCAGCTCTCCAGAAATAATCTTGCGTGCTCATACTGTATATTTCTGTATAATTTCTTGGAATTTAAAAATCTGTTATGTGACCTTATTTTATTGCATGGTCTACTAGGTGTGATAATGGGCTATTGGTTTAAGGCTGCCTTATGCTGATTGATTATCTATTTTAAGGTCTTTCAAGTTTCTCCAATATAAGATGATATACATGATTTGCTTAAGTATATGATATTGGTATGGGTTTCTTGTCTTTGTTACGTTTAGTTGTGCTGTTATGGAGGAGGTTTTTTGAGTTTGGAGCGCGCGGATTGGTATCTGATATTAATATTATATCTTTCGAGAGTTCTGCTTATTCTTTCAATTCCATAACTGTAGGGAAGTGTATACGAAGAGTTCTGAACTTCACTATTGTTTTTTTGAAGGGTTTCTATCTCTATAAATATGTTTTTTTTTTTCATATATTTTTTATAACCTTCCATATGAACACTGTAAAAAATAATTTTTCAATCTCACTCTCTCTCTCTTATACATCCTCTTCTCACAGTTTTTTTTTAATTCGAGAATAAAATTCACTCTTTCGTAATATGCACAACATGTAAGATAATACCTTCATTTTTAAAAGGTAGGTTGTTTCCATTGTAATATCATTTTAAATAATCAGGGTATAACTATGTCTAAAATTTGTTTCTACCTTTAATTTATTTTTTTCTGGTCCCGTGAAAGGCCTAATTAGCAAATATATAGTATAAATAGAGCAAAGGATTTAATAAAATTGTACATTTTAAGTGGAGAGATAAACAGGTCTTTTGAAAAAGTTAACTTCTAGTAAAATACGATAATGTTTCTTAACCAAAAAAGACTGTCACTAGAATAATGGCAAAGATGTAGGACAACAAATAGAAACACAATGGCTGAACGCAGACTTTAATAAAATAACCTCTGTTCTCAAGAACTTAAATAAGTTAATTAATTATTCCCGCTGATTAGAGAATTGTAATTAGAATCTGACAAATGCAAAAACTTAGACCTGTCTCAACTTTGTATACAGCTTGTAAGGTTAGTCTTAGAAATCAATTGTTTATTTTTACTTCCCAAGTACAAATAGTGCAGGCCATGATTAACATTATAGATAGTTAACGACGACTGCTTTTGCTGTAAGTGCATCTCATTTCGACATATGTAGAAAGCAGTTCGAATTTTGTACCTACAAATGTGCGAAAGCTCCTTTAGGTTACCTTGTGGGGGATTGGAATTTTGAAAGAATCAGTGGTCGTTGAAGTAATATTTTATTAAGAATAAAGTTCGGGACTCAATCCCGGGTAGTGGTTATCGGAAAATCGACGGTTTCTATCATTCTTCCACCAATCCCCATTTAAGTGAGTACACAATCCACCCACACAGGTTGCTCTTGTAAATTATTATAGACAGGGTGTGTGAACCTAATAAGTTCCCGGACTGAAGATATATAAAAGTATGGCTGTTGTTGTTACTGATATTGTTGACAGTATTATAACGGCTATAAGACGCTACCCCCATACGCCAGTAATTCGATTTTTAAAAAGGTTACTTACCAGTGTTTCGTCTAATTTTCAATGGATCAGAAATTTATAAACGAAAAGATGGTTGCTTCAAACAAGTCATCGAAACTTTGGTTATGACTAATAAATCATTCTCTAACGACGCCTTTGAGTAAACATTAATTTTTCAGTGGAATTTTTCACGATTTTAAAGTCACAGAATTTAAAATGAAGACGATCTTCCACGAATCCATCCTATTTTGCAAAAACTTATGAAAAAGTTACAAAAATCAGCATTTTTATCAAAGAAATAGGTGGAAGAGATTAGTGTCTCAACGGTTGGATACATTATAAGAGAAGATTTAAAGCATTAAAATCACTATCAAATTGATCCGAAATTTCCTCACAAACGACCACAACCTGCGTCGGCTCGAAACTTGTGAGAACATGTTAGAAATAGAAAAATTGGAGAGGCGATGAAAAATGTGTCTACGGATATGACTATGAAACCATGCATAAACCCACCGAATGCCAAAGGTCAGAGTGAGGATTGACCCAAATATAAAGGTAAATGTTAATATCATATCATGTCATTACCCGTTCACATACTGCGTATTTGATTTCATCTTTTTTTTTTCGAAAGAAATAGGAAATCATATTTCCGCCACCCTATATTTTCCGGACCTAATTATTACTTCTTTTTCTTAAAGTCAAAGAGAGCTCAAAGCAAAGTTCTTTGACACAAAGAGCGACATTATCGCGAAAATCGTTAAAGAGAAATAGTGGTAACTCTTTTTAATAATTTAATTTCATGAGATTGTGTGTATTGTATCATGCAATAAATTCTCTATACTACAATCAGAATCAATTGGCAAAATTAGAACAATTATATATCCTATGTTAATATATAACAATTATATTGAAGCAATTGTATCTTTAAATTTTGAAATAGGGACTGTAGGAGGAATGGTATGAACCGTCGATTTCCGAGGTCCACGATCCGCGGGGATTCGAATCTCGCATTCAGTACTTTTTTTCTGAAGAAAAATTACTTAAATGGTCCCCGATTCTTGAAAATATACAACCCCACTTGTGAGATTACTTCCAAACAGGCAACTGGAACACTTGTGCAAATTCGAGCTTATTTTTAACACGTCTAGACATGTGATAAATCTGCAGTGAAAGCATTCGCTATCCATGATTATCATGACATGTATCACGTTTACCAGATATGTGCTTAAAAAACTTTAAAATTATCTCTTTTTTTTCCTTCGAAGATAATTATAAATATGAACATTATAATGCATTATGTTTATTATTTTTTTTAATAAAGCAATTTCTTTCTGCTCTTACTGCAATGAGAAAAATATTAGGAAGACTTGGCTCATCACCATGGTGAACCCCACAAGCGGTGTCGCCAGTTTAATCTATTATTCCGCTTTAATATGATATTGGCTGTTTTACTTATATATCTAGCACTTCAGATGCATTTTTGGAAAGGGTATTTAAATGAAGCTCTGATAGAACAGTAACATTATAGTAGGGCGGAATAAATAAATATACTCAAATTTTGCATCGAGCATTGTTCTTCAGCTAATAATTCTTAACTGACAAGCCTTTTTGTCAATAAATAATATTACAATATAATACAACAACAACATACACTCTATTAAGATCTTTTTTTACGTTTTACCGTTTACGTCTTATACAGATTCTCAGAGTAGAAATGGGTACATGCAGGAAAAAGAGTAATAGTAACCGTTATCAGCAAAGTTGTTTAGATTGTATCAAATAAGAGGAAAAAGATTGAAAAAGGGCTTAGCATAATAACCCTTCATATAATCGGTCGAGAATAATTAGTTATTTTTCTTAAAGAACAATAATTAGTATATTTGACAGAAATATGTATAATTAACAGGCATATATACCTTTTTTACATTTATGGATCTAGGGTAGATATAAAAGTCTTAGCGATTAATTCATTTGTTCCCAAATTCACACAGTTGTTCAGTATAAGCCAGCGGATTCATCAAGTTACTTCGAATATCACTCGCAGCTTTATCAAAATTGAAATATTCAAAAGAAAAGCTCTTCAGTCAGCCAGTTGTACATTTTTTGAGAGTCGTCGGGTTAGAACACAAGGGAATGGCCCAGAAATTATTCTCTTCATTCCATCATGAGAGGGCAGTAGGCTGTTAGGTGTGTAATTTCATCATGTATTTTATTTTGCATAAGTCACAAACTGTGGGACAATCAAATTTTCATCGTTTTGAACAATATTCGGTAAAATATATGCAGAAGAGTCTAAATTGTCCTACACACTTGGCCACCTAGCGGGAGAAAAACAATTGTGACTGAATTGCAATATTATACATTTCACTTATAAATAATTAATATTTATAAATAATATTTTAAAATTTTTGGCACACCGTTGCTGTTTTTTGACGAATTTATTCTTGTGGAAATTTGACAACCAACTATTTGAATTCAAACAATGACTACAAAAGAGGCAGATATCGATGGAAATGTTGTCAGAAGCTGATATTTTGGCTATGTTACCGACCCGAATCTGCTAGTTTTAGAAACAGTCGAGAGATGGGTTTTGTGTCTATTTTGACGATAGAAGTGACCTCTCTCTCTTATATTAAAAAATATATAGGCAAAATAATTTCCGAAAATGAAGGAGAATGTTATTCGTGTGTAGAAGAGGCACACACACCTCCTTTTCAATAAATCTATGAATCGATAAGAGACATAGCTCCAAAAAGTAGGAAAAAGAAAGCATTCGCTAAATATCCCGAATGTGTTTTGAGTTGATTGTCAATTTATTCCCCATGGGTTCTGGAAACTCTTTCAACCAATTGGATTATATCGCATACATAATAAAAGCAGAAAATAAAATATTTCATTGATAAGGCAGTCAATTCTAAATAAAAATCAAATAATCTACCTATTTATGAAAGAACATTTTCTGAGCTATATTAGATCTTCAGAAAAATACATAGGAAATATAAATAATTAATTGAACTAACATTTATTTTACAATTCATATTAGTCAATACATTTTTCTCTGAGAGAAAATTTAATGCGTTAATTATACGTTTATTTAACAATTAGCCTCAATTTAAATTGTAAAATCAAATTTTGATTAATTTGATTAAGGTCGTACGATATTTTTTTAACCATCTTGAAAACTGAATAGCTGAGAGATCCTAGCCTAACTAACATTGATCCTGGTCTCTCTTGGAAGTAGTGATATTTTATTGGAGGTTATGCTATATTTGGTTGAGTATTTTTTCAAAAAATTTGGCCGCTTAGAGAGGGGGGTACTAATCAGGTAGGCCTCTAATGGGAGGTTTCAGTGAAATCTTTAAAATTTATAATATTTTATTGTCGCTCTTCACATTACACTTGTGGGTATTGCTGAAGGAAGGGCCCACACCCTCGATTTCGAAACCCACGACCCTAGGATCGAAAATGGCCTTTTCATTTTCACAAATCCAACTACAACATTGAGTGCAAAACTACAAGCAGGATGCTGACACATTTTAAGTGCAAATGTCGAACTACTTTTCACATATGTATACATGTGGTGAACATACACTAAATTTTGTCGCTAACCTGATTATAATGGCCTGTATTACGTGTGTGATTTTGGGATAAGTTAAAAAATCAAAACCATCACTGTGACGAATGCATTTCTAGCAGTAATAATCCGGCAACAGCAGATTAAATCATATCGATCGTTCGTTATTCTGGAGGTTTCCCTTGTTTACTTTCTCCCCCAGTATTTTATTCGTTTCGCTCGACCAATATACCTCTGAGTGGAAGGAAAGCTCCAAACTTCTCCACTTCTAATGGCAAACATTTCTAAATTAATTCCACAAGTTATGGAGTTAATATCCAATTTTTGGGATAAATCGATATATCGAGCATTTATTTATCGCTTTAATCACCAAGTGCATTTTTGAGCTATTATGATAATTATCATATTTATTTTCGCACACATCGCCCTACATTTGAAGGATTCTAATAGAACAAACGACTAAGTGGTATTATCAATTATAAATTCCAATTTACATACAGAAACAGTTGGTTTCAGGTCGTAGAAATCTCTCAGTTTTAATAAATAATTGTAAAAGCGATCATATGTAAGGTTTATAATATTGTAGCATCCTCTCATTAATTATCTGTGCAATGAATAAAGCGTGATTACTATATTTTATCGATGATTCTGTTAGCTGTATTTCTTTACTTTGATTTTATAACATCAAAAAGTTTTTATTAATTATACAAAAACGTGAAAATTTCATCAGATCCGAAAAACTTGTATAACTGCAAACTCTGAGTGAAACGAACAATAAAGGATCATATATTGATATGTAAACATCCAATCTGTGTCCAACCTTCATTGTACAGTGTAACTAGATTGTTATGTACTCTCACGTGAATAAAATTAGTTTTGCAGAAATTGAGGTTTTCTTATTTTATGGTTCTAATACGGAGAAATATGTTTCACTTATAAATGGCGATAAGAACCGAGATGAAAGTTGTTAGGTAGTCATAGCATTGTACCTACTTAAAAAGAGGGATTGCTATAATTACATATACCGTGTATTTATATACCTACTGTACTGGAGAAGTGGGGGAATCCCGGACTATAATGTATCTATCTTCTCTCATAACAAGGTTAAGTTCCTACCTGCAGCCTACATGTGTCGGAATGTGGACAACCCCTAGAGCGACTAAGCCAGGATAGGGTCGAGCTGAGACCAGAATAAGTTTCCTCAAGAAAATCCTTAATGAATGAACCAACTGAGCCGAATTAACATCTTACCACTCAACTATGGCTATAGATCGATCACCTCAGAGAAGCCTAATTAAGGAGACACACCAGTCCTAGGACACTGATCCATTGTGTTAATACAGTATAGCTATTTTGTAATGTTGCCTCCTGTTCTAATTCATGATAATGTTTCCAGTATATTAAGATTCAAATTGGTCCATTTTATTATTTTTTTTTTCACTTTGAAAATTAAAATGTTTTTGATTGAAAAAAAAGGTATGAAGAAGGCACCGAGAATAATTCACCGAAGCGTCGAAAAATATAAGAAAGATATTGTGGCGAAGAAATATTTTATTATTTAATTTAATATTATTCAATGAAAATATATTCAACAGATTATAAAAATATATATTAATCTGTATTTGTGAAATCATCTTTAAAATATTTCTTTGCTTGCTTGCTTAAGATTCTCTAGCTGTAAATAGTTTTGGGGCTGACCTGTTAATAATTGTCGACTCGTCGCTGTGACGTCATCAATAAATACTTTTACACCTTAGGATATTTCAAGGCTTGATTTCTACGCTACAACTGGTGGAGAGACTGGACCGATACCCATTAAGAAATAAAAGAAAAATTGATTCTGTTGAACCAGAAGAAACTTCTATGAATGTAAAGAAGGAAGGTACTCAGGTAAGCAACTACGTTGTTCAACATTTGCCAAGGAACCCTTCCATTTTTTCCGGGGAGGATGGTGAAGATCTCCAAAAATGGTTAAAAGGGTATGCACGTGTGGGAAGGTACAACCATTGGGACGAAACCCTCTGTCTTACTAAAGTTTATTTTTATCTGTCTGGAACTGCTCTCAAATGGTTTGAGAACAACGAAGAAAGCATCCAGACTTGGAAGGAATTCACATCTCAATTAGAGAATGTGTTCGGAAAAAAAGAAAATTCAAAATTGCAAGCGGAGAAGAAACTCAAAACACGGGCACAATTAAAAGGCGAAAGTACCGAATTTTACATCCAGGATGTCCTGTGGTTTTGCAAAGAGGCTGATCCTCAAATGAGCGAGGAAGATAAAATCTCCCACCTCATGAAGGGGATAGCTGAGGAGCTTTATCAAGCACTCCTACCGAGGGATGTACAGAGCACCGAGCAATTCATTACAGAATGTCGCCGTGTTGAAGCGCTCCGTTGTAGGCGAGTTACTCCAACCAAGTACGAGCGCCTACCAAATGTAGCCTCTCTCTGTGACCAGGATGACGGAGAAGATCTGTCATCGCTGATCCGAAAAATTGTTCGTGAAGAGATACAGCAAGCATTGGACTCTCCTCGAGAGGAGCCTAAAATCGCTGTCATTGAAGATTTAGTGAGGGAAGAGATTGTAAAGACCTTGGCACCTAGATCAAAACCTACAATAAGTCCCCCTCAAGCATCCAGGCCGGAATCAAATACTAGATATGAGGCCCAAACGATACGACCGCATCCTGAACCTCATTACCGAAAGCAAGGAAGAAGATGTGACACCAATGAATGGCGCACAACTGAGGGAAAGCCAATCTGTTTCTACTGCGGACGCCCAGGTCACGTCGTCCGCTATTGCCGCGACAGGAAGAGACACAATGAGGAGAGGAGAAATGAATATTTCCAAAGAATGCAAGACGCAATGGAATTCTACAACTCTCAAACCGAATCTCGGGAACCTAATGACGAATCATCGAGGAAAACTTTCACTCGCTACCGAAGCCCTACTTCATATCGCGGTCGAAACAGACAACATTTCTCACCTGCTAGAAGATCAAGCTGGACGCCCGCCATTAAAACTAGATGATAGACCACATTGGAGGTGAGGCCGTAAAGTTATAAAATCCCCCCTTGCCGACCACAGTAGAAATTAGAAAAAGCTACCTTGACGTAAACATAGACCTACCAAGTCCTCATGAAGAAGATATCTCAACTGAAAGAAGACATCCACCGCAGTCACCTGAAAATATCCCTGGCCATAGTACTAGTTCTTAAGACTGACGACGTAAGTCTCCTGCTGAGCATCGGGTCGATGCTCTATATAGGAGGAGGCTATGTGGCGAAGAAATATTTTATTATTTAATTTAATATTATTCAATGAAAATATATTCAACAGATTATAAAAATATATATTAATCTGTATTTGTGAAATCATCTTTAAAATATTTCTTTGCTTGCTTGCTTAAGATTCTCTAGCTGTAAATAGTTTTGGGGCTGACTTGTTAATAATTGTCGACTCGTCGCTGTGACGTCATCAATAAATACTTTTACATCTTAGGATATTTCAAGACTTGATTTCTACGCTACAATATTGATGCATTCATTTTAAATATATTTATAACTTTTGAGTGTATCTAAAATAATTTTTATCAACTATTTTAAGAAAATAATGAAAAAAATTAACTTCTCTACTTAACACAAGTCAATACGGTTTCTTGAAGGACCATTCAACGATTACTGTCTTGAAAAAATATCCAAAAGCATAATATGATAGAATTTAAACAGAACCAACTAGTGAATTTACTTTCAGTAGATATTACTGCAGTATTTGACAACTCCTGGCATCTAACAATAATTTAATTCTTTGTTAAGTTGGGCACCTCACTTGATAAAATAATAATAATAGAAAATTACCTTTAAGAGGGCATTGCTTTCTTTTGCATTCATTTCTTGTGTTAAAACAACTAAACAAATATTCCCAAGGGAGGAGCACTGTCTCCGTTACCTTGGAACGTCATCCTTAATGGCTTCCTTTTCCGCCTTACTCATATTTCAAACATTCATCCAGTAGCATATTCCGATTATGTGAACATCGTTCTCTGGTCCACAAAAATAATAGATGTGAGTAAATTAATCCAAATAGCTCTCCTTGTGCTAGAAAATTGGTGTGATGAAATGAAACTATATTTTTTGAAACAAAAATAAACTTCAACTAATTTCCATAATTAGCATCACTTAACAATAAAATGCAATGGAGTACAAGCCTGGAAATTACCAATCAAATCAATATATTGAGAGTATCTTTCCTGATAACAAAGAAACAAAAGCCAACTCAAATAATCAAGTCTATAGAGGATACCGTAGTTCAATGCAACAAATAAAAAACATTCTCTTATCAATTTGGAAAACATCTTGAGGGTTTGAATATAAGATAGTAAGTTTAATTTTTAAATTACTTATATGATCGAGAGCCACTTATGCTATAAAAATATGGTGCCCATATATTTCTATACGTTTTTACATAAACTTCATTCTCACTGCAACCTAATATTCTTATCTCAGTGGGAAATTGATATCGAACCATATCAAACGAATGCTCACACCTCCTTTCGCATACACCTTTAATAAAAGACTATCTCAAATATGTGTGTGTGATTCAATAAAATCTGAACTGAAAAGGGAAACATATCAAGATAAATATTCACACCAATGAAGAGAGAAGAAAATCTATTATAATATTTTTTTATAATTAAAATATAATTATAACTATACAAATCGCATTATTTTCTAAAAGGCATTCCCATATATTTCCAGTCAAATTTTATCGTGTACCACAATTTGTAACATCATTTAGAAAATTCCTGAAATATTTACGTAAATCGGAGACCCCAAATTGTTCCTGCAGAGAAAAAGAATAAACTGCGCTCCACCTTATCTATGACTGTCTGAACTTTGCAAAAAGTGAGACATCGACTATTCCCAGATATAAATGATTTAACTCTCTTTTACATCAAACACTTTGTTATGCAAATTTTAATAACTCTGTCGCTTGTGATACATTGGTAGGTTTTAGCTATTTTGTTTATTTGCTTTATTTGTTTCCTCTGTACTAGACGCAAAAACTTCAACATAGACCGCCTTGTTGTATAATAAATAAACCTGAATCTCAAATCAGTGTGTATACAAATAAAAATAATAATAACTACTAAAATTAGATAAACATATTTTGAGAGATATTTTATAAATAAAAGATAGTTTGAAAGATAATGTAGATTTCTTTTGTCTTGAAATGGTGCATACTTGAGGCATTTTAGATTGTATACTGAAAAAAATAACTATTTAAATAATATAAAAATAAAAAAAATAAGCTTTTGCTCAACTTGTTTTGATACCTGTTCACCAATCTTGTGATCATTTTTGACATACTTCCAGGTTATCTAGAAACCTAAAAATATCCAAACTATCTCAAACTCGATGACCATGCAGGTGAACAATTTTCGATTTTCTAGGTAGTTTGTAGTTTTACTCAACTTGCTTTCACTTACACTTTAACTCGAGCAAACCGGTTTCAATAATAAAATTTGAAAAGATTACGCACGAAAGCACAGATATCACTCATTAATATACCAAGTCTATTAGTATGAAACGCGAAAATGGCTGCCAGAGGGCGCTGTGCAACTTTATTTGAGCCGACGGTGGCGCTGTTGAAGGCTTTCTGTTTTTTGACTCACGTGGCATCAGCATGCGTGGAATTTTAGAAAAATTCAATTCGTGGAAAATTTCTGGTGCCCGTGGAAAATGATGATTTCCGAGCCAAAAAGTGCCCATTTGCGGGAAGTTTTGTTGTTCGCCTTCAACTGGAAGAAAAGTGCCACTTAGCCCACCGAATGCTCGAGAAAGTTCACGGCGACCACGCTCTGAGCAAATCGCAGTGTTATAGGTGGTTTAAAAAATTCCAAAGTGGCGATTTCGAACTTGATAATGAACCACGTGGAAAACCGCACCAAAAGTTCGAGGACGCTGAACAGCAAGCTTTGTTGGAAGAGGACAGTACCCAAACGCAGGAGAAACTCGCGAAACAGCTCCAGGTGTCTCAAGGTGCTGTTTCCCTACGTTTAAACAGCCTCAGAATGACCCAAAAGCTTTCCAGATGGGTCCCCCACGAGTTGAGCGAAAGGCAGCAAGAACGGCGTCTGGTAACCTGCGAAGGGCTGCTCGCCAGGCATGAAAAGAAGTCATTTTTGCACCGAAATGAGAAATCGATCCACTTCAGCAATCCTATGCGCCAAAAGCCGTGGGGCCTGCTCGGCCAATTTCCAAAACAGAAGCCTAGGCCCAATCGCTTAGGAAAAAAGGCAATGCTTTGCGTATGGTGGGACCAGACCGGCGTTGAATGAAATAAGACCGGAATTGCGTGAAAAGCACAACAAGCTGATACTGCAGCATGACAACGCTCCAGTGGTCAAAAACACCATAAAAGACTTGGGCTGGGAACTCTTACCCCACCCGTCGTACTCACCAGACTTAGCGCCGTCGGACTACCACCTTTTCACATCTTTAGGACACGCCCTAAAAAACCGGGAATTTTCGAACTCAGACATACTCCGAAAATGGCTTGTTGACTGGTTCGACTCAAAAGGAATAGAATTTTTCAGACAAAGAATTCGAAAATTGCCTGAAGGGTGGTCCGAGTGTATAGCTAATCAGGGCAAATACTTTGAATAAAAAATCTTTTGTTGTATGGAATTGGTGAACTTTTGAATTCACTGAAAGTTTTCGCGTTTCATACTAATAGACCTGGTAGCTTCAAAAAATTCAGTTAAATTGCTTCATAAATCTATTTGTAGGCTTTTATAATATTAGTTTTTTTTTTTTAATTATTAACTCAATATAATTATTATCAGCTTTATTTTAAATAGAAAACTACTACTTTAATATCACAAAAACCTTTTAAGGAAACGCACGTTTAATTAAAAATGACTTATAATGAGAAAATAATCCTCTCACTTTCCTCTATTACACATTAGACTTATCAAACGAACATTAATGGAAATTGCAGACATTTTGTATGAAGTAGCTCTCGTTTCTCTATAATCTTAATTTTATCAATAGATATATATATATATATAATCTAAAACCTCAAATATTTCTATATTTTAAAAAATATATATTTTATTTTATTCATTGATAATTTTATTTTTTGTTATCATCGTTTTTAGAAAGACTTTCAGTTTTTTTTTTTGTATAGTTTTGTTGTAAATATGCGTAATTAATATATCTATCCTTTTAAATCACTAATATAGGATTAACTCTATGAATTCTATATAATGTGAAACTAACTAATGTGTAATCTTTCCTCAAGTAATTGAAAATAAAAGCTACTTGACGGTAAATAATTATATTTTTTTATCACGACTGCACCTCAACCCTTTATCTTATCGATCATTTGTCTTATCAAGCCTTATCTAACAACAAGTTAGTAGAGTAGATATATCTAGAGAGTGACATTTTTTTCTACCTGGCTATATAAAGAATAATAGTATTTTATAAATTCAATATACATCTATCGATAAAATTTGCAACAATTAAATTTATTGTCAATGTGTTTCTTTCTAATAATATCATCAATTATTATCTCTTTTTTGGCGAAACAACATGCGCCAAGCCCTCACATTCAAAATCTTTTAGCATTGAAATAAGGTCTGTAGAGATAAATGAATTGGTTATATTATATTAAAAAGAAACGCATTGCTAGCAAATATAATTGTTGAAAAATGTAATGATACTAATAACCATTACCTTTTTTTAATAGGCTCATGGAAATTTTTTTTAACTTCAAAGCATTCCTTGTTCATTATTTGTGTATTATAATAAAGAAACTTTGTTTTTGAGATATAAATGAAATATTTCTACATATAAACATTTCATTTTGAAAATAGAGAGCAATCCCTAAATTTATATTTAATTAAAATGCATATATTGGATTTAAAAAAATATATTTACCAAATTTTCAGTTAGCTCAACGACAAACCTTTTCTAAGGTACAAGGGGGGATCAATAAAAAACGATAAAATTTTTTAAAAAACAGTGCAAAGTAAAATAAAATTTTATTTTTTAATCCTCTACACAATCCTCTCCTTTTTCTATACACTTCTTCCAAAGATCAGGTAGCTTGTAAATTCCCTTTTAGAAAAAAATCTTGTTTTTGTTGGGCAAGCCATCCATGCACCGCATTTTTAACCTCATCATCAGTCTTGAAAGTCATGCCCCTTAAAAATCTTTCAAGTGTCCAAATAAATAATAATAACTCGGGCTAAATCAGGAGAGTAAGAGAGAGGATTATAACTTTGAAATTTAATTTATTGATGGTTTCAATGGTGAGATTTGCCACGTGGGGACGAACATTATCATGCTGTAGGCAAACACCTTTGCTCAGCAAACCACTCATTTTGGAACGAATTTTTGGCTTTAATTTTTTTTCAAGGAGCTCAGAATAAACTATGCTATTAACTGTTTGACCTTTAGGAATATAATTTTCTAAGATGCATCCTTTACTCTCCTAAAAAATAGTCAAGAGTACTTTTCCAGCAGAAGCTGTTATCCTTGGTTTGTTTGGTGTTGGGGAACCCTTGTGATGCCATTCTACACTTGACCTTTTAGAGTCAGGAATGTTATGGTGTATCCATAATTCATCTCTAGTCATTATTCTATCAAGAAAACCTTCACCCTCAATTTCATAACGTTCCAAAAGCTCTTTACAAGAGTTAAGACGTTTTTTCTTCATTTCCTATGTTGAGCAGCTGAGGCACCCCTTTTGTGCAAATATTTCTGTACTTTAAATGTTTTGTGAGGATATTTTGGACACTAAAATAACTGAGGTTAAGTTCGGCAAAAATAACTCTAATGCTAATGTCATGATAGTTCTGTATCATCTCGTCAATGGCCCAGGTGGTTGCATCATCTCTAACCTTCGACCGGGGCGCCAGTTCGCGGTTAGTCATCCAAACTTTCGTTGCCGCTTTTTAATTTTCTAACACATTCAAAAATTCGATTTTGAGATAAACATTTATAACCGTAAATTCTGGAATGATTTTCAAATGGTTTACCTCTTTCATGATAAAGAAAACGTATTACTGTTCGCATTTCATACTTGGTGCAACTGTTTCTTTTGGTCGCTATTTTTATTGGAAAAAAAAAAAATGTTGCCAGATGTGTCTTGAGATTTTATTAATAAAACAACAAAGTACAATTTAAATGTGTATACCTATATACATTCGTTTCCTTTTTTTCTATTAAAATCTTATCGTTTTTATTGATCCACCCTTGTATAACAAATGTAAACAACAAATTCGGAGCCAAATAAATATATGCAATTTTAAAACCTTATTCTATTGACGATATGTGACTCTGAATTTGTTGTTTACATAAATACGTTGTTGCACCTTGAGAAAGGTTGGCGTTCAATCAACTGTTTTTTCACATTTTGTTTTTTTTTCCCATACTCTAAAAGTAATTCATACATATAGAGATGTCATACAATTTTATTCGATAAATATTGTGAAATAATGACCAATTCAAAGAATGTCAAAGTGCATAAAAGATTCATGAATTTATTAATCAGCACTTTCTAATATTAACTGCAGCGATTAATTGGTATATATTTACTAATATTATTCCTCATGAATTTTACCATCATTTATAAAATTCCCTTATTCTGGCCAAAAATAAAAATTAATCGAAATTAAAAAGTAGATAAAAGTTAAGATATAAAGTAATACTAGATAAAAAATAGAAACGAAGTAAACACTAAAATTTTAATTTAATTCAAATTCAAAAATAGCATTAGAAAAAAAAAAGCAAATTTTAATCTTAAGCTATACAGAGTTTAGCTATTAGTTTATTAGAAATAAATTTAGATATTATTCGTTTTTATTTGGTTAGTATTATATTATATTGATTTTATTTTTATTAAGTCTCTTTGCCAACATATAAAATAGCGCATTAAACCTCTATAATATTAGAATAAAACTAGTAAATAACCCTACACTTTTCCACATTTTAATTAACTTTCTGTATCACCTTTTATAAAAACATTTAATAATTCTAGACTAGAAATATGAAATGTGTGCTCTTTCAAAAAAGACAGAAAGCTAAATTTAAAATGTGAAAATGTTTATCTTGGTTTCAAATTTTTATCTTTTAATTTTGTGCCCTAAATTTAGACTGAGGAAAGGAGTTTCCCTTAATACTTTCTTTCCAGTTCTAGCATAGTAAATAAAATAAGATTCTAATCAAATCCAGAATACACTAGTACATCTATCAATATATTAATTAACCTTATACGCTGGTTCTATCTAATACTAGGTATCGATGTATACTACAAAATAGCGCTTTAAAGCTAAATTACTCTAGTAGTTGATAAATATTTCATTCACAAAAGGGATGTTAAAAGAGACTGCATTTGCAATCCAATGTATCTAAAAGCATTCATCTCTTGTGAAAAGTGTACACTACTTTAGTTACCTTTTTGTTAGATATGATAACGTTACTTGCCTAAAGTAATAACAGCCAACTCTAACAGAGATAATCATTGGAGGTTAACGTTAACATATACAGATTTGCTGAGGTTATCTTCGTCTACCTCTCAAATAACCAATTTTTTCTAATCTGTTTAATATATATGCTTTAACCTACTTCCATCAATATTTGTCTTCCCATCTCATTACACTTCACAAAAAATGTTTCAGCTCCGTTTCACATTTTTAAAAACTAGATATCAAATTAATTAAATGGAACTCTCTCTCTCCCTCTCGCACAGTTTAAATTTTAATTAAACTCTACATTATTATGGGCTATATTTACTTTTTATCTTTAGAACTTCTTTGTTGGAAAAATGAGGCTGGTACTTTATAGCGCGAAACGATCGAAGAATGTTGTGCGCTAGACAGAAAGAAGAACAATCGCCTTAGCAAGCAGCCGGTTTATTATGATCCCTTGTTTATAATCTATTTAAAATTCTATATAATATCTACCTTGTTTATAATAAATTAATCATTCAAATCTTATTCTTGACCGCGAAAAAAAAATATATATATAGTACCAAAAGCAACAGCAGTAAAATGCCTCGTGGTTTCAGGCGTCTCAGGTTAATACACACAGGGCGAGGCAGGTTGGATGGTACTTAAAAAAACCAGCGTCGCGACACGGGCAAGGTCCAGAAGGGTCTTCTATGAGATTACGGTCATCCAGCGGCTGGTCGTAAAACTCACTAATGGCTTGTGGAAGATCCCCGGGTAGGGTTCACGTGATAAACTAGGAAATTTACAATTTTTCTGATGTTTTCTTGACAACTGTTACTTGGGCCTTTCTCGGGTCGAGGGTTGATTATCTTTTAGGAACTTCAATAATTTCTTATTTAAGGTTACATGTTTGTCAAGCTGGGCGTTGAACTTTATATACATTTGGGATATTCGAGATTATAAATGAAATCTTCACAATCCGTCAAAGAGGCGTTTAGCTATAGCATATTGCGAAGATTTCATTTTTATCCCTTGTGGAGCACATAAAATAAAGTTCGCCCTGGGCTGAAGAGGACCATTAGCCCGCACCCATGGTCTCCAGGTGGAGGCTTCTCAGTTTTCCAAAGCTGGTTTTGTGGCTTTGTCGCCGACCTGAATCCGCTAGTTTGCGGAGGCGGTCAATAAATGGCGCTTGGTTTTAGAATTTTATTTTGACAATGCAGAACGATGCACTTGTTCATCACCCTAGTAAAATATTACTAGTGTTGAAAGAGAATGAACCAAAACACCAGTTTTGCAAAATTCAGATAAAAAGCCAACCTGTATATCAATATATTTTGAAGGATAGGTGACTATTTTTGTTACAAGAATACCATCCTCTTTCAAATTTATGTTGTATTCTTGCCTTAAATTTTTCTCTTGACACTTCACCAGCTTAAACACCTGTTTCGAAAATTCGACCAATTTCATAACCCCTCTCGTAGGATAGCCGCCCCTGTACTGATGAGCGCCAAAGCTCGAAACCATGCTATACAGGTTGGCTTTTTGTCTGAATTTCCCAAAACTGGTGTCGTGGTTAATTCTTTATCAACACTAATAAAATATTTTACTAAGGGGATGAAATGGTGAATCGTTCTGATGCATAATGAAAGGGAGAGATGATCTTTTGATATATGAATACCACACTCCCGCCACTTTAAGTGTTGTATATATATATATTAAAAATAAAGAAGGCATCTCCTGACCACGAGCACATGTGCTTTTTAATATGTTATATTAAAATATTATTTTATTTAAAATTATATTTCTTAGATTCAAATGCTCTACTAAATCGACTGCCAGAGGTCACGCTTCCCCTATAAAAACTTATTATTGTTGTTATTTCACGATGGCTGGCTCAGATCTTTTGTACATTATGTAAATAGGTTTTTCATTTTTTTTATTCTTACGCCTTAAGCCAGGCATAACCTTTATCAAATTATGTTTTTATATATTCCATAAGCTCAATTAAAGCTATTTTTTATAACTAATTTTATTTAATTATTGCCACGACTGCCGAACAATGTTACATGCTCAAAAATATTGACAAGAAGCTCCATCCAGATGGTACACCTGTCAATCATCCCTCGACCCCGGTGGGACCACAGGTGTGAGGGGTTCTCGGAAGCTGATCTATAAATAAGAAAAACGGGACGTTGCCTGACGCCGTTCATTAGGATTATCTTTAACTTGGGGTAAGTTGTACCCTCTCTCTCTCCCTATAAATACCCCTTATAATAAATTAATTATTCCCAAATTTGCCCTTGCTTTATTTATCTCCGCGACATATTTAGGCGGAGACGCTGGGTAACGTGACGGAACTTCGATGAAGTCGACGTCTACAGGGACGTGAACCAATTATTGAACTGTTGCTACAACGAAAAAAAAATAGAAGACGACCACAGACCTACTGTTAGCGGATTCTACCTCCCTTGTCAGCGCCAACGAGATCCATCTAGCTTTTCTGGAGATGGAAATATAAACCCTGGACAGTGGTTGAAGGAGTACGAGAGAGTGTCGAAGTACAACAGATGGGACGACACCATGAAGCTTGCCAACGTCGTCTTTTACTTGAACGGAACTGCTGGAAGGTGGTTTGATAATAACGAAGAATGACTCAACTCGTGGAGAAGCTTTGAAGACGCATTCCGCGGTGTGTTCGGACTGCAAGAGGATTCTGCTCGACGCGCCGAGGAAGTTCTGAAGCCAAGAGCACAGAGGGCCGAGGAATCCAGCGAGTCATACATCCAGGAGATTCTTAGTCTCTGCCACCAGATGAACCCTCGCATGGAAGAGGGTGAGATAGTTGCTCACATTATAAAGGGAATTTCGGAGGACACATACCAGGTATTGGGGGCGAAAGACATACAGACGGTAGATGAGATCCTGAAGTTTTGCCGTCATCTGACCACCGTCAAGCAGCGCAGGATCGGCCGTACGAAATTCGCCAGGTTGTAATACGTAATGCCCATTTCATGTGTTGACGACTCAGACGACTTGGCCGGCTTAATTCGCCGCATCGTTAGAGAAGAAATACAAAAGGTCTTCTCACCACTTGATGTGGTCAATCCACTCCGAGAGGTGAACGCCCTGGAACAGACTGTGAGGGAAGAAGTTAGCCATGTTCCCCAACCTACCAGAGCACAAATCAACGTGGTACAACAACAACCACGCACGCCCTATAATATCGACCGACCAACCCAACCCAGGAAGACGGAACATTGGAGAACCTACGACGACAAACCAATCTGCTCTCACTGCGGACGACCCGGACATGTCGTCCGTTATTCTAGGGAACGACGGCAGGTCTTCGCTGAAGCCAGGTCAAGGAATGGCGGAGAAGAAAGAAATGTTGGATTTTCGAGTCGACCCCCGAGTTATGACGCCGACGACGACTATGCAACGCCCCAAACCTCGACGTACTTCTACCGGAGCTCTTCCCCACATCCAAGCCGTGCAAGGTCGCCAGCCCGAAGACAATCCCAGTCGCAAGCCCGTCGTTTCAGCCGTTCTCCCAATCCTCAGAATTTGAAAAACTAAGTGGAGCGGCTTCTAACGGGGGTGAGGTCGCCAGTGAGGAAAATCCTCCAGGGTATATCGCCGCTAAATTAAAAGAAAATATTGTTAGCGTCGAAATAAATGGACGCAAAATTAAAGCATTGGTGGATTCAGGAGAAGACTTTTCTGTTATTTCAGACAAATTTCGACGCGAACTAAAGACACTTCTCTTCAAAGAACCAGGTCCCATTCTTAAAGCCGCAAATAAAAATTTGATAGAGATCCTAGAGTAATGTGTCCTGAACATAGAAGTTAATGGTATGAAGATATCCTTTGAATTCCTTGTTATATGGTGGAATGCAGCCATGACATCATATTCGGATGGGACTTCTTCAAGGCCACCGAAGCCGTCATTGATTGTGGCAGAAATGAACTTCATCTCGGGGAAACCTCCGTCCTGGATTCTCGAGCGGAGGAAAACCAGAGATTGTTTGCTTCCGACGACTTTGTCATCCCGCCTAAAACAATAAAGAAGATCAGTGTGATAAACGAAGAAATATGCGGTGTTAGAGATGTTTTAGTCTCAATTTCTAAGGACTTATTATTGAGAAAAGAAGTTCTTATACCAAACTCATTGGTTACACTTCGACACGGCCGAGGTAGCATTTGGGTGGCGAATGGAGCGTCTTGGCCGCAACTGATTCCATCAGGAATGAATATGTGCACCATGGAAAGTTATGAGAATGGGGATATCTGCATTCTTATTGAATCCAGCGATAAGTTACAAAAAACGCAGCTAAAGTCACGTGAATGGGCACAGAAGATAAACCTTACTCTATATCCAGGGCTGTCTGAAATTCAAAGGTTTCAGCTTGTTTCGTGCCTTGACGAGTTTATTGACATATTTCACTTTGAGGGAACTTCTATTAAACCCACAAGTACTGTGAAGCACAAGATAAACACAGGAGACCACTCTCCTTTCAAACAGCGGCCCTATAGAGTAGCACCAAGTGAACGACGACTAATTCAAGATGAAGTGAACAAGATGATTGAAAATCACATCGTGAAGCCCTCTGGAAGTCCTTGGTCATCTCCAGTTATTCTAATTCGAAATAAAGTTGGGACCTGGTGATTCTGCATAGATTATCGTCGATTAACTAAGATAACAAAAAAGATGTTTACCCGCTGCCACGCATTGACGATGCATTGGACAGTTTAGCGGGCTCTAGTTACTTCTCCACGATGGATCTTCGGTCCGGGTATTGGTAGATTGAAGTGGACGAAAGAGACAGGGAGAAAACTGCCTTCATAACTCCAGATGGACTGTATGAATTCCGAGTAATGCCTTTCGGTCTATGCCACGCTCCAGCAACGTTTGAAAGGATGATAGATAGTGTTCTGGGTAGTCTTAAATGGAACATATGCCTTTTCTACCTGGACGACATCGTAGTTTACACACCTACCTTTGAGGAACATCTACGTCGTCTACAACTTGTATTAAGGTGCATCCAGAAAGCTGGACTAAGCTTGAACAAAAAGGGGTATTTTTGGATCAAGGAGGATAAAGATTTTAGGACACTTTGTTGACGCTAATGGAATTCATCCAGATCCAGATAAAGTTGAAGCCGTCTCTAAATTTCCGAGGCCAAAGAATATCTCTGAACTGAGGAGCTTTCTTGGATTATGTTCCTATTACCGAAGATTTATTGAAAACTTTGCTGACAAAGCTAGATATTTGCATGACCTACTGAAGACTGAAAAACAATTTTATTGGGATGCAGCTCAAGAGAAAGCTATTGAAGTCCTTTAAAGAGCTCTAATTTCAGAACCTGTCTTGGGACACTTTGATGAATCCGCTGATACCCATCTACACACGGATAAAAGCGGACATCGTATTGGAGCTGTTCTTCTATAAAAACAAGGTGGAAAGAAGCGGCCTAAAGCTTATGCATCTAGAAGCTCGACAAAGGCTGAACATAACAGAAAAAGAATGCCTTGCTGTAGTCTGGTCTATTAGCAAATTCCGTCCATATTTGTTTGGTCGACCATTCACGGTTGTCACTGACCATTATTCTCTATGTTGGTTGGTAGGACAGAAAGATCCTTCTGGCCGTTTGGAAAGATGGTCGCTGAAGTTGCAAGAATTTGACGTGACCGTTATCTACAAGAGCGGACGAAAACATAAGGATGCCGATTGCTGTCAAGGAGCCCCCTATAAATACCCCTTATAATAAATTAATTTATTCCCAAATTTGCCCTTGCTTTATTTATCTCCGCGACAATATTCTCTTTTCTCAAAATAATCAAGTGATAATTCTATATGGCTCTAATAATTAAAATCAACAGAAACCTCATTTATATATATATATATATATAACAAGAGCCGGCAGGATATTTACCTGTATATTTGGTCAAAACTCCAAAATAAAAATTAATTCAAAATATGAAAATCATCACAATCAACAATAGTTCTCTACAATAAAAAAATAATATTCAACAATCAACAACAAGCTTTCTTCAACATAATATCCCCATTCAACCAAACGTAGCAACTCCATCCAAAGATAGCATCCCTACAATCAGACAACTTACCTAAATCAAACAAAGCCTTCTTCAACAAGACATAGCCTACCCCAATCTAAAATAGCCTTCTCCAACGAAAAATAGTCACCTTCAAGCAACCATAGCCATCATCAAGCCATAGCCATCAAAAACATACATCGCCATCTCCAAGCCATAGTCATCTTCAACAGGTCATCTCCAGTTAACGCCAAACAACTCCGGATATCTCCAACCATCACCCGTTTCCACGCAACAAGTCTTCGTCCATCCATCGCCAACCATCTTCCAAAATCAACTCCAGTCAGCATAATCCTTTCCAAGGTACCTACCATTTTTCGCAGATTTCTCCATTTAAACTTTTTTAAATTCTCGTCCATGATTTTTACAATAGTTCTAAATCGTCTATTATAGTTATATACCCTTTTTTCAATTTTTTTTAGATATCAATCTTGCCATAGTTAAGGGCCGAAACTGCTGCTCAGGTATTCATCTGAAGAGGCCCACCTGAGTACCATCCTCTTTCCATCTGGTCTAACCTTTACGGTTTTCAACTGGTCTAACCCTTAAGGTTTCCATCCTTCCTAATTTAATATATTATCTTATATCGTGTCCTCCACATTTACACTAGATTGTCTTCAAAATAAGCTTATATAAAAAATAATAATAAAATAACAAAAATCTATCTTCTCTCACCAAGAGAGAAAATAGAGCAAAAAATACTTCTCTCTCTCTAATTAGCTTTATTTTATATTTGGAAAATTATTATCATGGTTCTGTCTTTGCTCTTCTCTTTAAAACTTTCTCTTCGCTTATTCCTTTTTTCACCCAGCCTATGACGCGTAACTGCCGATGCTTTGCTATAAAAAATTTATTAATATTAATATTTTAACGCTAAAAGCTAAAAAGTTATTTAATTAGGTATTTTGAGTCATAGAATTTATTTATCGCAACCATTCGATTCGGTAAAATTGAAAATATGCAAATTTTTGCTTGTCTTATAAGTGTGCTATTTGGCGTGTCGTTTACCTCATCTAAAAATTGTCCAATTATAATTTTATTTAATCCTTAGATAATTTTGAGTTTACGAAAAATTTTAGCAGATGATTTAAAATGGAGAGCTGTTGGAAGAATTTAGGCAGGGCAACCACAAGTTGAAGAAGCAAAATGGCTAAATGTGAATAAATCTGTGGTCAGCAAAATATGGAAACAGTTCATTGAGAAAGGAACCACCAAAAGAAAAGAAGGTTCTGGTAGAAAAAGAGAAAAACAGCTACCTCTACAGCTATTTTGAAAAAATAATAGATATATTTTGATAATTTGAAACTCGTAAATTTGAATCTCTCGATGAAGTGAAAAAGATTTCCCGGTCCCTTGAAAAATACTCGATAAGTTGAATAAAATCAATATTAATTGGTTCCCTCGGTAATTGGAAGTTAAAGGAATAGTATCTTGCCTTGGAATTGTATCATTATTCTTGTCTCAAATAAAATGCCGTGTCTTCCTGAATTTTGTCTTTCCTAATTTTCTACATTACAAAATCAATATTTCATCTATTCTCCCAATATATATGTTGTAGATAAATGATAAAACTAACTTTGACTTGTGCGCAATTAATAGGTAGAAAATCTTACTTTTGATCAATAATATTTAAGATAATAAACTTAGTGACAATAAAACTTATAGATAAAAAAACTTGTTAACATCGTCGCAATGGGGGAGCTGCTTGCGAGTTAAATCTACAAATCTGTAAATAACTCTAAGGATATTCAAGATATTCAATGAATTATTTTTCAGAAACCTTCCCGGGGAAGGTATATACCTAATAATATCCCAAAATTTCACGGCAATTTGATGTATGGTTTTTGAATCTATAGAGTACAAACACACAGACAGACAGACATTCAATTTTATATATATATATATAGATTTAAGCCAACAACCTTATATTGTGTAATACTTAAAACAAGATTTTCATGTTGTATAATAGAAACACATCTGTAAATGATTATACGTATTATTGACATTTGTCATTACATCATTCTATGTAATGTACTTTGTACAAACTGAGGATAAATAAATGAAACTCTGTAATAGAGAGAGATTAAAAGTTCAGCTAAAGCAAGAGATTGAGATGGAAGTCCAACAACATATAAAGTTAGATATGAAACTGTCAGGGCGGCGCGAGTATAAATTTTCGCTTCCGATCCACGCTTTTGTTGCATCCGCAGAAATTTAATACTTCCTCTCTCGGCAAAGATATATAAGACCTCGGTCCTAGCCGAAAATATAGTCACTTCACCATCAGCGGGAGCCCTCGTCAGTTGTGTCCCAGGTCCACCTCATCGACCATGTAGAACAGTAAGAACTCGTCTATCTCTATCTTTCGCTCCTAGCTCAACTTTTATCTGTTCACGAAACTTTCCTAGTGAAACTGTGTCTTCCTTTTTTGTGTATGGACATTCCCAAGCTTTCCACTCTGCCTTGACCACGACTGCCTGCACTCTGTGAGAACTGTTAAAGGTCTTCCAAAGTGCAGAGAGGTACTGGAAAACTCCCCATCCTGACTGTTCTTTTCGGTCAACACAGTATTGCGATAGTCGACAGGATCTCACACCATACATATAGAATTTTTGACATTTTTTTATTTCTTTATCTCTCTTAGTAAGGTCTATTGAAAGTGTTCGAATTTAAACCGAATTCTTTTGCCTACTATTTTATTCCATAATTTTTAAAAAATAAATTAAACAAAAATAAAGTATTTTCTTTGTAAAAAATGATGGAATAAAATAGTAGGCAAAATAATACGGGTTAAATTCGAACACTTTTAATAGACCTTGCTAATAGAGACAAATAAATATAAAATGTCAAAAATTCTATATATACCTTTATTGTTTGCCATTTCATCATTGATTTTTTATTCGTTGAGATATTTTGCTCCACCAACACTGGAATTAAAGTTTCCTTCTTCATTACAAGAAATTCAAGACCTAACAAGTAATTTAAATTCCCTTAAAGATGAACACGTGGGATATATTTATACGTTATTTTGTGCAGCATATTTATATAAGCAACCCTTCTGAATTCCAGGCTCAGTTTTCATGAATTTATTGGCTGGTACTTTATTTGGAAAAACAAAAGGATTTCCTTTGTCATGTACCCTAACAGCAATAGGAGCCAGCCTTTGTTTTATGATGTCAAAATATATATATATATAAGCCAGAAGAAGCACATTTCCCTTTTAAATCACTTATAAACATCAGCTCAAACACCTCTATGGCCAATTCGATATATTTAAAGTTCCTCAAAAAAGATCTTGTGAAATCGAAGCCTTCCCTGTAATGATGATGGCCAAAGCTCGAAGCTATGGAATTCAGGGTAGTTTGGTCGGCATTACCATAACTGGTGCTATAGCACATTCTTTCTCACCACTATCACGTTTTGCATCCTGGCGGTGAACAAAGTACATTGTTTTATGTATTTTAAAGAGAGATATGCCTTTTTTAGTGAATGCATACCATCTATCCGCAACCTAATTGTATATATGTATATTCATTCAAAATTATTCCGTATTTTATATGTATTATACGGATATTTTATGTTTTTTTTTAATATGATTGTTGTATATTTCTATTTATTTTTACTGATTTAAAGAAAATAAGAAGCAAAAGATAAATTAACTTTATTATTCGACGAACAAAAGGTAACAACCGCCGTTCGATGCGCGCGCCGGCCGTTCGCGCGTCTCGTGACGTCACTCAAGCACGAAGGGCGCGCGCGGCGGGCAAACAATTTATAGCTTTCTCTTCTTTCTTTCTTCTCTTATATTACAAGGTTTATTACATATTATATATATGTCATAATTTGTACATACTGGATGCAAACCCGACCCAATATGTATGCAATATATCTTTTAAAAGATTTAATAAATAACAAGGCTTAAGAAAATCTGGGAGAGAAGGCCTACAAGAGGACAATCATTAGAGGGTGTATGATCCCGGAACTCATAAAAATTGAGTTCAAGAACCTAGCACTTCCTGGTCAAGTCAGAACAAGTCCAAAGGACAAAGAATTAGCAAAGACCAATCAGAAAGCAGCTCATTTGCGACGAACCTATAGCGAACTTACACGTCACGAACGGTCAGCCAATGAAAAAGAAGACGAGCTTTCGTCTTGTATCGGGAACGAGGTATAGGCAGTTGGGAGCTGGACAGCACGCAGTTAGGACCTCGGCACCATCGCAACCAGTTAGCCATAGGAATCAGCTTGGAGCAAAAACCCATCTCCCCTCCTCAGATAAGTTAAATTTCAGTTAGGCAATAGAAAGTCGATAGTCAACTTCGCTCAATTCCTCAACTCTTTCTCTCCCTCGATTACTTGCCCTTTTCAACCCAACCAACATTGTGTTTTCTCGTTATTTTCCCCTGTATGCAGAACTTTCCACTCAAACGACTGCGCTCAAATCAATCTCATCAATTATCAACCAACATCAAAAGATTTCGCAACGATAATACGATAGTTAGTCGACAGGATACCATGGAAAATAACCAGACTACCGAAGTCAAAAATGACGACGACCAATCGAGGGAGCGGGAGGCGGCGAGCAGTGGAGAAACAACTGCGCCCCTGGCGGACGTTTTGTTACAACTGGCGACGCTGCTGACGCAAGCGAAGATTTCTGACGGAACTGCGACGGTCCTCTCCCCCTTCGATGGAACCTACAGCGCTCACCAATTTTTCCAAGCATTCGACCGGAAGTTGGATGACGCCCGCGTGGACGATCCCGAAAAATTACTCTGTCTGCCGAGCTACCTGGCGCGACAACCCCTGGATCTCTTCAGGAAACTTCGGCTAGCCGGCCAGAACTATTTCCAGGTGAGGCAAATCCTCTTGAATCTCTATCCGGAATCCAGCGAAGCGTCCTTCGCGAAATATTTCGCCATGAAGCTTACTGGACAAGCAGACCTGGAGACGTTCTACCGGGAGAAAACCGCCATGGGGTTACAACTAGTGCTTCCGCAGGAGGTGATCCTAGAGACGCTGACAGAAGGACTGCCGTTCTCCGACCAGCGCCTGGTCCGCGTGGTACCTCCTGAGAACCTAGGGGAGTGGTTCCGACTAGCACAGCGGATCCACGGGCCCAGCATACCAACGGCACGACACCGAGAGGAGCAACCACCCACCATGTCAGGTCCATACACCAGCACACCCCGACGGACGGGTGCATGGACTGCGCCTCCTCCACCATCCAACTGTAAGTTCTGCGGCGCGCGTCACTGGCACAGCGAATGCCGGCATAGGCCAGTCCCAACGACACACGAAAAAGCAAGGGCAGTGCAAATGACCCAAAATCGACACCCGAGTGCGAGGACAGTGCAAACGATCCCAAGCCAACCCACCCAGAGTTCCACGCAACCATCCCACGCCGGAGACGCCCCAGCAGAGCCGAATTTTCGAGACTGAGGTAGGATCTCAACCCTTTACCGTCACAAAATTGACGTTGAAACTGTTTTTAACTCCTAATCTACCATGCCCCTTTTTAATTGACACAGGCGCAAGTTTGAATATAGTGCCATATAGTCTGTACAATATGTTAAAAATTCACCTTCCTAATTTAAATCTTAAAAAGCATTCCCTAGATCTACAAACCCTAAATGGTTTTGCAAAAACAATAGGTAAATTGACTCTCCCTCTGACAATAGGTAAAATATCCCGAAAAGAGAATTTCCACGTTGTGGACGCACCACTGCCATTTGGAATTCTTAGCCTAAATACACTCCATCAGTTTAAATTAGTAATAGATTTTAACAACTGCACTATATTCCAGCTTGGCGCCCCATTGTCTACCCCTACCTACTATTTTAACCATGTACCAAATGAATGCACGTACTGGCAATGTCAAGCGATGTCCCAAAGGATTTACTCTGCACACAAACCTTCCGCACATGACAACCATTGCGTGCATCCATCGAGCAAAGCACAATTACCTACATGCCATCAGTCTAGTCAAGCACCACACAACTTTTTCACTGAGGCCAATTTCCTTTTTTATATGCCCTCAAATAACAAAGCCACGACGGCTTCAACTTGCAACCACAATGCACAAAACATCTCCATACAGCAGGACAGCTCGCGCAACGAGCACATAAGTGACCACACATCGTCACGAAACAATCACGCAAGTGTACATCGCAACAAACACGACACTCCCAACAACAGTACACAGACAATATCCATCCAACAGGACGGCTTTCACGCTAAACACACACATGTCCCTACGTCGTCACACAACAGTAACACGCCCAACAAGCGCAACAAGCGCGACGAACTCTACACTCACACTAAGACACAACAAAATTCTTCTCCATACGCATGCTACAACACGACAAACAATCCTCCCTATCCATCCCAGTTCACCAAACTTTTACAAAGATACAATCACATTTTCACCCAAAACAAATTCAACGTACCATGCTTAAGGATTCCACAAGTGAAAATACCCACGAACTCCGACAAAATAATTACCATACGTCCATATCGTGTTCCGATATGTGACCAACAAGAAATCCGCAACCGGGTCCAACAAATGCTAGAGAATGGTATTATAGAGCAATCTTTTTCACCTTTCTCGAGCCCTGTCACACTCGTCACCAAGCGCGACAAGACCAGAAGGTTTTGTATCGATTATAGAAAGGTGAACGAGCTAATTAACTCTGATGTCCACCCCCTCCCTAGGATCGAGGATATACTCGACCGCCTCGCACAGGCCTAGTATTTCTCCACGGCCGACATATCCTCCGCGTATTGGCAGGTCCCAATACACCCCGATTCCCGGCCACTGTTGGCCTTTGCCACGCTCGAAGGGTTATACCAACCCACTCGATTACCTTTCGGGTTAAAAACCAGCCCTCAGATCTACGAACGAGCCATGAGTCAGGTCCTACAGAGACACGGACTTGACTGTGTGGCACATTATTTTGATGACTTCATCATTTTTTCCAACACACTGGAGGAACATCAAAACCACCTGCGACAATATTTCGCCTTTTGTGAGGCAGAGAAGTTACAACTTAACTTCGCAAAATGCGAATTTTTTAAGCAGTCCATAGATTTCCTAGGCTACACCGTCACAGCTGGTACAACCACACCGCTCACACGCAATACAGATATAATCCACGCCATTAAACAACCCCACAACCGAAAAACACTACAATCCTTTCTAGGCGCTGTGAACGTCTATAACAAATTCATCCCGGAATACGCTCGCTTGCGGGCACCACTCAACAACCTTCTCAAAAAGGATCTCGTGTGGGTCTGGAATGAAGCTTGCCAAAAGGCGTTCATTAACCTGAAAGAGAACCTCACACAACATCCCATTTTACACCTTTACAAAGAGGGCCTGCCATGCCAGGTGTATTGTGACACATCCACCCTCGGTATAGCAGGCATCCTCAAACAGGTTCACCCTGACGGGAACGTATATCCAGTTCAGTATTTCAGCCGCACTCTGCGCCCACACGAGCGAAACTATTCCATCTCTGAACTTGAGTGCTTAGCAATCGTTGAGAGTGTGGAGAAGTTTCGCATCTATCTGATGGGCAGAATGTTCACTATATTTTCTGACCATCACGCATTGCAGTGGCTGAAGACCATCAAAAACCCGTCCGGCAGATTGTTTCGATGGAGTTTACGACTGTCGAGTTACGAGTATGAGTTCCGCTACGTAAAAGGAAAACAACAGTATGAGGCAGATCTTTTGTCCCGTAACCCGTTCTGTGGGTTCTTAGACGCGTCCCTTATTAAGACACACCAGCCGTCTCCATCGAGAAAGTCTAGCCTGACCATTAATCGTAATGGACTGCATACCGTTTCCCGAAAAGGTGTAACAAAAATTATAATCCCAAAGACACTCGTCCAACAACTCTTACAAACAGTACACGCACAATACAACCACCCCGGTATTTCACAAATGTCACGACTCATCTCCACTCAATATTACTGGCAGGGTATGTCGAAAGACATTAAACAAAAGGTTAAGACCTGCCCCACCTGCCAGTTAACAAAACGTCCATTGGGACCCATTTACGGGGAGTTAAGTCAACCGCAGGAAGCCAAAGAACCTTTTGACCTACTATCCCTAGACACCATAGCAGGATTTGCCAAATATGGTAACACCAAAATATACCTCCATGTTGTAGTCGACCATTTTTCGCGCTATGGATGGACTTTCCCATCCAAATCCACCAGCATTAACACCTACCAACAGGTACTCAAGCGGGTATTACAGGATGGCTCTCCGAAACGCCTTCTTACGGATAGAGCCCCTGCATTCACTTCGCCAAAATTTAGTAGTTTCCTACTTAACAGAAACATCCACCCATTACTCACAACTATCAATAATCCACAAGCCAACGGTCTATGTGAACGCCTGAACGCCACCCTCACGGGAAAACTTAGGCTATTACATTTAGAGAATCCTAAGATCGCATGGACCAAGCTGGTCAAGCGAGTTACAATTATATATAACAGCACACCACACTCTACCACAGGTTTTCCACCCATCTACCTGATGTTTGGCATCCTACCCCCAGAACTCTCTGACCACAGCACACCTTACCCAGATATCGACAGAGTTAGGAAGATCGCACACACTCGAACACAAAATAAACACATACAAGACAAAAACATTTATGACCAACGACACAAACAACCACATTTCGAAATAGGTGATCTAGTGTTAGTTAAATTATATCACCATCCCAACACAGGGAAACTCGCTCCGTATTTCACAGGACCCCACACCATATTAGAGATTATCTCACCAAATGTGGTCCGTATCGATAGACCCAATCAGCCTCTCCAAAGGGATACTGATACGATCCACGTCAACAAGCTTAAACTATACACAGAAAAGGTCCGCTATATATCACCGCCCGCCATTAGGATACATCATATAAGACACAAGCCCGATTACACATTGCCGTTTAAATATTTCACACCCGAATTATTTCCAGCAGAGCCGTTTAGATTCAAACCAACAAACAGCTAAACTTTCAAGCATTTAGATCCTACCATTTAAAAAAAAACGATTTACCCCATTCTCCCCCGATAACAAGAAGTGCGAACTAGAGCAGCAACAATTAATAAATGAAGTCCCAATAGATATTCGAGAGCCACAGTTCATAGAACAAATATGGGAGATGTGTCGATACCCCATTTTTCACCTGATCTCTGTCATTTGTCTGCTATTCCTACCCTATGAACTCGTCCCATTGTTATTCATCATTCACATGTTAATTCATACCCAACCTTCTCATAGAATTTTCCAGCTGCAGGAGGCAATCTTCCATATAGGAAAGTCCGTCTTTGAATTACTAAACCTGGTATGGAATATGCTAGAAGAGCTCGTCACACATCTGAAGGGAGAAAACCCCAACTCCATTAGAGCATGTACAGAACCATTAGAAAAAATTCAATTAGAAAAAACAATTAGGCGTGCACAAAATCAATTAAGAGGCAGGAAGTGAGAAGGAACATTTCCCCGCACGACAATAAAAACGTCCGCCATTAGTCAAATTACATACAAATAGAGGATAGATTTTTCTTGATGGATCTTGTTTTCTCCACATCTCCCACCTGCTTCCGGTCTCGAATTACCGTGGGGCCCCTCTTGCCATCCGCTATAAATTGAGGTCAGCGTAGTGAACGATCTCTAAGTGTCGTCCAGTTTGGATTCCAGTTCGAGCTACATATCGACTTTTACAAAAAACACAATTCAATTACATTCTCACAAGAAACTTAAGACGTTACCGACACCTCCAAATGAGTTCACATTTCTATTCTTTTATTTTTCAAAGACTTCCAAAATACGTCACATTCAACCCACGTTACACACAGACGTTAGTTTTAAAAACACGTAGATCTCAAGGTCAATTATGAACAAAAACACGCATATTACCACTTAAAATGATAGGAAAAATTAAGTAACTAAGCTTTCGAGCTTGCGTTTTCTTCCGAAGGGATTAAACAACCTTTTAGAAGGATCAAGGATTCTCCTCAGATCCTGTATTCAAAGTTCTGATTTAGGTACCGACACCCGATATAATAAAGTGGATATTGGGCGAGCACATCTTAAGTGCCCTAGGGAATCGCATAAAAATCCCTAGAACGCATTAAGGCTCGATACATATTAACATATAACATTCGGCCTTGAGATCTCAAAATACAACACGACACAAAGACAAAAGGCACACGAAAGGTTAATTAGATTCCCATGTCTCTTGCATACATAATATTAAGTCGTACAATTGGGACAGATCACGTTTCTACCCAAGTGTCGCACAGGAAAGACAAAAAATCTGCGGGGTATATTTAATTGATTGCGAGAGCTAGATTGTGGCATGTAATTACAAAGCAAGTGCGAACCTCGCTATATATATATATATATATATTTTATTATACATCATTCATTTACATTATTTTCTTTTTTTTTATTCAAAATACTTAATCCAATTTATTATTTTTCTAATTCAATTTATTATCACTTATTTTAGCAATTATTTACCATTTTATTTACCACCTCTTTTATTTTGTCATAGTTCCATTTTTATCAACGAAAACTCATTGGTTTTCGGTTAAAATTAGACATTATGTTATATTTTAATTTACAAAAACCTTTTTCATATTTTTCACCATGCAACCAAGCATTTTTCTTTGATTTTGTTCAACTTTTATTTTTATTTTGATTTCTCAAAAGACCTAATGAAAATCCCTCGATTTCCATTCCCAATCTCGAGTAGAATAGTAATTAGGCATTTTTCTTTTTTTTCACCAATACAACAAAGCATTTTTTTCTCTCACCACGCAACAAGGCATTTTTTTTTTGCAACCAAGCCTTCACTTTGATTTCGTTCAACTTTTATTTTTATTTTTATTTTGATTTCTCAAAAGACCTCATGAAATTCTTTTTTTTCCCCACCATGCAACAAGACATTTCTTTTTTTTTTCACCATGCAACAACACATTTTTCTTTTCTTTTTTCCACCATGCAACCAAGCATTCACTTTAATTTTTGTTCAAATTTTATATTATTTTGATTTCCCAAAGACCTAATAAAACTCCCTCGACTTCCATTCCCAATTTCGAGCAGAATATAGTTAGGCATTTCTCTTTTTTTCCACTATGTGTGTACCATAGTATTCATTTTTATGTCTGACCATTACAATTTTTGATTTCTATTAATTATACGCAAGCTATATATCATTATTACCATTCTCTTTTATCTCTTATATCACTACCAATGCTTGTATATAACCTCTCTATAACCAATTAATTTTCCCACAAAATTATTTTTGTTTACCTTTACAGAACTCACTCAGGTTTCACCCCTCGTGAATTCTTCGCATGTAGGGGGCGCATCTGTCATAATTTGTACATACTGGATGCAAACCCGACCCAATATGTATGCAATGTATGTTTTAAAAGATTTAATAAAGAACAAGGCTTAACAAAATCTGGGAGAGAAGGCCTACAAGAGGACAATCATTAGCGGGGTTTATTATCCCGGAACTCATAAAAATTGAGTTCAAGAACCTAACACTTCCTGGTCAAGTCAGAACAAGTCCAAAGGAAAGAATTTGCAAAGACCAATCAGAAAGCAGCTCATTAGCGACGAACCTATAGCGAACTTACACGTCACGAACGGTCAGACAATGAAAAAGAAGACGAGCTTTCGTCTTGTATCGGAAACGAGTTATAGGCAGTTGGGAGCTGGACAGCACGCAGTTAGGACCTCGGCACCATCGCAACCAGTTAGCCATATGAATCAGCTTGGAGCAAACACCCATCTCCCCTCCTCAGATAAGTTAAATTTCAGTTAGGCAATAGAAAGTTGATAGTCAACTTCGCTCAATTCCTCAACTCCTTCTCTCCCTCGATTACTTGCCCTTTTCAACCCAACCAACATTGTGTTTTCTCGTTATTTTCCCCTGTATGCAGAACTTTTCACTCAAACGACTGCGCTCAAATCAATCTCATCAATTATCAACCAACATCAAAAGATTTCGCAACGATAATACGATATATATAATTTGTTTATTTTTGGAACCACTGTGACAATACATTGGGCATTGACACGCGCAGAAAGGATTATAGAGACGTTGTCAAAGTGATAGAGACCTCCATTCGACTATCACCCCTCTGCAAAGGAATAAATATATTTAAAGGTAATTTATTTTTAAATTACTTCCTAATTATCTTCGTACGATGATTAAAACTATCTCCATAAAATATTCATCATAAAGAAATAGAATAATAAGGTTGGTAAACCCACATTAAACCACATAACCAACCGGATATAATAATACTTTTATAATGTGCTAAAGGAATATTTAGTCACACGCAATGTTGAAATCCACACAATATATTTTCGAACAGAATACAAACAGAAAAATTGTTATCCGTGATAAATTAGTTTTATGTGTTTAGTTCCATTAGACATTTTTATAGAAACATCTCCTCTTCCAATGATAAATTCAAATATCTGCTCTATATACGCCCTCATATTTGAAGAGTAAATTTAAATTGAACCAATCTCTACTTTACCTCTCGAAATATTTAGTTTCAAAAGATGAATTCAGATCTACAAAGAAAAAGGATTCCAACTAAATGGGTAAATTCCTTCTTTCTGTTCGTTGAGGGGATAAAGACGCCCTCAAAGCATTCACCTCTGTGATGGCACATCTGTGGTGATTTACTTCACTCTTTATATATATATTTAAAAAAATATATTACGGTTATATTATCATTCACATTAGTATTTTAGATGGCAGAACGCCATCTAGGAAAATAAAAATCAACTAAACGTTGATTTGGTTTGTTCAATAATACACTGGTGTCCAAAAAATAAGAAACTTTTGTTTTTAATGATATGTTTAGAAATATAAAACCCTAAAAGCTAAAAAGTAATTTAATTAGGTATTTTTGGGTCGTAGAATTTATTTATCGCAACCATTCGATTCGGTAAAATTGAAAATATGCAAAATTTTGCTTGTCTTATAAGTGTGCTATTTGACGTGTCGTTTACCCCATCAAAGAATTGTCCAATTATAATTTTATTTAATCCTTAGTTAATTATGAGTTAACGAAAAATTTTAGCAGATGATTTGAAATGGAGAGCTGTTGGAAAAATGGAGGCATGGCAATCACAAGTTGAAGTAGCAAAATGGCTAAATGAGAATAAATCTGTGGTCAGCAAAATATGGAAACATTTCATTGAGAAGGGAACCATCAAAAGAAAAGAAGGTTCTGGTAGAAAAAGAAAAACAGCTACCTCTGAAGACCGTTATCTGGTCGTAACTGCCAAGCGCCATAGGGAGATGGCAGCTATTCAACTCTCTAATGAACTCTCAAGTGCTACTGGAACGAGAATTTCAAGACAAACTGTTTACCGAAGGCTTCACGAAGGTGCTTTTTATACAAGACGACCAATGGTCTGTATCCCTTTAACCTCTGCTCACAGGAGAGCCCGCTTGAATTGGTGCTTGGAACATCACGCCTGGACTCATGATCAGTGGACCAATGTTCTCTTCAGTGACGAGTCGAAATTTAGTTTAAAGACAGATTCTCGACGAGTTTTCATCTGGGGGGAGCCTGGATCCCGCTATCATCCCAGTAACATCAGGGAAATAGACAGTTTCAGAGGGGGCAGTCTCTTAGTCTGGGCTGGCATCAGTTCTAGCAGACGCACACCCCTCCACATTTTTTCTGGGGGCACTTTAACTGCCCAAAGGTACAGGGACGAGGTCCTTGAGCCCGATCTAAGACCTTATAGAGATCAAATTGGTCACAATTTAATTTTTATGGACGATAATGCTCGTCCGCATAGGGCTAGGCTAGTCAATGAATATCTCCAGAGTGAGAATATTCGAAGGATGGATTGGCCAGCCAGATCTCCGGACCTGAATCCAATAGAGCATGTGTGGGATGCCCTAGGGAGGCGTATTGGAGCTCGTCACTCCTCTCCCAGAACCCTCGTTGAGCTAAGAACTGCTCTATTGGAGGAGTGGGGTTTACTACTCTTGGACCTCCTCCAAAGCCTGGTAAACAGTATGAGCGCTCGCTGTGAGACCTTGATAGCTGTTAGAGGTGATCATACTCCCTATTGATATCTTATTTATTTAAGATCTGGAACCTTAGCTTTGGGTTTGTTGGTAATAATTTGCATATTTCATAATATCAATTTTTTTTCATATAGCTAGTCAAATTCTCTATAGTTTAAACTATTTGTATACTAAATTTTATATTTGTTAATAAATTAGCTTTTGAGAAATTTCAATATTGGTTAATTTTCTTATTTTTTGGACACCAGTGTATATATGTTATGGTACATAACAAAAGAGACCCTTTTGTTACTCCAAATAAAGCACCAGCCAATAAATTAATGAAAATTGATCCTGGAATGCAGAAGGGTTGCTTATATAAATATGCTCCACAAAATAGCGTATAAATGTATCCCAAGTGTTCATCTTTAAGGGAATTTAAATTACTTGTTAGGTCATGAATTTCTTGTAATGAAGAAGGATACTTTAAATCCTGTGATGGTGGAGCAAAATATCTCAACAAATATAACATCCATGATGAAATGGCAGACAATAAAGGTATATATCGTAATTAGCGGATGTACCCGGCTTCGCCAGGGTTTTACCCTAGTAAGGGTTTGTCAAACGAACATTTGTTAGAACAATTCTCTATAAACTTATTTTGAAAAAAATAATAGATATATTTTGATAATTTGAAACTCGTAATTTTGAATCTCTCGATAAAGTGAAAAAAATTTCCCGGTCCCTTGAAAAATACTCGATAAGTTGAATAAAATCAACATTAATTGGTTCCCTCGGTAATTGGAAGTTAAAGGAATGGTATCTTGCCTTGGAATTGTATCATTATTCTTGTCTCAAATAAATTGCCGTGTCATCCTGAATTTTGTCTTTCCTAATTTTTTAGATTACAAAAGCATCAATTTATCTAGTGAACATTTTTCCCGGTCCCTTGAAAAATACTCGATAAGTTGAATAAAATCAATATTAATTGGTTCCCTCGGTAATTGGAAGTTAAAGGAATAGTATCTTGCTTTGGAATTGTATCATTATTTTTGTCTCAAATAAATTGCCGTGTCTTCCTGAATTTTGTCTTTCCTAATTTTCTACATTACAAAATCATTATTTCATCTATTCTCCCAATATATATGTTGTAGATAAATGATAAAACTAACTTTGACTTGTGCGCAATTAATAGTTAGAAAATCTTACTTTTGATAAATAATCTTTGAGATAATATACTTAGTGACTAAAACTTATAGATAAAAAACTTGTTATCATCGTCGCAATGGGGGAGCTGCTTGCGAGTTAAATCTACAAATCTGCAAATAACTCTAAGGATATTCAAGATATTCAAGAAATTATTTTTCAAAAACCTTACCGGGGATATACCTAATAAAATCCCAAAATTAACGGCAATTTGATGTATGGTTTTTAAATCTATAGAGTACAAACACACAGACAGACATTCAATTTTATATATATATATAGATTTAAGCCAACAACCTTATATTGTGTAATACTTAAAACAAGATTTTCATGTTGTATAATAGAAACACATCTGTAAATGATTATACGTATTATTAACATGTGTCATTACATCATTCTATGTAATGTACTTTGTACAAACTAAGGATAAATAAATGAAACTCTGTAATAGAGAGAGATTAAAGGTTCAGCTAAAGCAAGAGATTGAGATGGAAGTCCAACAACATATAAAGTTAGATATGAAACTGTCAGGGCGGCGCGAGTATAAATTTTCGCTTCCGATCCACGCTCTTGTTGCATCCGCAGAAATTTAATACTTCCTCTCTCGGCAAAGATATATAAGACCTCGGTCCTAGCCGAAAATATAGTCACTTCACCATCAGCGGGAGCCCTCGTCAGTTGTGTCCCAGGTCCACCTCATCGACCATGTAGAACAGTAAGAACTCTTCTATCTCTATCTTTCGCTCCTAGCTCAACTTTTATCTGTTCACGGAACTTTCCTAGTGAAACTGTGTCTTCCTTTTTTGTGTATGGACATTCCCAAGCTTTCCACTCTGCCTCGACCACGACTGCCTGCACTCTGTGAGAACTGTTAAAGGTCTTCCAAAGTGCAGAGAGGTACTGGAAAACTCCCCATCCTGACTGTTCCTCTCGGTCAACACAGTATTGCGAGAGTCGACAGGATCTCACACCATATATATATAATTTTTGACATTTTTTATTTCTTTGTCTCTCTTAGTAAGGTCTATTGAAAGTGTTCGAATTTAAATCGAATTCTTTTGCCTACTATTTTATTCCATAATTTTTTAAAAATAAATTAAACAAAAATAAAGTATTTTCTTTGTAAAAAATGATGGAATAAAATAGTAGGCAAAATAATACGGGTTAAATTCGAACACTTTTAATAGACCTTACTAAGAGAGACAAATAAATATAAAATGTCAAAAATTCTATATATACCTTTTTTGTTTGCCATTTCATCATTGATATCATATTCGTTGAGATAATTTGCTCCACCAACACTGGAATTAAAGTTTCCTTCTTCATTACAAGAAATTCAGGACCTAACAAGTAATTTAAATTCCCTTAAAGATGAACACGTGGGATATATTTATACGTTATTTTGTGCAGCATATTTATATAAGCAACCCTTCTGCATTCCAGGCTCAGTTTTCATGAATTTATTGGCTGGTACTTTATTTGGGAAAACAAAAGGATTTCTTTTGTCATGTACCCTAACAGCAATAGGAGCCAGCCTTTGTTTTATGATGCCAAAAAAAAATATATATATAAGCCAGAAGAAGCACATTTCCCTTTTAAATCACTTATAAACATCAGCTTAAACACCTCTATGGCCAATTCGATATATTTATAGCTCCTCAAATAAGATCTTGTGAAATCGAAGCCTTCCCTGTAATGATGATGGCCAAAGCTCGAAACTATGGAATTCAGGTTAGTTTGGTCGGCATTACCATAACTGGTGATATAGCACATTCTTTCTCACCACTATCACGTTTTGTACCCTGGCGGTTAACAAAGTACATTGTTTTATGCATTTTAAAGAGAGATATGCCTTTTTTAGTGAATGCATACCATCTATCCGCAACCTCTAATTGTATATATATTTATTCAAATTTATTCCGTATTTTATATGTATTATACGGATATTTTATGTTTTTTATGTGATTGCTATATATTTCTATTTATTTTTAAAAAATAAAAAAAAAATTAAGAAGCAAAAGATAAATCAACTTTATTATTCGATGAACAAAAGGTAACAACCTCCGTTCGATGCGCGCGCCGGCCGTTCGCGCGTCTCGTGACGTCACTCAAGCACGAAGGGCGCGCGCGGCGGGCAAACAATTTATAGCTTTCTCTCCTTTCTTTCTTCTCTTATATTACAAGGTATATTACATATTATATATAATTTGTGTATTTTCGGAACCACTGTGACAATACATTGGGCGTTGACACGCGCAGAAAGGATTCTAGAGACGTCGTCAAAGTGAGAGAGACCTCCATTCGACTATCACCCCTCTGCAAGGGAATTAAATATATTTAAAGGTAATTTATTTTTAAATTACTTCCTAAATATCTTCGTACGATGATCAAAACTATCTCTATAAAATATTCATCATAAAGAGATAGAAAAATAAGGTTGGTAAACCCACATTAAACCAATTAACTAACCGGATATAATAATACTTTTATAATGTGCTAAAGGAATATATATTTTTTTTTTACAAAAACAAAATACCTCATTGAGGACCTCTCGTCCTATAAAGGATTCGCCCGTTTACAGAGTAATTGAAGAGAAGAGAACTAATAATACAGAGAGAAACCTATATGTAGTAGGTATAGTATAGTATTTTCTAGACTGTGACTATATACAACAGCAGCAACAAGCCTTTTACTGGAATCAAAGTCCCATACAGGATTCGTCATTCTAGTCCTGACAAAGATTATTTACATATAATTATTTACATCAATCAGATTATGTGTATAGCTTCCCCTTCTCTTCAGCCGTCTTCCAAAATTTGAACAACGCAAACGCTCCAGTTCTGTTTCTCACCACCTCCTTCAACAGGAGCTCCAAAGAGAGTCCCTCAAGGCCTATTTCACTGAGGAGCACTTCTCGTTCGTCTTTCAGCCCCATACATGAGGGTATATGGTGATGTAGCCCCGGCTCCATTCTTGTTCCGCAAATTCCGCGTGTCCATCCGTCTGTTTAAAATATTCTTGGGCGATCATCAGTAAAGAGCACCGAGAGCTAAAGGAATATTAAGTCACACGCAATGTTGAAATTCACACAATAAATTTTCGAAAAGAATACAAACAGAAAAATTGTTATCCGTGATAAATTAGTTTTATGCGTTTTGTTCCATTAGATATTTGTATAGAAAACATCTCCTCTTCCAATGATAAATTCAAATATCTGCTTTATATACGCCCTCATATTTGAAGAGTAAATTTAAATTGAACCAATCTCTATTTTACGTCTTGAAATATTCAGTTTCAAAAGATGAATTCAGACCTACAAAGAAAAAGGATTCCAATTAAATGGGTAAATTCCTTCTTTCTGTTCGTTGAAGGGATAAAGACGCCCTCAAAGCAGTCACCTCTGTGATGGCACATCTGTGGTGATTTACTTCACTCTTTATATATATATTTTAAATATATATTAGGGTTATATTATCATACACATGAGTATTTTAGATGGCAGAACGCCATCTAGGAGAATAAAAATCAACTAAACGTTTATTTGGTTTGTTCAATAATATTTAGACAATCCAATTTCATGATGAATCAAGAAAAGTCAACCAGGTACGTGTTTCGGGCTGTTGGCCTTGATCAGTGTGTAGAAGGCTGTACCATGAAGCCCAAATATTTGTTCCAAGAAGTTTCCAGAGATATAAAAAAGGACTATTCAAGGCCAAATTTACGCAAACACTTTAATCATTAGAAAACATAATTTTGTATTACTTTTCATACACGCAAATATATATTGATGTATATCGCCAGCATCAACATCCAGGGCCTTATGACCCGCGTCATCAACTTTCACCTGTCACACACTCCTGAAGAAAGGAATCCCCAACTGCAGGTCATCGCAGATCAAGCCATCAGGTAGGATGCGTGTGCCCTCGGCGACTTCGAAATCTCCGAGGAGTCCACGAGCGACATTAGGTCTGGAGCCGTGGAAGCTTTCGCGCAACTCCTGGACCGGACCGCCCTCGTTGACACCGCGACCATTTTCGATGCCGCGCACCTGTCTACGAGGGTTGCCAGTTACGGAACCTGCGTAGACGCCGTCCGTCTCGTTCTAGTTCTAATACCATCAAGATTCTCTTGACGCATAAACCATTATTGGACCCTCAAATACCGCTGCTCGGACCACCGTGGAGAAGGATACTTCTCTAAGTAGGGGAATCTTCTTCACCATCTGCGCCATCCATTTCTGCTCTGCTTCGATTGGCGACAGTCATCGAGTGAGTTTAGGCGCTTCTCTGCGAATCTTCTATGAAGAACGGAAACATCCCTCCTGGAAATATATGGAGAGAACCGGGGAAAGCTGAAGCGGGACCTGGTTAAAGAGATCAAGTGACTCTCTATTCCCCGCGCTGAAGACGAATCAAGCCGGTTTATGCTCTCCAGGCTCGAGGCCGAAACCATGACGCCGACTACCCTTCGCTGATATTACATAGCTCTGAAATGGCGACCGTCTTCGACGTCCAGGAAAACCCCATCGAGGGAGAGAGCCTGAGGCACAGTGTCCTTAATTACTTCAGAGGGCGCTTCGACAGCTCTGCCTGCAGCCCGGAGGCTATCGCTTGGTTCCTGCAAGGAGCTACGAAAAGCTTCTCCCTGGAGGACAGTCAATCGCTTCATCGATTAGATATTTCCATGAGTGAGGTGGAAACTGCCATCAGCCGTCTGTTACAAGGGAAATCGGCTGGTTGGGAAAGCGTGCCCTGCAAGCTCGTCAAGAACTATGTGGACTTCTTCGGAAGGGCCATACATCGAGTCATCCTCGTATCCAAACTTGGCGGGGCTCTGCCTGAATCCTCTAGGAAAAATATCATCTGTCTCGTCCCCAAAGCGCACGGTGGTCCTGGCCTTAGGGCCACCGTCCTATATTTCTACCAACGGCGGACTACAGAATCGTCGGCGGCTTACTTCTGGGTCGACTTCTCGCCACCTACCAGTCATCGTGCCGAAATACCAGACATACGCCGTACTGGGAAGATGTCCCTCCTGTAATATTGCGTGCGTTTCTGACGAGATGGCCCTGGCCTTCAAGGACAAGTCGCCGCTACCAGTTATCTCCCCCAACCTGCAGGCCGCCTTTGGCAATGTGGACCGAGAGTTCCTGGCCGCCCAGCTGCGCTCTATCAACTGCCTCCGCCCTTCGCAGAATGGCTCCACCTTTCTACGCTGAGGCCGATGCTGCCATCAAGGTCGATGGAAACTTCGCCCGCCCATTCAAAAGGAACAGAGGGCTTCGGTAGGGTTAGGTCTGCAGGGCAACCCTTTTCTTCTCCACTTTCATCGGTTCCCTCCTGCGCCACCTGGATTGAGTTTTCGGAAGAGAGGACGTCCTGGCGAACGCCGATAATATTATCCTGATGATCCGCGAGGATTGGCAGTTCGAGAAAGTCAAGACCATCTTTGACGAAATCCGGCATACATCAGGAATATGCGTGAACTTCTCCTAGGGGCTGTGGAGCGGGGCCTGGAAGGACCGCGCCGACTCTTCGCTGAGTATTTCGTGGTCTGCATTTTCCATCACGGTGCTGGGCTGCGAAATTGCATCTGGCCACGGAACATCAGTCCAGAAAAATCACCTGATCGGCATCCTGGAGAGGGTGATATCTAGATGGTCCCCATACGTCCGTGGCTCTCCCTGGTCGAGCGAACGAGAGCGGCCAACTCGCTGGTACTAACGGCAGTACTCCGCCATCTGCACGGCTACCTGCCCTACGACGCTACTATCGCCAAACTACAGGCCAGGCTGACGCGGTTTCGGGGGTCTTGCCATCGAGTCGCTTGGCTCCTGGGAAGTCTACCATCTCGCCCTATGTCCGTCAGTGGCGAAGGGTTACTGGATGTGAAAACGCAACTCGAACTCGCCTGCTTCAAGGCGGTTCAGGCCGCATACCTAGCGGGAAGAAAGAATGCCTACTTATGGCTGGTAGAGTCCGGTTCTTGGATGGCCTCTTTGTCCTCGGGTTCCTGGCTACTGACCCGTCGCCGAAGGATGCAGATTTGTGGAATCAGGCCTCCTCCATCCTGGGCCTGAACCACCGGGTGGTGCCCACTCCCACCCTTCTGAACCTGCTGAGACATCTGTGGTGCTGCGTGGGATGACTACGCCGGTTTTGCACATCAGCACACACATTGCGCGTCGCATGTTGGATGTCCCCGCCTGGCTTCCGTTCCGATCTCGCGGTATCTCTGGCGCTGGGCGCCTGTTGTCCACGTACTTCCCACCAGCCTGGAGTTTTCACTCCTCCGTCAATGTTTCTTCGGAGGCCATGCAGCGGACATCTTTCTGCGACTGGCCCTGCAAGCCCTGCCTCATCCGGGGCACCCGGCGTTGAGCCAGCTCACCTGCATCGCCTGCGATTCCAGCAGCCTCTAACTAGCCCATCGCTACTCTCCTGCAACGTCGTCCGCCATTTCATCCCAGAAGCGTTTTCCATCATGGGGCGAACTCGGACTTGTAGTTTTGGATTTTCACGGTGGGCCTCGAGGAGCACGCCATCATCATGTCCTCAGCGGCGAAGCATGCAATCAACGTTTTCTTCGTAGATCGCTAAATGTGTGGTGTCTGGCTGGAGACCCGTTGACGATCTTCCATCAAGCTCTGCAGCGGTGGCAGAGGCGCCATATACATATTCATTATTCATAACATATTTTTTTTAATAATAATAATCATCATTGTAAATTTTTCACCACTACTTCATGCACTTTGCCTCTATTGACTGGATGTCAATATAAGGATGTTAATTTTCATTGACTCTCTTTTTCTCTCAAATACTGAAAATGATTTGTATATATATTTTGAAAATAATAATTACAAGATAGTTTATACAAAAAATAAGGCATATCCTGACCTTTCTCTTGAGGTAACCCGGTTCCTGAAGCGTACTAAAGTCATTCCCTGACCACTAACATGAGAGTTTTATAGATGGCAGAGCGCCTTCTAATGGAACAGAAATCAAGTAAACGTTGATTTAACCTCTTCCCTGAAATCCCTAAATCAACGTTTAGTTGATTTCTGTTCCACTAGATGTGGCGCTCTGCCATCTAAAAAACGCTCATGTTAATGGTCAGGGTATTCCTTGATTGTTTTTTTCATATCAACACCTGACCTTTTTGATTTATTTATTTAAAATTATTTTTTCACATAAAATAGTTTGTAAAAATTTACGGGAGAATATATTTAAATAGGAAAAGGCGTGTGTTTTGTAATAAATGAATAAATAGTGTATAATATAGTTCTTTTATATATTCTATCAATTTAAATGATAACATCAGTTGTCCTAAATTTTCATTTCGGTTATATAAAAGCGTTTCTTGAATATAAATTTGAATATTTCTGTATTTTAAACTGTCAACTCGCGAACAGAATTCAATTATTCGAACTATATATATATTTCATAGTGGATTATATCCTAAATAATAGAACTATTGTCTATTTATGATTAATGTATGTATAAATACTTAATGTGGATCTCTCAGAGCTTATAATAAAACAACAATACCTGAATATTTGAATAATTATAAATATTTATTATCTATATGATAGTTGTTGCATATTACTTATTTATATATATAACATATATATTAATATTTATCTTTATTTCTGTCAGTTTCTGCCTGTAATTCCAAGGAGATTTGAAATAGAAGTCAGCAAAATTTGTATTTATTCCTCCTTTTAGGTCATAAACCATCGCTGAAAAAAAGTAAGCGCCAACTTGTATTTCTATGTTATTGTTTGCGTTCATCGAATTAAGTTCGACTTTTGGTGACCATATGGACAAATTATCTCCAGTTTAACCTGTTAGTGACCATTCCTCCCAGCTCATCTAGTGACCATCCGGTATATTTCCTAACCCTTTTCATCCAAACTTTCTATACTGAACACGATATAAATAATCGCCTAGATTCGATTATCGTATTGAAACATTTATTAAAAGTCATGGGTAACCTACTTTAGCCGAGTTCTCTGTAAATCTGTCAGTGATGACGTCAGCAGGTCGATCCACGACAATAAGGACGGAACGTGACAAAGCGCATTCACGTCAGATCCACCTGTCAGATAGACACTTATTATAGCAAACTCTCAATGTGTATTGCTTATTTTTTCAACGAGTGGTCGCCTGGAATATCTCGAGGTAATACCTAGCTACACTCAAGTTGGAGCGGTTTCGAGACACAGTGTATAACGTATTACGGAATGATTTAATGACGGCAGGGATCTTGAGGTGCCTCATGGGAGTTAGCAATAGGTTTCTGTTTATTTAATTAAGGGTAGCTGTATTTACATCGCAAGAAATATGAAAGGTTTTCAAATGTGGTTCGAAGGATTTAAAAAATATATATATTTTTTTTACATTACCAAGAGGACCAATTCTCATATCAGAATGGGCATAACCAAGCGGCTTATTAATATGATCATGGCAAGCTGTCTTGAAGGCATATTACTTGAAAAGATAAGAATTTGCCAAAAATTAAAAATCTAAAGGGAAGGATAGAGGGAACAAGGAAAGGGGCACCACCTAGAAAAATATTACGTTGAAGAGCAAACCCTGGAACCAACAAGAAAGGCTTCCTAAAACTAACAACGATGTAGAAAGATTCTGGTGAAGTTCTCAAGCTATGATCAGACCTACCGTCAAGTATATACATTGTATTCATAATTTCAAACTAATCAGTCTGAAATGCTATTTTAAATAACGTTTCTAATATATTTTCGTCGTCATATATGAAAAATAAACCTAAATACCTATATGATGTTTTAAATGTGACACATATATATATTTAAATAAAAATGCTTATATTAAATTAAAATATCATTCTATTTTACCAATATGTCAGTTGGCTGAACCATTTTCAAGGTATTATAACATTTTAAAGTGTGTCAACAATAAACTCAGCGCCACATACACTCAATAGAATTAAATTTAAAAATATATTTTTGCTTATATATAAGCGCTGAGTTTGTTGTTGACACACTTTAAAATGTTATAATACCTTGATAAAGGTTAGTGAAATATTGGTAAAAATAAATTATATTTTAATCCATTATATGCCTTTTTATTTATTTATGGATAGCTCTATTTTCAAAAAAATATATATACGTATATATGTGGTATAAAGGGTGGGAAAGAAAAACACCACAATTTGGAAGAGGAACCCAAGCAACCAGAGAGAGATTGAGATTGGAACTGATTTTTTTCAAAGTCCATATAAGATTATATAAGATTAAATACAGAATAAATATAAATATGAATATATAAGATTATATAATGATAAATATATGAATAAATAGATATAAATATATAAAACAATTGATAAGTATACATATTTATAATATTGTAGCGTAGAAATCAAGCCTTGAAATATCCTAAGATGTAAAAGTATTTATTGATGACGTCACAGCGACGAGTCGACAATTATTAACAGGTCAGCCCAAAACTATTTACCGCTAGAGAATCTTGAGCAAGCAAGCAAAGATATATTTTGATAATTATTTTACATAAAAGATTAATATATATTTATATAATCTGTTGAATAGTTTCATTGAATAATTTAATTAATAAATTATTTCTTCGTCACATAGCCTCCTCCTATAAAGAGCATCGACCCGATGCTCAGAAGGAGACTTACATCCTCAGTCTCAAGGCTCGAGAACGGGTGATAGGGCCTGAGATCTCTACGCGGGTCTGTGGTTGTTGTGTTCGTTCAGTGGGGATTTCTTCTTCCTGGAAGTTTGTCGAGTCATCTTCTGGGTCCTCTTCTAGGTGGTCCCCCTGGTCCTCTGGGTTTAAATATGGTTTCATCCTACAAATGTGAACTAAATCTTTTGTTTTACTACGACCTTGCTGGTTTCCGAATGTTTCAACTTCATAGGTCACATCAGATATTTTTCGGGTTACTTTGTATGGGCCGAAGTAATGTCTCATTAGTTTTTCCTAACAGGAACGGCGAGGCGACTGGCTGGGTCTTCTCTCAGGAGACTAATGTTGTCCTTTTCGGCCAGTGTAAGGAGAGGGGCTTCGGTAGCGGCGTATATTTTCTCTTGGCAAGTCGTCGTTGGGCTCTTGGCTGCTCCGAGAATTATAGAATGTTCTAGGCTCTTGCCTATATCTCTGTTTGTAATTCCAAGTTTGTTCTCCTTCATATTCTCTCCTCCTGTCACGGCAGTAGCGCACGACGTGGCCAGGGCGTCCGCAGTGGAAACAGATTGGCTTACCTTCAGTGGTTCGCCATTCGTTGGTATCGCGTCTTCCGTTTACTTGTTTCGGCTGCTGCGGTCTAGGTTGAAAATTTCTGGGTTGGAACTCGTACCTAGGGCTTGGTAATGGTCTTTGCGCTCTATTTTGAGGGAAACTTCTAGAAATTGGCGCAATGGTTTTTTCAATTTCTTGCTGCACCATATGTTTAATTGCAGAAATTTCTGGTTCTTCTCGAGGAGAGGCTAATTCTCGCTGTACCTCCTCACGAACCATTTGCCTAATCATAGATGACAGATCTGCCCTGTCATCATGATCACGGAGAGACGCCACATTTGGTAGGCGCTCGTATCTGGTTGGGGTAACTCGCCTACAACGGAGCGCCTCAACACGGCGACATTCTGTAATAAATTGCTCGGTGCTCTGTACATCCCTCGGTAGGAGTGCTTGATAAAGCACCTCAGCTATCCCCTTCATGAGGTGGGAGATTTTATCTTCCTCGCTCATTTGAGGATCAACCTCTTTGCACAAGCACAGGACATCCTGGATGTAAAATTCGGTACTTTCACCTTTTAATTGTGCCCGTGTTTTAAGTTTCTTCTCCGCTTGCAATTTTGAATTTTCTTTTTTTCCGAACACATTCTCTAATTGAGATGTGAATTCCTTCCAAGTCTGTATGCTTTCTTCGTTGTTCTCGAACCATTTGAGAGCAGTTCCAGACAGATAAAAATAAACTTTAGTAAGACAAAGGGTTTCGTCCCAATGGTTGTACTTTGCCACACGTGCATACCCTTTTAACCATTTTTGAAGATCTTCACCATCCTCCCCGGAGAAAATGGAAGGGTTCCTTGGCAAATGTTGAACAACGTAGTTGCTTACCTGAGCACCTTCCTTCTTTACATTCATAGAAGTTTCTTCTGGTTCAACAGAATCAATTTTTCTTTTATTTCTTAATGGGTATCGGTCCAGTCTCTCCACCAGTTGTAGCGTAGAAATCAAGCCTTGAAATATCCTAAGATGTAAAAGTATTTATTGATGACGTCACAGCGACGAGTCGACAATTATTAACAGGTCAGCCCAAAACTATTTACCGCTAGAGAATCTTGAGCAAGCAAGCAAAGATTTATTTTGATAATTATTTTACATAAAAGATTAATATATATTTATATAATCTGTTGAATAGTTTCATTGAATAATTTAATTAATAAATTATTTCTTCGTCACAATATATATACAAGTCGTCATTAGTGGCGCCCACCGCAGGAAAGACTCCGCCACCGGTGGACAGCGAGAGTTCTTTCCCACAGAGTGTGCAGGTCGATAAGATGGCTGGCGTTACCCACCTCAAGACCAAGATGGTACTTGTAGATGTTAGCCTTCGCCACGCTGGTCAATTTCATTGTCTCGGGATGGAGGCCGACGCCGAACAGCCAGACCTGCATATCCAGGGGCACTTCGCAGGAGGCGAACACCTCCCGGAGCAGGGGTCGCACGGCTCGGCAACTCCAATATCTGTGTGTCAGCGACCCGTCGCTGGACCCACAGGCGGCACAGTTGGCACGCCTCGAGGCAGGATGGTCAGGATGTGGTAGGGCGCGTAGGGCCAGCCGCAGGGCGACATCTGCGTCGTGCCCCGAGAAGCAGTTTCGGCCCAGGGGATGAAGCGGTACATATCCACGGTAGAGATCCACCGCGCAGATAGCTCGGCAACAGGATACTCCTGGAGCCGTGCCGAATTAAGTGCCCGGCGCGCCCTCTGGGTGGTGAGGCGGGTGATTAGAGTCGCCGATACCCGCAGTACGATGGTCTCCGCCTCGTACTCCGCATGATAGCTGGAGCTGGCATTTTCCTTCAGAAGACGCTGGCAGAAGGCCCCCAGGTGCTGAGCATCCAGGAGCGCGGCCCGCGTTAAGCGCGTTAGGGCAGGGACACCATCGGAGAAGGCCCTGTAGCCAGCGCTCGGGAGCCAGCATGTCTGGCGGCCGCGGGAATCTATTTTCGCCTCGAAGGCGCAGGGAGCTCAGGATGGCGGGATGCAGAACCCGGCGGTCCAGCTCAAAGACACTTGAGGCGGCCTCCCAAGGCTCAACAGTCTCCTCCTCCTAGGCGCCGGCGGTGTCAGCCACGCCCGGTTGCGGACCAGCCAAGAGTAGCCGTTGGCGGCGCGGCGAAGAGAGGCCTGGACCCCCTTCAGGCAGGCGAGCCGAAGCTGGCACGCAATGTCAAGCAGGTCGACGCCACCATTGGAGACTGGACGAGCCAGGGTGCGCCCGGGTAGCCACGAGACTCGGCTCGTACCCCACACGAAGCGCGCCTACCGCGCAAGCAGCCGGTCGACGGTGGTTTCAGGTAGAAGATAGCCGTGGAGGTGGTGCAGGATGGAACCCAGGACCAGGCTGTTGGCCGCCCGGGCACGACCCACCAGCGACAGGCCGCGGGTGAAGGGTGACCACCTCGCGATGGCTCGCTCCAGCAGCCCCATAACGTGTGAGTCCTGGGATGCGACGGTGTTTCTGGTGGTGATGGTGCAGCCCAGGACGGTCAGCGACTCAGACGTCCAGGAGATTCCCAGAGGAGAATCCGTCCGGTGCTTCCAGGAACCGCACCAGAGCCCGCAGCTCTTCGTGAAGTTGACACAGCCACCCCGGAGGACATGCGGAACTCTTCGAAGATCAGGGGCACGAGCTCAAACTGAGCGTCGTCCCTGATGAAGAGTACGATGTCGTCCGCATAGGCGACCACGTTGCCGCGGCCCAAGGTCCTCTCGAGGCGGCGTAGCAAAGGTCCAACTCCGATACTGAAGAGCGCGGCGCTGAGACGGCAGCCCTGCCTCATCCCGTTGAGAAGCGGGAGGGCCTTGGTGTATACATCTCAGACCCGGATGGAGGCGTCTGCTTCCCCGTTGAGGACAGCAATCCATCCTAGGAAGGTAGATGGCAGGCCCAGCTTCTCCAGCAGGGCGAACATGTAGCTCCTGCTCAGGGTGTCGAAGGCCGACTTCAGGTCCAAAGAGATGACAGCCAGCGGCGTGTCATGTCTGGATGCCCCGGTGGCTTCGTCAGACACTCGCGCGATATTCCAGGAGGATTACCGTCCTGGAACGGCGTAGGTCTGACAGTCGGGCACCAGGTCTGGCAGATGACGACGCAGAAGGGCCATGAGCACGCCGCTGAGGACCCTGTAGTCGGTCGTTGGAAGGCTGATTGGCCTGAATGCCTGTAGAGCCGGACCACCGTGCACCGTTGGCAGAAGGATGACCTTGCTGCGCCTTGAGGATGGAGGTAAGGCCCCGCGGAGTCGAGAAGCCTCGTAGATTTGCCAAAGAACTTCGGCGAAGAAATCTTGAAAGGCTTTGACAAACTTGCAGGGTAGTCCGTCCCATCCTGAGGCACGGCCGTTTGGCAGGCGGTGGATGGCTGCCGCTATCTGTTCGCGGGAGATGTAAGCGAGAAAGATCTGGTCCTACTCGTCGAACTCCAGGGGAGTCACTTCAGCTAGGAAGTCGGCGATGGCTTCTTCCGAGCTTGGATCCTGAGCCAAGCGACTGCTTAAGCGCTCCGGAAGGAAACGCCTAAGCTGGTTCCCGGAGATGGCGTTGCCGTCGTCGTCGGTGAAGGTGGAGAGAGAGCGACGTCTGGCTCGGGGGGAACACCCGAGGTCCGAAAAGGAAGGATAGTCGGAGCGGGCAGTGTTAATCCTCCAGTCTCCGCCTCAGGAAGAGGCTTGCTCTCTCGATGTAGCCACCGCCGGACTCGGCGACGGCAGGCGCAAGTGACCGAATCTCCGCGACCAGATTTTCTTTGATCCTGGTCCATTGTTCCCATAACATCGAGGGTGAGAGATTTTCTAGGTCTACCTATATTTCATCGATGAACGTTTCTATTCAATCGACAAAGAGGTCTAACCGTAGCAGCTTTCCGATGCAGGGAAGTCTTGTAGGAGCTTGATCTCCTACTTGGATCAGGACGGCACGGTGGTCCGAGTAGGCGTAGTCGATGGTTTAAAATTGGGTGATGCGGTCGCAGAAGCCTAATGGAAGTAGGATTCTGTCCAGACGACGCGCCTCGACCCGACTTCCGATCGTAGCATCCCTGGTGTGCTCCAGTGCAGTATCGAAGAAGGTGGCGATGTCAACGAGGTCGGCTTGGTCCAGGAGCTCCGCGAGGGTTTCTGCTGAAACTGATGCCAAGTCCTTCGCCGATTCCTCTGAGATGTTCAAATCACCGATGATCCACGCACCTTCTTCACGCGACAAAGCTGCGATGATCTGGAGCTGGCGGCAGCGCTCTTCAGGAGCATGAGAGACGTGGGCGTTGACAAACGCCATTGAGACTTCCCGGACTGTGAGGTCGATGACAGCCATCTTGCCAGGCCACAGGATCTGCTGCCGATGAACAACGACGCCGGCCGCGAAGACGCAGGCGAGGCCTGATCCCACGGTGGTCGTTGCGGGGGCAACAACGGCGCTGTAGCCTTGGCAGAGGTCTCCTACGCCGTCCAGGGACATGACGTTCGTCTCCTACAGAAAGCAGATGTCGATCTCATGCTCCTTGAGAAAACAGCAGGGCTGAATTCTCCGGCGAAGAGCGGAGATGCCGCGCGTATTCAGGGTCGCAACTCGGAAGTTCATTTGTGCCTGCGATCAGAGGTTCTGGCGCGTGATATCTTCTTATACAGGGTACTACTTGTTGTCCCTGTCAGAGCCATAAGCGCGCTGGCCAAGTTGGCAATGGCCTTTCTCTGATCGATGTTAGTTTGGTCTAATAACCTGTCCATTTTCCCAATATGCGTGAGTGCCTGAATGAAGTTCTTCTCTCTCCAGGCCCAGCTTCTGGGTACGAGCGATGGCTTCAGACGCCTTTTTGTTCTTCAGGAGAACGCCTATCTGAATCTCCGCCATGTTGCGCCCTTCTTGGGAAGATTCGGGCTCTTTAATTTCGCTCCCATTTTCAAGTGTGGGAGAAGTCAGGTCGGCCGCCTCTTCTGTTCTTACTGCGTCGCTGGGAGGAGAATCTGCGACGACAACAGCAGCCGGTGGTAGAACTGCAACAGAAGGAGGAGGGGCGTTCGAATTTGAGGGTGGCTTGCTAGGGATTGCCGTGGGCACAAGGGGAGCATCCACGGGGAGCAACAGGTGTCTCTCCTGCAGGCCGTTCTTTCGTGGGCAGTTGGCGCGTTGTGACCTTGTCTATTACACAGGAAGCACTTGATCCCGTATGTCACGTAGACATGGGTGGCCATCCCCTTGGACTTGACGTCCAGCGGAGCAGGGATCTGGGAGAACTTAACTCCGTCTCGCAGAGTGATGAGCCTCCCGACGGGAATCAGCCCAGGAGGAGTCGTCCAACTCCATCCACTTCTGGACAATGGAGGTCACTTATCCGTAGGGCCGAAGTGCTGAGACGAGATCAGCATCCTCCACGAAGAAGAGGACGTTGCTCAACACAATACGTTCGGACCTTTTCCTCAGGGGGAAGGCCCGCAGGGTGGCATCTTCGAAGTCGAGACCCTCCTCGACGAGCTTGTCGGCGAGCTGTACACTGGAGAGGCTGACCAGGATTTGCCCCTCCATCATTTCCATCTGGTAGACGGTGCCCTTGCCCAGCTTCGCTTCCAGCGCCAGAAAGTACTAGGCCTGGCTGAAGTCTGGACAGAATTCAAGGTAGACACACTGGTCTACCTTCCGCACCGCCAACCTGGCTCGGAACAACGCCTGCTTTTCCCGGGTCGACGTACATTCCTGTACCTTGGACCTGGGCGCTGGGCATTGGGTGAGAGTTGGCTTCGTGACAGCCGACTGGACGCAGCCCCTCGTGGCTTTTCGTCTTGCCGTTACGGAGTCCACCGGCCTCTTTCTCCTTGGTTCCACCTTGGTGAAGCCGTCTGTTTCCTCCTCCATGGGGAGTTAATTCGCCCGATCGACGAGATCCGCCCAGCTCGTCGACGGCTTGCCTGTTCCAGGCTGATGGTTGATGGTGCTCTTCTCCGTCGCCGTAGAAGTGCTGATTGCATTAGCGGTTGAAAATGGCACTTGGCTTTCAGCCAAGGCCATTTGTGATTCGGGGGGCGGGATCCCCCATAAAAATTCAAATTTTCTACTTCTCTTCGGAGGCGGTTAAAACCAGAGAGAGAGAGAGACGGGACCGGCACAGCCGGGCGGTCGTTCGTGTCGCACACAATCCCCAATTGTCTTAAAAGTCCCAAGGTGTTAACTGACGGGCCCCAGTGGTCGCCCCTTGGAATGTCGGTGATGTCTTTACCCTCCCGTATCTCTCTGGTTGTCTGTAGGTTGACTTTATTATTCCTGGAAGAGTAATATATTATGACATCTGGTTCTCGTTGAAGAAGGATGAACATGTTCTGAGTATACTTAAACCTGAATAAGCCATAAATAAGGAAAATAATTTTATAGTTGAAATTAATTAAGGTTATGGTGACATAGTTTTATGTAAATAAAATATTGTATTGTACACAAGTAAATATTATCTACAAGCATTTTAAAATCTAAGAAGAGTTTAAAATTTAAGGGATTGTGGAAAATATAAAAGTCATAAAAGGCTATATACAATAACATCTTATGTATTATAAGGAAATGTTATTTAGAGGTGTGAACAAGGAAAAGGGAAGTCATATACACATGATTGAAATCTTAAGGTCATTAAGACTGGGAACTCTAGACTTATAGATATTTTTCAGGCGGACATGGCAAGGGAAAATTTGGCATGGGATTTCTATGCTATAGGTGTAGAGTACGAGAAAATGTGAGGTTGAGGGTGGAAATTGCGTGAGCTCAGACCTTGGGTAAACATAGGATATATACAATGTTAGCATTATGGCGAATAGAGCAAGGGAAAACTTGGCATGGGCCATTCTACCTGATCTATGCAGTTACTCGTGTAGCGAGTCAGAGGGGAGAAGTCTCGTGTGTAGGTGAGGAAGTCGCATGGACTTATAGTTAATTTTAGAATATAAAATAGTTCGAGATGCAAAGGTAGAATATAGGTGAACAAAGCGAGATGAAACTTGCTTTGGGCCTTTCCACCTTAATTATTTCGATACTAAGAGACTCTAGTAGTTTTAACTAATTGAAGGAAAGTGTGCCCGCACAGTGCCAAAAATTGAGACGAGGACGGTGTTGTCCTTTAAAAGTGACAAGCTTCTCGTACACGAGGTGTTTGACCCGTCGTGGGAGCTTGTGCGAGGAGATGATTTCGCGACGGGTTGAACGTAAAACCCATGTCTGCGCGAAATGATGACGGCCGGACAGAATCAGCTACGATGTTTAACGTACCTATGTGGGAAATATCGGACGTAGGCTATATCGTGAGGGTATGGACAAGGACAAACATAGATTTGAAGACAGGGTCCGTGTGGCGCGAGGAGAAAAAGAGAACGGTGCCGTTCAACGCAGCTTGTTAAAGTGCGAACAAAAATAAGTTGATAAACATCTAGCAGTTAGTCAATCTGCATCCTTTGACGAACACACCAGTGGCTAAATTGTGTGAGTCGGTGGATATGCTAGAGAGAAAATCTACATAATATATTATCATAAATCGAGGGTGAAGATTAGAATTTTAAAATGGCAATATAGTAGTTCGATAATTGATTAATCAATAATTTTATAGAAGGTCATAAGCTGGTAGAAGGTTGACAAAGTTGTAAGAATGAGAGGGGCATTCAGGGGGAGATTAATAAAGGTTACTAAGGGTTGGTTGTAAACAATAGTCGATTAGAGCCAGCAATTACAAATAGGTTGAGGTCACAAACAGAGTGATAAAAATGCTCAGGTATTGGAGCACTGTTTTGATGAATCAATTGATTATGAAAATTAAATTGTTAATATTAAAAATCGTGAGGCATGAATAGGTAAAAATTCAAATTCTAATTTTTAAGGAATTACTTTAAAATATAAATTATTTCATTAAAATGTCTATTATTAAATTCGATTGGTAATATAACAAATTTAATGGGTTACATATATCTAGATATATAGTATGGATATTAAAATGAATGTTAATAGGCGTGGAGAGAATAAATGGAACTAAACTAATAGTAGAAATATTGGCACCATAGTCCACGACAAATTATTTCTTTAAAAAATGGATGCTGAAGATTAAAACAATTGCACTTACAGGTTATGCTGGTTTAGGGTGAAAGTAGATTCATTGAGTTGACTGAGGGAGGGTCTGTCTGCTGATACTTTTTGGGCCAGTGTTGTCCGCCACTCTAGTGGCAGGGATATGGCGGAGTCCATGGTGGTGGAAGGTGTCCTGCTCTGGCGCGGCGATCGTTCTTGGGCAGATCTAGAGCTGGAAGAAGTGTGCGGCAGTTTCATCTCCGTCGTAGGTGATCACTTCTTCCGGGTCACGGTTCAAAAGTTGGCGAGGAAGGGGGTGAGAGCTCGAAGAGAAGTGGCTACAGTTGAGTTGGTTGTAAATTCTTGTGGAACTTGGCTGTGGATTTATCCGATCACCATGACTTTGCCTTTTGTTTTCTTCATATTCTAGTAGATATGGGAATTTGCCTTTCGGTCAGGTCTTATCCTGTCGACTCTCATGTGGTATAAAAGGTGGGGAAAGAAATAAGGACACCACAAGTTGGAGAAGGAACCCAGGCAACCAGAGAGAGCGAGAAAGAGAGAGAGAGACGGGCCCGGCACAGCCGGGCGGCCGTTCGTGTCGCACACAATCCCCAACTGTCTTAAAAGTCTCAAGGTGTTAACTGACGGGCCCCAGTGGTCGCCCCTTGGAATGTCGCTGATGTCTTTGCCCTCTCGTCTCTCTCTGGTTTGTCTGTAGGTTGACTTTATTATTCCTGGAGGAGTATATATTATGACATATATATATATTTCGGATTATAAAATTTATATATTTTATAACATATCGATTGTTGTTTCGCCTATTTTTGACGATGTCTTAACCTCCTAAAATATGGATAAATAGTACATCATAATTATAAAAAATAATTTCGTATATGATGTTATTTAAAAATACATTTGAGGGGTTCATAGGTAGGTGCAGTTTCAAATTTATTGAAATAGAAAGCATATAAATTATATGAGTAGAGTCATATAAAAAATAATAAAATTTTCCAGTAGAACCTCTTTATATTTAAACACAATTTATATTTAATTACTAATCTCTTTAGATATAAAACGGAAAGTCTAAGAGAAAGCGAAGAATAAAAGTTCCCTTTTTATTTTAATATAGCGTTAAAGGATGAGCTATCATAAACCTTTCAGGTCTTTATAGGTGTAATTATAAAGGACAGTAAATTAAACGCATATTTACGTAGATATGTGTTATATATCATTTGCATATATATGTCGTATATGTTGTACATATGCAATGTTGTAAAAAAGAATATTCACATAGAAACACAAGAAATGTAAAGCCTGATATAAATTTAAAATGGCGTTCGAACAAAAATGGACACCCGGAAAAGGAAGGGTGCGGCATCCAAGAATAGTCGAATAACAGGTCGTTAATTTTTTTCACGAAAATATCAGGACAAATATAAACACATTGTTCTTAAAATTAATGATAATAAAAAATGTTTACTAGCCGAATGAATCATTTATTTTAAGAACTATAAATGCCGGCCAGGCAGCCTCTAACTTTACGATAAACATATTGCTCATACCAGTCCTTGATTGGACACGGACGCCCGAAAAGGTCCGCCCTCTCTGACGTCCCCATTAACATATAAGCCTGGTTGTTTCTGGAGCCAGAAGTAGGGAGCCAGTACAGATGATACGCGACAGCCAGGAGTCAGGTGCAATTGGGTCGCAATGTTGCCAGATTGACCAGAGCCATCTCAGGACTCCCCATAGTTCACACTCACCTTCCCGGGGGCTGCCCCTCTGAACCGAGGTGACCCTGTTCCTATGCGTGTGGCCTTCGCTTGTCTTCAGACTAATACGCTCCTACTCTGGCCCATGACTGCAAGTTGGGTGCGGTGTCTACTGCGACATATTGTTGGCTTCACATTTTACAACAACTAAGTCGACAGGATAACCTGTCGAAGACAATTAAGACAATCTCTGGAAACCGAGGCAACATGTGGCGCAAATCTGATTAGATATTCCCAACCTTCACTCTGATAACGAAAAAACTCTCCTGGCGAAATTTAGCACTCATCCCTACCGAAGCTTCAAGCTTCCACAAGCCCTACTCGAGCCCATTCCGTCGGTAGGACGACAACCCAAGAAGATCAATTCACGAGACTGAACTTTCCCCAAAGCTCAGAGTTTTTAAACTTTTATATTTTTTACCTCAAGCTAACAACTCGATTCACTTTAATTTGTAAATTTATTCCTTTTGTTTTAATTCCAACTCAATTTTTCACCCTTTTATTTGATATAAAAATCAATTTTTACAACTTCATAATCAAAAATTCTCAATTTTTTAATTTAAAATCAAATTATTCATTCCTAATTCATATTTAAATTATCATTGACTATTTTTCTCAATTATTTTATTTTTTCAAATTCAATTTATGATTACAATTTATTTACATGTCAATAATTTCGCCATTAAAAAGCCCTATCAGCCATTACCTCATTTTTATCAATTTAATCATTTTCCATATGACTTTACCAAAATTTCTAGAGAATTACATAATATAAATCTTCAAATTGAAAAAAAAGGTTAATCTTGTTTACTCGAATCATATTTTATTTCAAATTTATTTATTTTTCTTAAATCATAACCTTTATAAAAATACCCATCTTATAATCAAAATCTTGATTATTTTGAAAAATTATCTTTTTTGTCAACCATTATTATTAAACGTTCTGAACTCGAATTCTATGTGTTACTGCCTTTTCCTTTTTGTAATGACCATCTTCATTACCAAATTTCTCTCTTTCTCAACACGATCAATTTTAAAATATCAATTTTTAATACAAATTAACATAGATGAAACTCTTATCTTAAAATGAAAATTTATACCTTCTCGGCCTCAGCATAAATTTTATTTTACAATTTTTCTTTATAATTAATCATATGTGAACACATTTATTGGAACAAACATTTTAGCACTCTCACACATCTTCAATTCGCCCCCACGCGGCACCACTTCTCAGTGCGCGAATTACAAACAAATTATCTCGAGCCATATAATCGAGCTAATATCGAGATATTTCAATTGTTCCACTAAACGCGCCGCATCAACAAACATTCACAAAATATTATTGTATGTTCATATAACCACCACCTATGACTTCAGTAAACATATTTATGATGAAACAAGTTATATTTTTCCTTAAAACAACAACTTAATGTGGCACCTTTACAGCAAAATATTTTTTTTGTGTATGTGCCACAGCGCAACTTAACCTATATATATATATTTTACTTTTATCAGGCCACAGACGCCTCTTTCTCCATTGACACATCTTTTTATTTTTTACTCGAAAGTGTGTCCACGTCGCCAGTTACATTTTTTATTATGTTCGATAGTAAAAAGGCATATATTGGATATTTGCCAATAATACAGCTGGCTGAACGCCAACCTTAATCGAGGCCCAATTTTGGTGGTTGAGGTACAGCTTGCACCACGCTGATGAGGGCCAACAGCCCGAAAGGCGTCCGTGGTTAGCTTTTCTTGATTAATCAAGAATGGGTGTTTGGCCAATTCTGTAATAATTAAAAATCAACGAGAATAGTTTATATTTATTCCGATAGATGGCGCAAGCCATCAGCAACTTCCAGTTACACGATAAGGATATGCCTTTTTTCATAATTATGAACCTTATCCCAGTACAATATCACATTTGTACTATTTTTTCACATTGTGTCGCGGTCTCACGCAATTCTGGCCTTAACTACCCGTTTCATGATTTTACAGGATGCCTTGAATGACCAATATTTTGCACCATGGGTGTTTGGCCAATTCTGGAATAATTAAAAATCAACGAGAATAGTTAATATATATTCCGATAGATGGCGCAAGCCATCAGCAACTTCCAGTTGCACGATAAGGAGATGCCCTTTTTCATAATCTATTATTCTTTTGTGCATTTTAATAAAAAAAAGCATTTTAAATCTATTTATCAATTTATTTTTTAATTTAATTTTTAGTCATATCAATTATAAATTTTCAAAATCACAAATAAATATTGACATATATAATTAAATTTGTATATAAAAATACATATATAATTTTATATTTTTTAAATTTGTATTTGGGTAAATTTATATATTAAAAAAAGAAAAAAGGCATCTTCGATCTCCTTTCATAATTTATGAATCTTATACCAGTAAAATATCACATTTGTACAATTTTTTTTCAAATTTATATATATATTTTGATTATTTTAAATTATTATATATTTATTCCTCGCAATATCTCTTCAAAAATATTTATAGCTCTACGGATTTATTTATATAGAATACCAGCTGTGCTCCATTATGCCACAAACAGGTGCGACTATCTTCTCCTTTTGATATAAATTTACCAAATCTATAGTTTTCCAGAATATCTGGCTACATAGAAGTCTGATATGTTATACACTTGCGTTGATAGTTTTATTTGGTGAGTGTACAAAATTTTAGACTTGTACGTAGTCTGGAAATTTACGAAAATTGAGATGACAAAATTAAAAAATAAATATATTAATCCATTTCCCTTTTTCATGGAACTCCATTATGTGAACGAAACTGCTTACTCTACTTTCCTTCGTTTGAAAGAGAAGATAAAAATTCATTATAGTCTATTCTTGGCCACTACGGTCATCAGGAATTCTGAAAATTAGCACATCATCAATGTATGTAGGATTGAACTAGTCTATAAAATACCGAACTTCTACGTAGTCGGAAAGTATATTAAAAATTGATCCCAAATTTTGAAAGAAAATATATAAATTAAAATTAGTCTAATGCCGACCACCCAGAAGTTTAATATTTTGTAAACTTGAATTATCATCATATTTGAACAAGTATATCAAATTTCAGACTTTATGCTGCTCTGTAAGTATATAAAAACCTTTTCACAAAATTTGTGGACAGACAAATATGAAGAAAGTCAAAAAGAGAAAAAATAAAAGAGCTCTGCTTTTGGAATTTCTGTTACAATTTATTATTTTTCAATTACGAGATCAAATATATATATATGTTAATGAAAATGATATGAATAATTTAGTCATTTGCATGATTATTATCAACATCACAAACAAAATATTCCAAATTCAGCACTATAAGTTTCAAATATTTCCAAATTTTTAATGAATAGTGAAAATAACTTTTTTTTTGCCATTCAAATATAATTTTTGATTTTAGTGAATTTCTCAAATTCAGATATTTAAAAAAAAGAAGAAAAATATTGGTTACTTTGTAGAATACAGTCATCGATTCAGTTTCTTTAATCCATCGGCTCCAAACTCCTTAAAATAATATTTCTTGTTTTAAATTTTAATTCTTCTAGAAAAAAAAAATCAATATTATTCCAGTATAGCTTCTTCTCAGTATCTAATAAGCATAACGTTTTTCATCCGCTAAATTTGATTTTCTGTCAATTTTAACCTCAGTATTATGTACATATTTCATCTAAAATACCCATTCCGAGAGTTAAAGCATCAGAATCACTATAAAGGGAAGACCGAAAATGCAATATAACAGCGGCATGGTAGATTAAACTGGCGAAACCGCTGGGAGGGTTCACCACTGATGAGCCAGGACCTCCCATTAATTTTTCCATTGCAGTAAAGGCAGTAGAAATTGCTTAATTTTTAAAAGAATCATACGCGTCTATAATAATTTCGAATTTTCATAGCAGATGGCGCGCTAAAGCATCTACCTATATAATTGCCTTATTCTGAAGCTCACCGTCACCGTTCACGGATAGAATGCGCGCCCATTGGCTGCCGCCGGCGAACACGTGACCTCCCTGCCCCCCTCTAGACAACCCTGTTATCAGCTGTGTGATACATACACCTGTCTATAGCGGCCACTCTAGACAACCCTGTTATCAGCTGTGTGATACATCCACCCTGTATATAGCGGCCATTCTAGATAACCCTGTTATCAGCTGTGTGATACATACACCTGTCTATAGCGGCCACTCTAGACAACCCTGTTATCAGCTGTGTGATACATCCACCCTGTATATAGCGGCCATTCTAGATAACCCTGTTATCAGCTGTGTGATACATACACCTGTCTATAGCGGCCACTCTAGACAACCCTGTTATCAGCTGTGTGATACATCCACATGTCTATACAGACCACCCTGTCTATAGCGGTCACTTTAGGCAACCCTGTTATCATCAGTGTGTTACATTCACCTGTCTATACAGACCACCCTGTCTATAGCGGTCGCTTTAGGCAACCCTGTTATCAGCAGTGTGTTACATACACCTGTCTATACAGACCACCCTGTATATAGCGGCCATTCTAGATAACCCTGTTATCAGCTGTGTGATACATACACCTGTCTATAGCGGCCACTCTAGACAACCCTGTTATCAGCTGTGTGATACATCCACATGTCTATACAGACCACCCTGTCTATAGCGGTCACTTTAGGCAACCCTGTTATCATCAGTGTGTTACATTCACCTGTCTATACAGACCACCCTGTCTATAGCGGTCACCTTAGGCAACCCTGTTATCAGCAGTGTGATACATACACCTGTCTATACAGACCACCCTGTCTATAGCGGCCACTCTAGACAACCCTGTTATCGGCTGTGTGATACATACACCTGTCTATACAGACCACCCTGTCTATAGCGGCCACTTTAGACAACCCTGTTATCGGCTGTGTGATACATACACCTGTCTATACAGACCACCCTGTCTATAGAGGCCACTCTAGACAACCCTGTTATCGGCTGTGTGATACATACACCTGTCTATACAGACCACCCTGTCTATAGCGGCCACTCTAGACAACCCTGTTATCGGCTGTGTGATACATACACCTGTCTATACGGACCACCCTGTCTATAGCGACCACCCAAGACAACGTTTTTAAAATATATTCGCACTCGGGTAAAACCCGGGCGTTGCCCGGGCCATTCGTCTAGTGTCATAATATAATTGTTCTAAAAAAAGACTCAATTTGATGTTTGCGGAAGAGCGATTGCTCGAAGCATAATATATATTTATAATTGTATGTAATTCTGCTGTTCTCAAGGCTTATGTCTAAAATCCAAAATACCCATTCCAAGATTCTAAACATCCGTATCACTATAAAAGGAAGATCGAAAAATGCAATATAACAGCGGTATGGTAGACTAAACTTGCGAAACCGCTGGGAGGGTTCACCACTGATGAGCCAGGCCAATCCAATTAATGTTTTCCATTGCAGAAAGGGTAGTAGAAATTGTTAAATTTTTTAAAGAAACATACGCGTCTATAATAGTTTCAAATTTCCATAACCTCAGCATTACATACACAAAACTTTTATTAAGGTCATAGTCCCATGCAGCTTCTGAACGAAACGGCAAGAAAATATATATTTTTAATAAATGAATAATATAGAAAAGATAAAGAAAGATTTCAATGGGATCAACTAATCTATTAAGTTACCCATTCCTTATAATTTGTATGAAAATTATTGAAAGAGAGTAATATATTTATTATCTTCAAGGGTCACTCCAAAGGGTTTTGCAGTCACTTATTTGTATTAAAGCTGCAACTTCCAAATTTTACAAAACACGTGATAGAAAAGAATACAGAGAATCTTGTATGGCCTCGCTACAATCCTTAAAACATTTACACCTCTCTTTCTATATTGAGAGGCGTGTATTCCAATATTTAATATACTTGTTTAGATTTACTTTTCCTCTTTATATAAAATATATAATAAGCAATAAAAGTACTCTATTTTGCATTTTTGACATTTTTCTCACAAACAAACTCTGGTAAAACTCTGATCACCTCTGAATTACTTATTGCTAACTCTTATGCAAATATCGACACATTCTGCACATTTAATTATGTACGAAAAACGCTATTCAATTATATTATAATTTTAACTATAAATATTGGCTCTCTAGAAGACGTTCAATAAAATAGAATTATCTAAGCAAAAACTGAGTTGAAAAAAATAATAAACACGATAAGATTTACAGCACTCTCTTGTATTCATGGTAAACGGTTTGCGGATTTCGACAATTTAGAAAGAGGGAATCATATATCGCCGCAACTCTTTTTTATTAACGCGATTAAGGAAGCTTTCGGGCAAGCCCTTCTTCAGCTAATTATAGTGTACAAACAAGGAGAGATTATATATCGATATATAATCTCTCCTTGTTTGTACACTATAATTAGCTGAAGAAGGGCTTGCCCGAAAGCTTCCTTAATCGCGTTAATAAAAAAGAGTTGCGGCGATATATGATTCCCTCTTTCTAAACTCTCTTGTATGAAAACGTAATGGAAAATGTAATTTTTTTAAATAAAAGGAGAGGTCTCTGAGAGGTAAAAAATAATGAACTTTTAATATTTCAGTTTATCAACGGTTTTCTATATAATATTTCGAGGAATGGTAGTACTCTGAAAGATCAAGCGTATAAGAATTATTTACCCTCCTACTACTACACACCTCTATGTGTGATCATGAATATTTTCTCAGAAGCCTATAATCCGTTATTTGTGGGTGACCTAAAAATCAATATTTAATCTTCTGGTTAAATTTGAGAGACATTTTAACTGAATCTGACAGTGTCAGGTAAAGTAATCACTGTTACCCAGTTAGAAATGACCGCCATTTGACCTTTCATAATACTATATATAGACCTTCGTTTATTGGGGGTAATCGATGATGGAAAATTAGTGTCAACACCTAGGACAAAACTATTTCAATAATTCCGGTTAAGAACTCGAGGTAGTGTGTCTGGCGGTGAAAGGGTTATTGATATTATTCAAACATGATTCATCAGAAGTATGAAATTGTTTTATTTAGAAAAAGCATATACACACTATAAGAAGTTTATTCTACCAATAATAGATGGAGAGCTAATGCATCATGTTTGAATTGCGCCTAAAATGTCTTTATTTATTGTTTTCAAAAGAGCGATGCTCGAATAATGTATTCATGTTAATATCTACATGTTATTCTACTGTCCTCAAAGCCTATGCTCGCTGCAAAGCCAATGTTCGTTTGAAAGACTTTTGCCAAGATTCCATCTTCAGTACCGAATGTTTCACCACTTTAATCATTGCCGTAAGGGCAGTATAAAGTTGTTTTTAAAGAAACATGAGCGCTAAAAATACTTTAAATGTTATAATTAAAGATAGTTTCATTTCTATAACCTGGATTTCTTGGGACAAATAGACGCTTTTCTCGGCCAGAAAAAAAAAAAAAATTTGATGTTCCAAAGAAAATAGTTTGTTTCCGCTAAGTAAAATTTGAACAAAAAATTAGTCCTTTTTCCGCGTTGTTAGGTGATGGAAGAAACATCGCGTTAAAGCTCTCAAAAGCTTAAGGTACATTTTAAAGTCTTATAATAGAGTCTTATATTAATTTTAATATCTATAACGATTCTTATGGAATTGTTTAGAAATAACATTTATGGCTAATAGAAAGTTACCTGTCCATTTTTAACAATTTGGAAGTTTTCTGAATTTTACTTCCCTCTGAGGATACTTTTTTTTTATAAAACGTTAAACTTTGGTTTTTCCCATTTTTTTTCAATTACAAATCTTTCTTTATAATTATTCACACGACACAAAGAATAATACAGTGAAATATTTATTCGTGCGGCCTTATTTATTTGCGATTTCGTGACATTTCGATACACTTGTTGGGCGGTGTGTATTTCAAAAGCTTCAAAGTTTTCTCTATTTTTTTCACATTCATTTAATCCAAAAAAAGCAATTTATGCCTTTTACAGAAAGAACAAATAAAGCACACACATTGAAACTAAGGATTAAATATTTATAGATTTACATGTTTCGAGCGACAGAGTTCATAAAATTTGTATAAACCAAGTTGTTAGTGTGAGAGGATTGAATCATTTATATCTGAGAACAATCGATGTCTCAATTCTGAAAGTTTGGATAGTCGTAGATAAGGTGGAGACCGATTTGTTCAGTTTCTCCGCAAGAACTATTTAAGGTATCCTATAGAACTCTTATATGTATGTAGTGCTGGAAATTTCCATGTTATGTGACAAATTGAGTGACGTTAATATTTGAATGGGAATAAGAATGCCGTTTGGAAAAATAGCACAAATTGTATGGTATGCATTTTAGACGGATTGATATGAATTATTTTTTTTTCACTTTATCCATTTTATTGTTGTAAATAATTTTATTTTTTTTAAGTTTCATTTTTCAGTTTATATTTTAGTGATTTTTATATTTGAGCTTTTCTTTTATGAAAGGTATATGCGAAAGGAGGTGTGAGCATTCCTTAGATATGGTTCAATATCCATTTACAATTGATACAAGAATATTATGCTGCAATGAATGAGGTTCCTGTAAAATGAACGTATAGAAATATATGAATACCATATTTCGCAAGCATGAGCGGCTCTCGATCGTATAAGTGATTTATAGACTGCACTTCTTTCTTATAGTTAAACCCTCAATATTCTTTTTTTTTTTAATTAATAAAGGAATGTTCTTGATTTGTTGCATTGTGCCTGAGCTTCGAATGCTCTATACGACTTGAAATGTTGAGCTTGTTTATGTTCTTTTTTTATCGGAAAAAAAATACTCAGAATATCTTAGTTAGAATTTCCAGGGTTAATTTGCGTTCTATTGCTAAATCATTCTGATTTTGAAAATATGTTTTTTTTTTCGGTTGATAAATATAGTTTCGTTTCATCACGTCAATTGTATATCACACGAAAAACTGTTTGGATCAAATATCTCAAGTCTATTATACATGTGGCCTAGAGAATAATGTTCACATCATCGGCATATGCCACTTGACTAATGTTTGAAATATGAGTAAGGCGGATGAGAAAGCCAATTGAGTATGTCGTCACAAGTTAACAGAGACAGTGCTTATCCCTGTGAGTCTTTTTTTTTTTAGCTTTTTGACACAAGAAATACAGCGTGTTCTAATAAGACTTTACGATTATAAAAGTATGATTCTATTATTCTTGTTTTAACAAATGGTGTGTTCAACTGATCAAGAGATTTAATTATCCTTGGATGCCAGTAGTTGTCAAATTCCGCTTAATATCTACTTAAAATAGATTAACTATCAATAGTTGGTTTTGTTCAAAATCTATTTTGCTTTTAGCTATTTCTTCAAGAGCAGTGTTCGTTGAATGTCTTTCAAGAAATCGTTTTGACTTTTGTGTTTATCAGGAGAATTAAGTGATTACTAATTTTTCTGGCAATAAATTTTTCAAAGAGTTTGACCAAGTTGGGAAGGAGGCATATAGGACGATAGGCTTTTAACTCATATTGTTTATCTTGTTGGTTTGTTGAAAATGCGTACCGTGGAGGTTTTCCAAGGACGAGGGAATTGCCCCATTTGCATGCATGATATTTTTCCAAAATTATTATTTTTTGTTAATTTATGAAGATTAGCGAATGAGAGAGTAGTATTTAAATAGTTCTTCAATGTATACGTTTCAGCTGTTGTATTTTGCTTTTAAATTTCATTGGGGTTATATATTTGCGTCTTTTTACACGGAAAATGTCGTTGCTTACTCTAGGATTATTTCTGTAATATATGTTCCGTATGTAATGAAAATTTAATTTTGGCATTTCAAGTTCGCTGTTCCATCATTTGAAAGAATATAAAGAGTTAGGCATATCAGGTTTAATGGGAAGAGTTTTGTATATACGCAGATTCAATTATTAATTCCGAAATTTAACAGATAAGTCTATCCAGCTGTTTGGTTGTGTTGCTTCTTCAAGTTTATATTAAAAATTAAAAAAAAATGAACTTGGGAATAATTAATTGATTCTGAGAATTTTTTTCTATTCTACTTGTTTTTCTTCAAACTCTTTCCGTAGGTATAACATAGTTTAGAATGAATTTTTATAAATAATAGGTATAGAGTTAGGCCGTGTTCCAATTTTGAATAAAATAATTGCCTGTGGATTGTTTAGAGTTAGATCTATTATTCTTGTGCCACGACATGTAGGGTGGTCATTATTATGAATATAGATATCGTTTTGAAAAATATAACTATTCAGCTTTTGACCATTTACCATTGGTTATTCTGTTGCGCTTGGAGATCAAGCATTTCGATCGCTAATGATCAATAGGGAAGAGTTATGCCTCATATAAATACCATTTATAAACTGATCATGATTGCCATTGAATAGATTTGGGTGGATGTAGATGCAGCAGGGAATGATTGATTTATCTTATATTTTGATATCTCCTGTCACGGCGAAGTATTTTATGAATTCCTGGATAAGAGAAACTTTAAAAGTTCAAAACAATGATGGAAGCATAAATAAAGTGGAATAAGTGATGCGATGGAACAGGATTAAAAAAAAATATACTAGAGACAACGAAAATATCACTTTATCTTTGATGGTGTAAGGTTCAGTGGGGAGAAGAAATTCCGGGTTTAATCCGAATAGTGTTTCTGCCATAGTTCATTTTTAGCTGCGATGATTTTTCTTCTTATTTTTTTTTTTTGCAAAGCTAATTGAATAGGGCGATATATTCGAATCGTGAAATATTGATTGTTAACAAAGATTGTTGAAGGTTTTTTGCATATCCCACGTAATTTGTTATCTGTATAATTCTGTTCATTTGGGCTTTATAAAGTTGGAAACTTGGACTGTTAGGTTTATGCTTTGTGTCGCTGTTTTTTGTATTTTGGATGTAAACTGCAGTTTCTACATTCCAAGACATATGGGTAAGAATAATTACCTGGTGTATTGCATATTTGACATTTCGAGGTTGTTTATAGTTTTTTTATTTATTGCCAGAATTGAAACAGAGGATTTTTTGACATTGTCTTACCAGAACCTGAACGCAGATTTCGCATGACTGAAAATCCGTATGTATATGACCATATGTGGAGCTCTTAAAATTTTTGTATGAACCTGGAGCAACTCTCTCGGACAAATATTTTGCGATTAGTAAGGTTTGTTTTAGTGTCAATCATTTAGTGGAATCATTTTGTCGAATGATTTTATACCGCTATATTCGGATTCAATTTTTTAGCTTTGTAATTTTACTGACCGAAGATATTAGTCGTTACCTGGAATTCCTTAATTAAGTTTCAATGTCTTCATCAAATGGAAATTGAATGATACTCCTTTTTTATCTCTTGTGATTACTTTATTGATTTTCTATAAAAAATATAGGTCCCTCTCCTGTCAAAATAGACGTCAAAACCAAAGACAAACTAGCGGCCTCGGGTCAGTGACAAAAGCCACAACAGTAGCCTTCGCAAACTGAGACGAGCGACGGGCGGTGGATGGCGTCTGGTTTTGACGGGAGAGGTGACCTCTATTTTATAGATCAATAACCTCCCGGAAATTTTCATTATTTATTGATTTTGTTATTTGATTTTGCATTCACATATTATTATTTAAGGTTGTTACCTGAAGGTGAACATAATTTACTTTATGGTAAGAATTTTGCCGAGATGATATTATAGTTTTGTTGTCAGTGTTCTGTTATCATTTACGTGAGATATAAATTCTTGGATATATTTTTTATTGAAGAATATCATGCTGTATGGTACGTTCTCTTGAGTGGGTTCGAAAGTATTTATTTATCTGTTGCAGCTTGTTATCTGAACGATTTAAAATATCATCCAGCCCGTACTTTCTTTTTGAAAATTCTAATTTTTCATTACCAAATTTGAACTCTTAGGCCAGAATGAGGACGTTATAGATTCCCTTTACGTAATGTCTTTTTTCCTACGATCCAGTCCAGCGTTTTGATATGTACTTTCTCTTTCACGGTAGAAAATAAATCTGTTTGTAATTGTGTGTGTGCGATTGAAGGCCAGTATATTCAGCTGACTTTTCCAGAGATGGTATAATAAGGCCGCGAGCTTCATGCGTGTATTTTCATGAAAATTACATTTTCATAAATCAATCTTCTAATAGAAATAGATCAAATTATTTTCCGTTCTCCATTACTCTTCATGTTTCACCTTTCCATACCTCATCTCAAAGTTAGAAATGTCGCTATTTCTCTTTGAAAATAAATTTCGATTTTTAAAAGAAACATTCGCGATATAATTTTAATTTTCGTTTTACAATCATCAGCCGCGTTATATTGTATTTTAGATCAAATTATGTAAATTATTATTATTATTTTTTGCCCATTTAATTTGAAGAAATCGTTTAAGAAAAATAAAACAACTATTCAGTGACAATGCTAACTATAAAAAAAATTCCAACTTAAATTATTGTCTTAGATTTTATAGAAATAGTTAAATTTGGTCAATATTTACCAGATCTGAGAAACAATGTGACGCACGTCAAACAAGCTCGGCCACCTAGCGGGAAAAAAATGAAGATTTGAGAACGATCTTTTTTCACCATTTATATCGTCTTTATTTTCATTTATTATACGACTTATTGAAAATATGGAAACATCTTAATTCTTTTCTACTCATATTATAATTATTAGAGAATAAGAAAAGTCTCTTTTTATTAATAAATGTGAAAATGCATCCTTCCACACACAAAATCCGAGAGTTTTTCGGCACGGTAATTTTTTAAAATTATAAAACACTCTGGCTAGCGTATATTTTCTTGCCAGGGATTTCATGTTTTTTTTGTGATTTTGTTCACAGAATCGAGAAAATTTCGTTTTACTCCATGAGCGCTTTGTTTTGTGTGTTTTTTTGATACTTTTAGATCTATATTTTACTTTGTATCAATGAGCGTTCTAAACAAATGGGTTGTTATTTCTTAAAATGATCAAGTTAGCTTTTTAAAAAATGATTTAAAAAGAAGAAAATAATTTTATTTTAGCTTGCAACACTGAAAATGACTATAAATAAAAGAAGCTGGACACACTCATGATATGATGAAATTTGAACTTTATGAGATTTAATGTGGAATAATTAATAATATCATGCTCGTTCTTTCAAAATCCTTTTAATTAATATACAAATAAATTCAAATTAATTATATTTCGTCCCAATACCAATAAAGATTGACCTGTCGTTTCTGACATCACAACGTCTTCTTCACCGTTGTGGTTGATTTCCCACTAGAGTTGAGCTCTGTACCACTGCAAAAGAAACATGGCCGATGGGTGAAAAAAGCCTCAAAACTATAGGTTGGAAACTTCACCTTGAAATAGAAATGAAGATTTGTAATTTTGGAATCAGTACACCGAAAACCTCCAAGAACATCTGTTAATATGCCGAAAAAAACTTTTACAAAATTGTTTAGCGGTGTTATTTATACTAAAGATAATTTAAAAGTTAGGACGTTTAATCTAAAAATGTTCGTAGCCTTTATTGGAAAATAATCAACGGTAGGCTCACAAAGTAGTGTACCTAAGCCCCAAAAGATGGCGTGCGTTTGAAGATTTAGACGCGGTAAAATAGCCAAATTATTAAAAACGTATAACTCTTGTTTTTCTAATATTTTACACGCATAATATAATTTTTTCCATTATATATTTATATTTAACTATTAATTGCCTATTCAATAATTCATTATGCTCTACAAATTATTATTTATGTAACTAATTACCTATTCAATATTATCTAATTATTTATTACGCAGGGGAAGCCAATTATTATTTTAAACTTATTTATTCATTATACACCTCTCTCTAAACACGACTCTTACTCTTCATTATCACAAAAATATTTTATTTTCGTAAATATTAAATTCATAGACAAAGTACCTGGCTTCACCCACGTTATGTAGAAATAAATACTTGCTCAGATAAATAATATTTCAACATAGGTATAGTATTTTATTATCAGTTTTATCAATATATTATTACCTATATTTTGTCACACACAAATATATTTTTTGACGAGTTGAAAATTGTATAAGAATACTTGCGGTATAAACGCCACATGTTTTATTAGGGCGTTCAATTGGTTGAATGATTTTAGTCTTGAAAAAAACACATTGAGAAAAATTAGCAACCATACACACACACATTGATTTATCATTATAAATGATGCCCTAATGGTAAAAATCATAACTATAATTTTTTCGATATAATAAAAACACCACATAGGTTTTAAAAATTAAAAAGCCTATAGGTATAAACTAAATATTTATTAATAAGAAATTTAAACTATTTTGACGTGTATATTTGTTTTTGAAAGAAAACAATTTTATACTGTCCTTACAGTAATTATGAAATAATTCAAATTTAGTTTAAACGTCCTATAACAAATGGCACACTGATGCATCATATAGATTATTTTTCACTTTAATGTCAAATTTCTTTACTATTTATTCGGTAATTTTGATCACATTCGCCTAAAATACCGAATAAATAGTAAAGAAATTTGACATTAAAGTGAAAAGAATCTATATGATGCATCACAATCTAAATGATGCATATATACACGGTAGGATCAAAAATTTCCCGAACTTTCAAAAATATATATATAAAACAACTTTTGAAAAAATTTAAAATTAATTTTGCTGTAAAGAAAAAAAGCCCAAACTATAATTTAATTCAGCAACGCCAGTAATGCGCATGCGTAGTTTTCATTTTAGGCATATTTTTGTTGTAAGTATTTGGCTCGCATTGGTTTCTGCAATGTCATCATTTGAGAAAAGAGCAAATATTATATTTTGCGTAAAATTAAAAAGGTCTTCCACAGAGACATTAGCATTAATGAATGAAGCTTATGAAGACGAAATATTGTCAAGAACGCAAGTTTATTTCAGGTATAAATGTCTTAAAGATGGCCGTAAGAGCGTCGCAGATGATGATTCAGGGTGAGGTCGGCCATTGACGTCAACAACGGATCGCAATATTGGACAGATACATGATTTAATTGTTGCTGATAGAAACATTACTATTGCTAATATATCGTAAATACTTGGAATTTCGTAATATAGTTTCCAAAATATTATTGGTGAACATTTAAACAAGAAAAAACTTTGTGGTTATTTTGACCCATGAAATTTAACATATCAACAAAGAGAAACCAGATTATTAATTTGCAAAGATTTAATTGAAATTGCTAATAATGATTCTGATTTTTTTAAACAATAATATCTGGTGATGAAACATGGTGCCTACTTTTTGATCCACAAACCGAAAAACAATCACTCAAATGGCACACACCAAGTTCTCATAGGAAGAAGAAAGTTCGTCTTGACAAGTCGAAAGGAAAAGTAATGCTTGTAGTGTTTATCACTTTTCAAGGGCTTGCATATTATGAATTTATTAAAGAGGTGGTTACTATTAATAAACAGGCATACAAAGAAATACTTGTGCGCCTTCGTGATGCGATAAGGAGAAAAAGAAACCCACTCTTTGAATCAAAACAGTGGAAATTGCTACATGATAATGCCCCTGCTCATAGAGACATTATTGTTCAAGACTATATATTTAGCCAAACACTATGTATCTGTCTTGCCGCATCTTCCTTACTATCCTGATATCGCCCCATGTGATTTCTTCTTCTTTCCTAAACTTAAAATGACGTTAAAAGGGAGGCGCTTTTCATCGTCATCAGAAGTAATTGAAAATGCGACGGTGGAGCTGAACAAGCTTAGAAAAATTAATTTGAATTAGCATTTTAACAACCTTTTTCACGCTGGAAAAAATGTGTAGATAATCAAGTCTCCTATTTTGAAAAATTGATGTTCAAATTACTATACTATGAATAAATAATTAATTTAAAAAAAGTTCGAGAACCTTTTGATATTACCTTGTATATATACTAATACCAGATGAATAAATGTATCATATATTACAATATAATGCGGCTTATAATTGTAGAACGACATTTGAAAATTATCACGCATGTGTTTCTTTTGAAAGAAAAATCGAAATATCGATTTTTGTTCAAAAGAAACACATGCGGAATAATTTTCAAATGTCGTTCTACAATCATAAGCCGCATTATATTGTATTATAAAATACTTTATATAATACTAGCGGATGTACCCGGCTTTGCCCGGGTATTACCCGAGTAAAGGTTTGTCTAACGAACATTTGTTAAAACAATTCTCCATAAACTTATTAAAAAAATATATATATATTTTGATAATTTGAAACTCGTAAATTTGAATCTCTCGATAAAGCGATCATTTTTTCCCGGTCCCTTGTGTGCCGTGTCATACTGAATTTTGTCTTTCCTAATTTGCTACATTACAAAATCATCGTTTTATCTAGTGAACATTTTTTCCCGGTCCCTTGAAAAATACTCGATAAGTTGAATAAAATCATGGTCTTTATGGAAAATGGACGAAGTTCCCGGAGGTCATCTTGGGCAAGCCCCCGCGAGGCTTTTTTCTTATCTACTTGGCACAGATGTGTCACCAACTCTGCCCCCGCGCGCCAGGACCTCTTGACTCCTCTGATTGGTCGGTGGGTACTTGGACTGTCCATCCGGCCGGCGGTCGGACGATTACATTCTCTCGACAGGGGGTGGGGCAGACCTAAGCCTATCTCCGTTGCAAGGTGGCGCTTCTTGCGAGTTAAAGCTACAAATCTGCAAATAACTCTAAGGATATTCAAGATATTCAAGAAATTATTTTTCGAAAACCTTTCCGGGGATATACCTAATAATATCCCAAAATTTCACGGCGATTGGATGTATGGTTTTTGAATCTATAGAGTTCACACAGACAGACATTCATTCATATATATATATAGATTTACGAGCGGGAAAATATGTCCAAGGTAGCCTAGTGTACATGGCATCTGCCCGGTAAGCAAAACATTGTGGGTCGTTTCCCATCCCTGGATACTTTTATTTTTTCGTTTATCATTACTCTTCACAATTCATCCTTTCATACTTCATCCCTAAGGTTAGAAATAATCGTTATTTGCTCCTTAAAATAAATTTCGATTTTTTCGTTCAAAAGAAACAGAAGCGGGATAATTTTCACACACACACACACACACACACACACCTATCGAGCGGCCACGCAATTTTTAGCTCCGCCGTTTTTCGCCTTTGGCAGGTGTAGAAATGCCGAAGGGTGTGTCGAATGTGATATTGGCTGAAAGCCCTGAACGAGCTGCTCGTGAGCCTGAAAGGCTCAGCTCGAAATCTCCAACCAGTGCTGAGTTATCAGCGAAAATTGCTTTTCAGAAGAATTCTTCTGAAGAAAATCAAGAAAAAACAAAATATGCAAATCCGCCGGCAGGCGACGTGCATGTAAATCCGGCCGCCGCGCGTGACGTCACCGCGCCGCCGACTGCTGCTTCTTCCAGCGCTACAACAGCCAGCCCGGCCTCGCTCAACTGGGCCGACAGCGAGATGGCGGAAATGGACGCTGACGAAGGCTTCACCGTCGTGAAGACCAAGAAAAGGCGCCGTGATTCACCGTCACCTGACCACGCCGCTAAGCAGCCAAGCAGGCCTGCTGAGAAGCGCGGCTCCCAGCAGCAGAAGCGGCCAACAGGGCCGAGGTCAATGCCGCCCCAGGAAATCAAGGCGACGCGCGCCAACATCGCCGACGCCAAGGTGAGGCAGAACTCTACCAACCACGAGAACTACATCTTCGTGGAGCTGTGCCCTGACATCCCGGACTACTACTACCTCCGGGCAATTGGCAACCTGGTCGGAGGGCCAAGGAAAATAACCCAATTCAACAGGATGAACGGCCACTACGTCGTGGGCCTCGCGACCAAGGACCTAGCGAGCCGTCTGGTGGAGGTGGGCCTGGACATCGAGGGCACCCACCTGAAGGTCTTCCCCTTCCGAAAAAGGGCAGAGCGCATCATCATCGCTAATCTGCCCGGATTCGTCGAGGACAGCACCATCGTGGAGGCCCTGCGCACCTTCGGCACCGTGACCTCCATCGCCCCCATCATGATCAAGATGGGGGAATACACCTTCAACGACGGCCGCCGGGAGGCGTTCATCCTGCTCCACGAGGGCGTGAGGCTGGAGACGCTGCCCACCCGACTGACCATCAGGTCCAAAGGAGACACCCTGTCAGCCTTCCTCTCCTTTGGAATAAAGTGTTCCAAGTGCGGCAAGCAGGGCCACCGCAGAGCAAACTGCCCATCGCTCGCCAGGCAGCACAGCAGCCCCAGGCAAGCAGCGTCTCCCACCGACGCAAGGCCCCTCCCCCCTCCTCCTCCTCCTCAGCAGCCAAGGAAGCCGGCACCGGCGCCCGCAACACCGGCGTCCCCTGTCCAACCGGCGAAAACAACAACCGAGGCTCCGGCGATCCCCTCGGCGCCCCATCCTGCCGAACCGATGGATCTCGCCCAGCCCGCCCCTGCCGCCCTCCCTGCTCTCCTGGCTGCCCCGCGGCCCCTCGAGCCTGGCATCCCTTCGCTCGACCACAAGATGGCGGTGGAGAAGATGACCTCACCTCCCTCCACGCCTGCCCGGGGAGAATCCGCACTCAAACAGCTGCTGAAGCACATCGAGGAGACCCCCACCCTTTCCATCGACTGGGACAAGCTGCCCGGCCTTAACTGCAAGGACGCACAGCAGCTCCTCACCTCTGAAACCACCATGAAGAGGAAAGCGCCCACGCTGACAGAGGAACAGGTCGCCACCCTCGACAAGTTGCACGAAACCTTCAAGGCCTCGTGCCCAGACTCCAACTCCACCATCCGCAAGACCCTCCAGAAGACCAGGAAGTTCCTGCGAGGCCCACAGCGCCAATGAACTACCGCGTCGCCACCATCAACGCGCGAGGGCTCGCCACTCGGAGGAGGAGCCTTGCCCTTTGTCATCTCCTCAGGCAACATCACGTGGACATCGCGTTTGTCCAGGAGACAAACGCTTTTCATCTGGGCAGCGGCCAAGACCTCTGCCTCGGCTACAGTGCTGTTGTGTTGGCCCATCCCGTAGCCATCTCGGGATCCGGACTCGCCTGCGTCTTCGGACCAGGCGTAGCCGTGCTACATCAACGCATCCTGTGGCCGGGCCACATCGCCTTGGCAACCATAGATGTCCGCGGCGAGGAGATGACGGCCATCGCCGTTCATCTGGCGCATGAACCCCGGGAGAGAAACCGGCAACTGGAGCTCCTGGCGGCGACAGCGGCACAGGAGGAGGAGGGAGCCTGCTGGATCATCGGCGATTTTAACATCAGGGATCGGGGCCCCTCGTCATCATCATCATCGAATGCCCTCGCCGCTCTTCTGGACCTGGCCGCGCTGGTCGACGTGGCCACCCAGTTCGACGCCGCCCACCTGCCCACCAGAGTCGCCATGCACGGCGACCAAGTCGAATCGAACCGCCTGGACCGGATCCTCGTCCCTGCTGGAGTTCTGGATCGCGCGTCCATCTACGCGACCAGCCACTACCACCTCTCGGACCACCGCCTCGTGCTGCTCCAGGAGGGCCCGCCCACCACCGCCGTCTCCTCCCCCACCCAGCCTCGCTTGGCCGCGATGCTCCGCTCGGGCCTTGCGCTCGAACATCTGGCTGGCTACATCCGGGAGTTGGAGGAAGACACAGCGCACGATGACGACGACGGGACCTTCTGGGATAGGTGGACCTCCATCAAGGCGGGGCTGCTGGCGGAGGCCAGATCCCTGCACGACCCGCGCCACGCTGCCAGCGACAGCTACGTCTACAGGGCGAGACGTTACATCGCGGCGCAGCTCGAGGCCTCCTCCATCCGGGCAGACTACCCATCGCTGCCGGACCTGGCACGCGCCATCCGCCTCCGTCGCCCGGTCATCGTCATCAGGGACGAGGAGGACAACGTCATCGAGGGCCCAGAGCTTCGGCGGAGGGCGTTCGCGACCTTCCAGCCCCGCTTCGCCCGTCCCACCAGCGATCCAGCTGCGGGAGCTGCCTTCATCGCCAGCAGCGCGCCCACCACCACCACCCGCGAGCTGAGTGAGGAGGACCCGCTCCACCGGCCAGACATCAGCCCCAGCGAGATAGCCCACGCCATCGAGCACCTCCCTCGCGGAAAGGCCCCCGGCTGGGACGGCTTGCCGTGCGAGCTCCTCGTCGCCTTCAACGAGGACTTCTTCGCGGAAGCTCTGGCCCGGGTGTTCGCGGCTTCACGGCTCCGCGGTGCACTACCTCCGTCGACGCGGCGCAGCTCCATCTGCCTCGTGCCCAAGGCCCGCGGAGGTCGCGGCCTTGATGGCTACAGGCCTGTCGCGCTGCCCTCGGCCGACTACAGGGTCCTGGCCGCCATCCTTCACCGGCGCCTCAAGCCCCACCTGCAGACCCTGGTGCCAGAATGCCAAACATACGCCGTCCCCGGGAGGTCCCCGTCCTGGAACATCGCTAAGGTGACGGATGCTGTTGAGGAGGCAACCGCCATGGGCTCGCCGCTGGCCGTCATGGGCATCGACTTGGAGTCCGCCTTCGATTCCCTGGACCGCGGCTTCCTGGAGTCCCTGATGACGTCCCTCCGCCTCCCGCCGGCCTTCATGGGCTGGATCAACATCTTGTACGCCGGGGCGGACGCAACGATCCGGGCTGGAGGCTTTCACACCACCGCCTTCCCCCTCCTCAACGGCCTAAGGCAGGGCTGCGCCGTGAGTGCCGCTCTCTTTAGTATCGCTACGGGGCCGCTGCTACGTCGCCTGGAGTTGACCCTCGGCGTGGGCAACGTCATCGCCTACGCCGACGACATCGTCCTCCTTTTCCATCGCGACGAAGAATTCGAGCGGGTGGCGACCGTCCTCGAAGACTTCAAGCGGGCCTCCGGTATCGCCGTCAACCTCGGGAAGAGCGCGGGCCTTTGGTGCGGAGCCTGGCGCAACCGCGGCGACTCCCCTCTCGGCGCCTCCTGGTCGACCACCTCCATCAGGGTCCTCGGGCTCGACATCGCCCCCAGGAGCTCCGTAGCCCATCAGGAGCAGCATCTTCTCGCCCTTCTGGAGTCCGCCTGCCGCAGATGGACGCCCTTCACCCGCGGCCTATCCCTCGTCGGACGATCTAGAGCGGCGAACTCGCTGGTGAGCTCCACCATCCAGCATCACCTGCACGGGTACCTGCCATCACCCCCCGACCATCGCCAAACTGCAGGCCAGACTAGCGAGGTTCGTCTGGGGGCCCGAGCATACGGCGTGGCTTCCCGCCGCCGTCATGGCGAGGCCCGTAGCCATCGGAGGCCTCGGCCTCCTCGACCTGGCAACCCAACTCCAGCTCGCCTGCCTCAAGGGGGTGCAGGTCGCGCTCCGCGGAGGCAGAAATGCCTTCAGCTGGCTGGTAGAAAGCGGTGAGGCCTGGATTCACCCTCCACCGGACGGCACCCGTCTCCAGCCCCGCCGTCTACGGCTGCTGAAGCTCTGGGAGGAGGCCTCCAACATCCTGAGCCTCAACCACCGGGCACTCCCCACGGCTAAGCTGCTGGACCTCCCCATCATCGGCGGCTGCCGGTTCCTCCGTCCTCCCGACCTCCTGGCCCCCGCCCGCTGGCGTGGAGCCCGAGTCCGGGACCTTCTCGCGGAGGGCCACCTCATCGCCCGCCCTACGCGCTCCGTCCTGGCTGACGCCGCGACCCTGGGCGCTTTCTGTCGGAGGCTGACCTCCGAGAACGCCGTGGGCTTCGGGGCGGAGTCTGCACCCTCACCTAGCTCTTTAGCTGCGGCCGTGGTGCTGCGAGGGACGGCTACGCCGTTCCTCAACGGCCTCACGACCCGCTCGGCCCGACGGGCCCTGGATCGCCCGCGCCTCGCCGCCACGCCCATCTCAAGGTTTACCTCGAGATGGTCGCCCACCATCGGTCCACCACCATCCAGGATCGACTGGGCCTCGCTGCGGCGCTGCGCCCACTCGGGCCACGAGGCTGACGCGGCCCTCAAGTTGGCCCTCCACGCCCTGCCCCATCCGGCCCATCCTGCCTCGGTCGGCCCCTCCTGTCCTGCCTGCGGGTCCATCGACCGCTCCCTCGGCCACCGTTACTGGTGCTGCCGTTCCATCAGGCCTCTCATCAGAGAGGCCTTCAACATCATAGGGCGGCCCCCTGACCTGCAGGCTTGGATCTTCGGCGGGTCCGGCCTTGAGGACGACGCCCTTTCCATCTTGGCGTCGGCAAAGTTGCGAATTTATCGCTACTTTGTACAGGTTGGGCTCGGAGAAGCAGTGGAAGACCCGCTCATCGCCTGGTCCAGGACCCTCCAGCGCCGAGGTTTTCTTCCTCCATCTCCCATCACCATCTTGTAAAATATGTTTCATATATGTATATATTTTCTCTTCTCTTCTCATCTTCTTTTTTCTTTTTCTCTCCCTGTGATTGAAAATGTTTAATATTGTCTAAGATGACAATAAATATTTTTTAATTGTCAAAAATTGTCACACACACACACACAAATGTCGTTCTACAAATGTATTATATAGAGATATTTAAATAAAGGATATCCTTTTTAAAATATAACATGGCCGATAAGAAAGTACTTATAAAGCAGTTCTAGTCGACCACATTTCCAGCCTTCTGAAAATTGACGTTTCGGGGAACGGGTAGGGCACTGGTCCGTCCCTCCTTTTGGCCACAATTTTGGTCCTACTCATGAAAGTTTATATTTCCCTGGATTTTATTATCAGGGCAGTAGTCTCTGAAGTCGGCTCCACGCCCATTGTTCCCAGGGTAGTCTTCGGATTTTCTCTTTCCTATCCGGGTACTTCTAACGGGTTTCAGGATAATGGCCCTCTTCAGCCCAGGTCCAGATGGAATCTAATGGAATCTTTACAAAGCCGTTGATGTGACTTTGTTACCGACCCAAGGCCGCTAGTTTTTGGCAAGATGGTGTCTATCTTTGATATATATTTTGACGTGAAAGATCACTTTTGTTTTCATAGATCAATATCCTACCAGCATAACTTTCTTCTATATATATGCATAAAATATAAATATTCATATAAAAGCCAAACTGTATACCTGGTTTCGGGCTATGGTCCTCATCAGTACAGTGGCATCTTCTATTTAATAACATTCCATTCATATATATATATATGAACCCCTTTTTTTGGATTTTATGAAGTCGAAGACGCCCCTGTACCGACGAGGGCCATAGCCAGAAACCATGGTATTCAAGTTAACTTTTGTATTAATTTGCCAAACACGATTGTTATGTCTCATTTTTATCACCACCTTGAAGGGTTTACTTGAGTGATAAACATAAAGCATTGTTTAAATGCATTTTGAAGGGAGAGGTGCCTTTACAATATTTAAAATTTTGAGTTGAATTTCTTGAAGGTGCCTTCCACAATATTTATATTTTAAAGTTAAATAGCCAATTTCGAAATTACTACTTATTAATTATATAACAACGAGAGTTTTTTCTTTCTTTTTTGATATTAATATATTGTCAATGAATGTTCAGTTAAAAATTTAGAACTGAATAGATAAATTAATATAACAATAATATCTATATCAATAAAATCTCCTTCATATTAATCAAACAAAGGCAACAGGTTTCTGGAGATGAGTATCTTCTATCTTTATTAACACACACACAAAAGCCTTTATTAGGGACTTGCCCCATTCAGATTCTCCCAATTGGGTAAGGCATTAATCAACTTGTGTTATTTACATAGGTATTGAAATATAAATTGAACTGGCTTTACTCTTCGTCTCAAAGTCATTCACTTGTTGACTGGTCCTTACATAATGATGATCTAAAAAATATATAGTAAGCTATTGCCTTAGATTTTTTTGCTGATATTTTTGATAGCAATACGTAGGAAATCATCGATTAGGTAGCATTCTATTTCTATTGACGTATGGAAATTTTTATAATGTGGAGATAAAGGTTTGAATTTCATATTCTTGATTGGTCTACTTGTATCGATTGATCTGACATTTTCCCAATAATCAAAGGAATATAACTTTCCAATATATTGTGATCCTAGCATCCAATAAGCCATGAGAAACCGGCGTTATTTAGCGTATTTGTTAAACTCTTTGTAAATCCAATATTTTGTATTGTAGAGGTATAAACATCCCACAAGTGAGCCAAACAAATTGAAAGTAATCTCGTAGTGTCCATTTTTAACATTCTTAACCAGAATTTTAACAATAATTTCTTTGCTATCACTGCGAGAAATGTTCTTCCTGTTTCTATCCTTAAAATATATCCTGGGGTTTATCTAGCCGTTTATACGTTTTTTAGTACTCCTGTAGAAGGGCAGAGATTCCCGAAAGCTCGATATTACGTTAATAAAGATAAAAGAAACTCATCTCCAGAAACCTGCGGCCTTTGATAACAAAAAATTGATATTGTCAATGAATTATCACCACTGCTGCTCAATTTACCAGTTTAAATCAGTGTTGTATATAGAGATATTTTAGGTATTGTGATAATTATCTTTAGGAAGTTCCATTATATTCTTCACTTTTCCCTATTTCAGGAAGAAAGGCAAATATTGGCAGCCTTATATGTCTGTCAGCGTAAAGAGTCAAATATTTGTAGGCTTTTCCATGAATCATTTTCTTTATTTTCTATTATTTATTTTCTATCTGTTGGTTGCCTCAAATCTCAGGCATCACAAGAGATAAGTTTAAAGACAAAATCAACTCTATCTCTGCAGTACCGCCAGCACCATATTTCTATTCCTTTATATTTACAAAATTTTCTTTTTCTTTAATGTAATATATACATATTTATTTTCTTCTTAAAAAAGCAAATTAGCATATAGAATTGCTACACATCAGAGGTTCTGAATATATCGTAGAAAAATAATAATAAGATTACTTCTAATAGAAGGCACGCAGTGTTTGTGTTATGTTTTTCTACCACGACTGCATGCATTTCAATATTCACACATTCCTTATAAATATTGAACTTATTCTGCAAGTAATTTTGAAAAATAATAATATTTTCATGAAAAGATTTTCCCTTCCTTTGTATTTTGAGAAATATACTTTCGCTCTAATATAATGACGCAATGCGGCTCTGAGTTTGTTTATACAAAATGTAATGTCCTGACAAAGGTTGGCGTTCAGCCAACCGAAATAATCGCAAATAAATATTTTCATTCACTCCAATATATGCACATTTTTATTATCTAAATAAATTATATAAAAATAATTCGCGTATACAGGTTCATACATTTTACACTGGTCCGCAAAATTAAAGGAACAACATTTTTTTTTTCATTTATCTCAAATTTTATTGAACATTTATCAATGAAATTTTATACACAAATTTATTATTCCATTATTGATTAGAATAGCCGAATTCAAAGAATTCTAACACGTATTTTATGCAAATTAGCCGGTCAAACAATTATCTTCTTGCAGTCAGTGAATAAATATCTTGGAAATTGTTGTTAATATGGGGTGTGATCGCCTTTAACTGATAGACAGGCTCTACATCGGCGACCCATACTAAGGAATAGGGAGTTTATCAGCTCCTGTGGAATCAACGCCCACTCTTGTGTTAAGGCTGTTTCTAGCTCATGAGTGTTTCTAGGAGGGGGTTGGGGAGGGATGAGATCCGTCGTCCTAGATTGTTATATACATTCTCAATGGCAATTAGGTCTGGAGATCGAGCTGGCCAATTCATCCGAGCAATTGCATTGTTTTGGAGAAAAGTGTCGACTATATCAGCCCTGTGTGGACGGGCATTATCATCCATTAGAAGAAAGTTTTCTCCCATTTCAACTGATACAATACGCAGAAGGCTTCACATGAAGGGCCTCTATGCTCGACGACCCATAATTTGTGTGCCGTTGACACTACCTCAAAAGTTAGCAAGGGAACTTTGGCGCAGACAACATCTCGCCTGGAATACAGATGAATGGAGACGTGTAATGCTCACTGATGAGTCCAGAATATCTCCAAACAGCTATTATCGTCGTGTCTTTGTCTAGAGAGAGGTAGGAACCAGAAATAATCCCCGAAATATGGTTGAAAGGGACCCCTACAGAAGCCAATGTTTTATGGTCTGGGCTGGAATCTTCTTGGGCGGTCGCAAAGCACTCCATATTTTTCGGCAAGGAACCCTGACTGGACAGAGGTATCGGGACGAGATCTTGGCAGCATATGTGATGCCTCAAACATTGGAAATGGAAGAAAACTTTCTTCAAATGGATGATAATGCCCGTCCACATAGGGCTGGTGTGGTCGACACTTTTCTCCAAAACCATGCAATTGCTCGGATGAATTGGCCAACTCGATCCCGAGACCTAAATCCCATTGAGCATGTATGGGACAACTTGGGACGGCGGATCTCATCCCTCCAACCCCCTCCTAGAAACACTCATGAGCTAGAAACAGCCTTAACACAAGAGTGGGCGTTGATTCCACAGGAGCTGATAAACTCCCTAATTCTTAGTACGGGTCACCGATGTAGAGCCTGTCTATCAGTTAAAGGCGATCACACCCCATATTAACAACAATATCCAAGATATTTATGCACCGACTGCAAGATGACCATTGCTTGACCGGCTAATTTGCATAAAATACGTGTTAGAATTATTTGATTTCGGGTATTCTAATCAATAATGGAATAATAAATTTGTGTATAAAATTTCATTGATAAATGTTCAATAAAATTTAAGATAAATGAAAAAAATATGTTGTTCCTTTAATTTTGCGGACCAGTGTACTTCATAAATAATGAATATATATTTTTTTAATATTTCTTTGAGAAACACTAGCATATCTTATGTATTCAAAAATATTATATATGTATATTATATATATATTTATTTATTCGGGACCACCTATAACCATACATTTAGAACTTTGTGAACATTCTGAACCACTTATTATTCATTTATAAATAAAATATTCTTTCAAATATAACTGTCAATAATGCATTCCTTCCATTCAATAAGCGCCTGCAATATTAGATCAATCCGAGGAATTTACATTTCGCCTTAAAAACCGTATTCACATTGTTTAATCCTTATTTTTTCTCAATTGGAACTTTTTAAAGCCTTTGGGAATTTTGATGTCGATATTTATTTAATTATAGTGTGAAATAAATATGATATTTTCCAACCCCGGATAAATATTTGTTTTTATTGAAGTATTAGATCACCATCCCGTTTAAGAAGAAAGGGAGAACGAGTCTAAATTATACCAGATACATAATATTCATCTTGAAATTCGGCTTTTTTTTTGTTTGCGATTCCAAGGAGGCTCCTGAGAGAAACCTGAATTTTTGGTATTTTACTTCCTTTTAGTATATCAACGATAGTTGAAAAACCATGTTTCAAGTCCGGCAGTTTCCGTATTGAAATAGTGCATCATCCATCCGTAAATAAATTTATATAGATGACGATATAATGAATATTAATATATCCATGATGATATTTGAAGCTGATTGCTGAATTATAACATATATAGTATATTTTAAACTGTATGACCCTTTTAGTATATGTCACATATCTTCCAATTAGTTAAAGCCGATACCTTAAAATATCCTACCCTTTGAAATGTACACTATTTCTCTTTACTACCACCCCATATTTTGTATATAAACTATTTGTATTTTAACCCCCTATTTGTATTTAAAACTAAAAATGGTGACGTCAAAATAAAGATCCAAAGAGTGTTCGGTCAGCTGGTGGCAGGGACAGAGGGGAGGAAAATGGCAACGCCCAGCCCATGTGGGGCACCCAGGGACATTTTATAGACGACCACTGTAAACAGGACAGGTTTTTATCAGAGTGTCCGCAGATGTTATAGAGTGTGTTTTGCGGCAGACGGCTTCTGTCTCTCTTAGAGTCTCTCTCCATGTCTCGGTGATAGGCATCCAAGTTTGTGTCATGGCCTCTACCTCTGTCCCATGGGCTGTCCCCGATCACTCTCGGTGCTAACATCTAGCCCTGCCTCTGCTTCTTGTTGTCCGCGTGTGGGAAGAACATCAACACTCGCCTCACGTACACGACTGCCAGTCCATCCATACGTCGACATTTGCAACAATCCTTTATATCTATAAAAATGAAATGCGAAATCGATGTTTGTTATCGCATCACGCAAAATCTACTGACTCAATCATTATGGAATTTCGCATGTAGGCAGCTGAAGATTTCGTTTAACATATAGGCTATTCAAAAAACTAAAAAGGTTAATGTGCTTTTTTTAAAAAATAAAAAACCAAAAAGCGTTAATTCAGGCCTTTTACCGCTTGGGCGCAGCACTGGTCGCGACGATAAATGAATTTGATTGGTTAATAATTTACACGTGGTTTGTAAACACGATGAATTTTATTTGTTCACACGATGATTGTTTTTAAAAGGTAAGATTATCCAATCGCCGTGAAACTTTAGGAAGTTATTTACTATACTACTGGGAAGGTTTCTGGTATGAATTTGATTTGAAATAAATATTCTTTGTAATTTTATTTGCAAATTTTCTACTTTCACTCGCAAGCAGCGCCTCTAGCGGCGTCTGGTGAAATTTTCTTTATAAATTGTAACAATGCTTAAAATGTGTTAAAAGTATAATAAATTTAATTTGAGAATTTATTAATATAATATTCCAATGACGTAAAAAAAACTTGGCGTTTTAATATTAATATATATTTAAAGAAAATATTGTAACACTAGACGAATGGCCCGGGCAACGCCCGGGGTTTACCCGAGTGCGAATATATTTTAAAAACGTTGACTTGGGTGGTCATAGCGCCCGATTTTAAATACGTAGTACGATGCGATTTACATTAAAAGTAACCTGTCTATAGCAGCCCCTCTCTATAACACCCTATTTTGGTGAGTCCCAAGAGGGAGTGCTATAGACAGGTTTAACTGTATTTGATACACAGTGTAAAAGTTTTCTCACCCCTCTCAACAAACAGGGATGATAGTGTTATAAATAGAGAGCGTGTGATCTATTAATTTACATATTATACTAAAATTTCCAATTATATTTGACCATATTTAAACCTGTTATAAAACTTGTATCATTTATGCAACTATACCATCCCTGTTGGTGTTTTTGGGGGTAAAAAAGAGAAAAATGTTATATAATATATTTTTTAATATTGTCTTTATGCATAGAAAGTACAAAAGTAAAATTTAAGGATTAAGAAGAAATACAAAAAACAAGGAAGGATCAAGAAGGCACTAACTACGTTGCCAAATTGTTAATTAACATATGCTAGCTAATATTATCATCTTCAATTTATATTTATTCATATATTTACATAATTATTTACACAGAGAAAAATTATTTGAATTAATAAACCTAACAATTCCCCCCTTTTAATTCAATCTAAATTTTTCTTCAGAAATATAAACAGTTTAAAAAATCAAACATAGATGGCGTTACCTCCCCATTGCTTTCTTCACCGTCTGGCGGCGCTGCTTGCGAGTTATATCTACAATTCTGCAAATAACTCTAAGGATATTCAAGATATTCAAGAAATTATTTTTCGAAAACCTTTCCGGGGATATACCTAATAATATCCCAGAATTTCATGGCGATTGGATGTATGGTTTTTGAATAACAGGGTTTTCTAGAGGGGGGCAGGGAGGACACGTGTTCCCTGTCAGCCAATGAGCGCGCATTCTATCCGTGAGCTTCAGACAAACAGACAAACAGACAAACAAACAGACAGAATAAGGCAAATATATAAGTAGATTTTTGTGTTAAATGTTAAAATGTAATGTTAAAATATATTTTTTACATTGTTAATTTAATTTGTTGTTGTTTTATAATAATAAAGATGCAAATTACATTGTTGTTGTTGTTTATTATCGTTTGTTTATATAAAAAAATTACATTGTATGTGATGATGATAACAAAAATGAATTTTTAAATTAATATATATATTTCATTGAGAAAAAAAATAATTATAAAATTCATAAAAGTGACAATATTTTATTTAAAATATAATAAATGTTTTAAAAGAATTATGTGTTTCAAAAATATATTTAAACGCATATAAAATATTTATATTTATATACGTTTATAAATCAATATATACGAGTAGGTGGATTGGATGTTTTCTAGAATCGTTTTAACAAATGTTCGTTAGGCAAACTTTTACTCGGATTAAAAACCGGGCGAAGCCGGGTACATTCGCTAAATACAGTTATTTACAAATCTTCGTTTGTAGCAAGATACTATTCCTTCAACTTTAAATTACCGAGTGGACCAATTAATACTGATTTTTTTCAACTTATCGAGTATTTTTCAAGGGAACCGGAAAATTTTCAAATTATTGAGAGTATAGACAAGTATAGATTCAGAAGGGATTGGATGTTTGCTAGAATCGTTTTAACAAATGTTTGTTAGGCAAACTTTTACTCGGGTAAAAATCGGGCGAAGCCGGGAACTAATCTCGCTAAAATTTGAGCAGGACAGAGAATTATATCTGGAAGAACTTTTTGTCTCACTTTTAACCAAGAAAAATTATAATTAGCCAAGTACTCAGCAACAATTATTTTTTAGTCAGAAATGATTATGACAATATTGCTGTATCATGCTTGATTGACATAAACAAAATTCTTTAGGGGAATATTCACTAAAGCAGTCCACGAGCGAAGCCAGATAATAATTATTAGTAAGCAGGAACAAAATTCTACCAGCGAAACATTCACTCGAGCAGAAGACACACGAAGCCAGGTCGTCTCTATATATAAAATATCGTTTCTCGGCCTTTTGGCTAAGATCATTTAGTATATCTCTAGATATTTTCATTTATATATATCTTTTTTTTTTAAATCTATTCAGTAGAGAGAGAGAGCATATGTTTGATCGGAAAATATATTATATGAATATATAATGTAATGAATATTATTAACATCATTATCAATAATATTCGTTAGGCAAACTTTCACTCGGATAAAACCCGGGCGAAGCCGTGTACACATCCGCTAGTATTATATATATATGCCTTTTTATATACCTCAGTTTATATACCTCTTTGGTAGATTGTATAGATTCCATTAGAACCCGTGTGGATCTCATGGAATAAAGTCCGCCCTGAACTGACGAGGGCCATTAGCCCGAAACCATGATCTCTAGGTGGACGCTTCTCAGTTTGCCAAAGCTGGTGTTGTGGCCTTGTCACCGACCCGAGGCCGCTAGTTGCGGCGACGGTCATTAGATGGCGTCAGGATTTGACGTTTATTTTGACGGGAGAGGCGCCCTATGTTTCTATATATATATATATTATATAATCTAAAAATATTATATTATCTAAAAATATTATATAATCTAAAAACCTCAAATATTTCTATATTTTAAAAAATATATACTTTATTTTATTCATTGATAATTTTATTTTTTGTTATCATCGTTTTTAGAAAGACTTTTAGGTTAGTTGTTTAGTTTTAGTTGTATAATTTTGTTGTAAATATGCGTAGTTAACCAATCAATCCTTTTAAATCACTAATATAGGATTATATTATAAATTCTATATAATGTGAAACTAACAAATGTGTAATATTTCCTCAAGTAATTGAAAATAAAAGCTACTTGACGGTAAATAATTATTTTTTTTATCACGACTGCACCTCAACCCTTTATCTTATCGATCCTTTGTCTTATCAACCCTTTATCAACAACAACACAAAATATTCATAACATATATATATGTAGTATATTTTGAGCTAGTTAGATCACAACCTTCTTATAATAATTATAATAACCCCATATCTATATAAAATATGTATCGAACTTGTAACAAAGTGACAATAAAATAAAGATGTAGAGGTAGACGACGCGACAAAAGTCCAGACGACAAAGGCCAGACGTGATAAACAACTCAGACTAACAGGTGTTTATGCTAATGAGTTCATTCCCCCGTCAGCAGGTGGCCGAACAGGTGGCCAGACATAATTAATAACCCAGCGCTTGACAGGTGGCGTGATTACGGGAGCCAATCAGAACTCGCCGCCATCTGCGAGCGTCTCATATAAAAGCCCCCCCAAGATTGGGACAAAGTTAGTTGTTCAGTTAGTTGTTTCCAGAGCGACGCCGTCATAAGGTCGGGTCTCTCACCCCTATCCGCGATGTAGGCATCCGTGGCGCCCGTGGTTCGACTTGCCTTCGTCCGTGGTCTTACCTCTACCTTCTTGGAGTTACCATCTAGACCTGCCTCTGTCTCTTGCTGTCCCAGTGCGGGAATCCCATCACACACCCACAACCACGACTGCCCAGTACATTCCACCTCGGGTTTACTACATATATATATATATATATATATTTCATAAAAAAAAAGATGTATTTTAGGTACGTTACCAATTCATTCATGCAGTCGTGGATTGAAGTGAAATGATAACTTTTATATCCAAAATTGTATTTTTTTAATGATTATATTTTAAGAACAAAACAGTTTGCATACATACAATTTTATAAATATAATCTAAGTATATACAAAAAACATCTTGGGTTGTACTCCTTTTGTTAAGGATTTTAAAGAATTAACTCTGTGTTAATTCTATGATTATTTAATTATAATTATATTAATGAATAATAAAAATCATATTTTTATTATGTCATATATATGTTGTAATGCATAGAGCCGACATCGTCGCAGTGGGCTCCTCAACCAACATAAAGTCACGGGCCAGAGTGAGAGCGCACTAGCCTGAAGATAAATGAAGACCATACGCATAGTAACATGTTTACCTCGGTTTGGAAGGGGCAGCACCCAGGGAGGTGAGGTGGACTATGAGAGTCCTGGAATCGCAGGTTAATCTGGCAGCATTACGAACAGGCTGTTGTCTATACTGTGCTCATGTCCGTGTGCTCAGAAAGAACCCAGTTTATATTCTGGACCTGGTGGACCTTTTTCGTGACGGTGTACAATCAAGGACTGGCCTGCTCGATTTGTATGTTCTCTTAGCTTCACGGACATTGCCAATGATCTGATATTCGACTTTACTGGGTATCGCGCTCTTTTTTTCCAGGGTACCTTTATTGAGCGCCATTTTGAAGTCAATCAGGTTGTATATATCTATGGGGAACCATCCTATGTACAAAATTATTTATACATAGCAAATATAATACGACAAAATTCACAATAAACTTTATTGTGCAATAAATTGATTAAAAGAGAGCAATCCTTCGGAATATTTAGAGAATATTTTTTTCTTTAACAGATTCAGGTACACCCTATTTTATATAAACAATATTCAATAGGAATCGCCCTTTGACTCAAAAATATATATTAATATTCATATTGAATTTTACATTTTTTAAACTTTAAACGACGTTTAAGCAAGAAACCTGAATGTTTGAATTTTATCCTCATTCTAGGTGACAAAAATGTCTGTAAAAAATCAAATCTCAATTTCCCGCAGTTTCCGAATTGAAATCGTGATTCATACACACATATAGTTATCGTATTTATAGATGGTATAAAAATATTATTTGTTAAAAAAAAAAATAATCAACTACTTGTATATATTGTTGCGTCGTTGGTTGACAAAGAATAACTTCCGTGGGAACAAATGATCTTCAGGACTTTATTTAAGCCTAATAAATAAAATAATTACAGAATAATGCAAAATAAAATAACAACAACAATGAGAACAGCAGTTACAAACTTACCAACTGCAGCACAATGAAGGAAAGCAGGCGCAGGACAGGAGACAGAAGTTGGTAGAACCATCTAGAATCTTTCAAGGAAGTACACCGGCGTCGGCGGTAAGCAGCAATCCGACCTCTTGAGACAGCAGCGTTTGCTTGGAGTCCACCACGTAGCTTCGTTCTTCTTCCTTTTTTGGCATGAGTTCCTCATGGTTGGTCAGCCAATCAGAAAGCCGCCAGCGCTAAGCCTTGCGCAATCGCTTTAGATTGGCGAATCAGTTGTTCTCCGATTTTATAAATTATTCTTGAACGTTCTAAAACATTCTATTTTGGAATGCGCCCCCTTTTTTTTAATTCTACGTAACAATATGATAATTACTGGTAGACAAAGTTGGTATTTTAGGATATAGTGTGTTGTGGTGGCGTATTCATTAGTTATTGTGCCTTTATTCCCGTTTGATAATAGAGCTATATGTCGTAGCATATAAACTTGTTCTGGTCATGTTTACGTAGACAAGGGGACAAAACCCTATACAACCCTCAGCATCAATGATGCAACACTACATAACACCAATGAAAAATTAGAGAGCTTTTAAAAGTACACAGCGAAATCATCGTTACCTGAATCCTAAGAAAACAATAGCTATGTCATATGGGTAAAACTGAGTAGCCCCTATACCAGACCTTAAGGTGTTTAAATTCAGGACAATGAGGAAGGTCACGGAAGAACTATAATAATAATAATAGCGCAAATATTATTGTATATAGATTATTTTTAAAAATTAACACTTTTTAATTGTACCTTTCATGTCTTCCTGAAATCATAAGAATTGGTTTGTGAAATGTGGTTCAATAAAGTCTCAAACTAAACAGTTATTAATCTCACATATATATTTACACCTCTCATATATAATACCTGCTTATTTATAATTTGAATTCAGTTGAGCATTGTTTGATTCGAGTGATTACATGTATTTTTTATACTATCTTCAAATCTAATATCCGTAGTTGCCATAAATAATTGCGCCAAGTAATACTCAAGAACACCGAATATAAAAGCATTACAGATACATAATAATATTAAATTAAGTTGAGGGGATGATAAAACTGGAAGACCACTATGAGAATCCACCAATGATAATCTAGGCCTTACCAATTTATTTTTATTCGCGGTAAGGTAAACAGTAAGTTGTTTAATTTTAAACAATAAATATTTCATCTCTCTATATAGTTACAAATCTCATGACGCGAGCTATTTTTTATATTTGTGAAAGGCCTCATTTATATACATGAACATATATTTAATATATTATAAATCTATATAATGATACGTTATAAGTTTGAATGAAAATGATATGTAAGAAAAATGAGATAGAGAATATTTTTATTCAAAATGATATTTTGCAGTAATAAAGCTCATGGCAATTATTCCTTACTATAAAATTGTCTTATTAAGTCCTCAGATATTTCTATGATGCTGGCCATTAAACATTCTCTATATGGGCTCTTCTAGAAACCTTCTATACACTATCTTATTTTTACAAGAGGCATCTTTGAAAATGATGGTAGGACAGACTTGTTGAAATTTTAGAGCATTTAATGTACAATCTTATAGTGATTTCATATATACATGTGAAAAATAATGAAAATATAAAAAAGGTCAGGTGTTGATAATATAAATATTAATAGGCATATTCCGAACGTGATCACATGACATTTCTAGATGGCAGAGCGCCATCTAGTGGAAAAAACTAAATATCACGGAACAAATTAAATAAATGTTTAGTTTATTTTTGTTCCACTAGATGGAGCTCTGACATCTAAAAATGTTCAAGTATGCAAATGCTCATTAAAATGGCATATATATTATTTGTGAAATTAAACCTATTTTTTTCTTTCCTTCAGGGTATTTTAGGGATGAAATAATTAACAAGTAGTATTGTAATTAAGAACAATTTAATAAGCGAGAGAAGTTTAACTAACTCAATCTCTACAAACAAAGATAGTTTTATATGAGACCAAAGAAAGGAAAAACACTAGCGAGAGTTCGCACGGAACAACCTAGCGCTGACACGAGCTTCCTGTTCCATGAAGTCGGCTTATGCTACACTACTCCCTCTCCCATGAGAAGCTGTTCTACGGCTTTATCTCAGTTCCTCCTCTTCTCCAGACGTATAGTTATCTACACTCGACGAATCTTCCTGTCTTGATGGGTCATAGTACGGCTTCATCCTGAGGATATGGGCGGTGTCGCGCTTCTTTTGTCTTCTTTGTAACCCTGAAGTGACCGAAATATCGTCCTAGGAGTTTTTAAGAAAATCCAACACGTCGAAAAGGAATTAAAATCCAGTCCAGATCTCCTGGTCCGTAGATATTTCCTGTATATCGAGCGCCGTAGTTAGTTTTTTCGTCTTTTGAGCCTTGAAGATGTGATGACGGGTTATATGTCTTGCCTCTTCGGCTCTGGTTCCCAAATTCTGAATGAATTCCTCTCCCTCGGGCGGGCTACTGTAGGGGAAGATCGTGTCGAGGGTCGTCTCGGCCTCCCTTTCATGGATCAGAAAGAATGGCGTGAAGCCAGTCGATTCTTGTTTGGCCGTATTGTAGGCAAACGTGATAAAGGGCAACATCTCGTCCTATTTCTTCTGGTCAAGATCCATATACATTGATAGCATGTCGGCAATTGTTCTGTTTAATCTTTCTGTTAAGCCGTTGGTTTGGGGATGGTACGCCGTTGTTGTCTTCCTTTTGATGCCACATTAATTAGTCAGCTCCTGAAGGAGTTTTGATTGGAAATTTCGGAGAGGAGCTTCTAGGGTAAATTACGGCGGAGGGAGTTGCTTCGTTCAAATTCATCCAATTGCGGTGTTATAAAGTCTGACATATAGATAGGTCCAGGTCTTCGACGACAATAATAACTGTCCTGGATTATACTTGGTTCTCCTTCTTGGTGGCTACGGCGCCTTTCCCAACAATGTATCGCGACGTGTCCTGGCCGATTGCAATATAAACATATCGGGATGTTATCCTCCGTTCGGAACTGGTCTGTTTTCCTCCTCTTTGTCTCTTCACCCATTTCTTGTTGGTCACGGCGAAAATATTGGAAAGCCTTCCTGGAATAGACCACAGGTGCTTTTTCGATCGGCGAGAAGGATTGTTCTGCTCGCTGCAAAACCTTTTCTTCTAAAGATTTTGAAGAAATGGAAATCGCTTGTTCATTTGGGATTAATCGGAGCTCTTCCTTGACAATCTCCCTGATCAGATCCTTCAAAGTGTAACCCGCCTCTTCATATTTAATTGTGGCAACGGAGGGAATCCTCTCGTACCTCACACTACTGATTCTCTTTTTATTGAGTTTCTCAATCCAACAGCAGTGTTTGGTGAAGTCTACAGTTGTAGTTATCTCAATTGTGAGGAGGATCCGGTAAATGTCGTCAGCAACTCCCTTCATGAGGTGGCCTACCCTGTCTTCTTCAGACATGTTTGGGTTTAGCTCGCGACATAGGTTCAGCACATCTTGAATATAGACTTATATGGACTCGTCAGGCTTTTGTGCTCTTACTTTTAGCGTGACTCAATTTTTCTGGAGTAATCCTCTTTGTCACCAAACATTTCTGAAAATATTTCTTTAAAATAAGCCCAAGATGTAAGGTCATCCTCAATATTATCGAAGCACATTTAGCTGTCCCTTCCAAAAAGAAGACAACGTTGGCCAAACACATTGTTTCGTCCCAACCATTATAAATAGCAACACTGTTGAAATATTTTAACCATAGGTGGGCAAATTCAGTGGCCTTACCTGAAGAATTAGGAGGGCTTATTGGGTGTTGAATACATATGAAAGTGGTAGCTTGCACACGTGGCTTTTCTTCCACTTTACTCATACCGATGTCGAGCGGCGGCAAACTTTGCAAACGTCGGGTTCTTCTCAGAACGCCGTCCAGATTTAATTATCTTGTCGGAATCTTATCCGGCTTCTCCACCAAATGTAGTGATAAAATAATTAGCAAGTCGTATGGCAATTAAGAACAATTTAATAAGCGAGAGAAGTTTAACTAACTCAATCTCTACAAACAAAGATAGTTTTATATGAGACCAAAGAAAGGAAAAACACTAGCGAGAGTTCGCGTGGAACCACCTGGCGCTGACACGAACTTCCTGTTCCATGAAGTCGGCTTATACTACACTAGGAGCACTTATGCTTATGTTTGGAATATATATTATTTGTGAAATTGAACCTATATTTTCTTTCCTTCAGGATATATTCACATAGAGAAATATCTATATCAGCGTTTTTTAAATTTCTTTTTTTAGGAACCGGTAGCATTTGGTGAAAATATTTCTCTGATCGGTGTACTTACTAAGTAGTATAAAAACTATAAAATAAAATAAAATTCTTACACACATTTTATAAACCTAAAGGTAAGGCATTATCCTGATTCAAAACCTGATGGCAATGCAAGGTGACAAAAATTCAGACTTCTGGCTAGTCTAAACAGTTGTGAATTTTGTGGTCCATTTTTATGTAATACCTGGCCATACTGAAGTCTAGTATTTTTATAGACCCGTTTATAACAGCTATCAATGCAAGTGCTCAAAATATCAGACTTCATATTGCCAATAAGCTGTATATTAAGTACAGGGTGTACCAGGTATATTGGGATTAACTTTGACAGTCCATAAAACAAAAACTACTTGAGATTAAAAACTTGTTTTTTTTTCATTACGTAGCCATATTCATGTAAAATGCAACAGTACATGTGTGCGCAGTGTAGTGATGAAGAGTAACCGAGAATTTGAAAATCGCGCTGCCATCATCGTTGCTCTGCGCGCCGGAAGGAGCCCCAAAGAGATAGTGGATTTTCTTAAGTTGCCCAAAACCACTATTTATCGTGTCAAGAAGCAGTTTGATGAGGCCGACAGTAACAAAGAGGGGATAGCTACAAGGAAAAAGCACTCGCATCGATCGGACAGGGTAAGAGGCGAAGAATTTGTCAAAAATGTCAAGGAGAAGATTGATGGAAACCCTGGGAAGAGCATGAGGGCCATAGCCAAGGAAATGGACGTTGGCTCTATGACAATTGTCAGAACTATCCATGAGGACCTTGGTCTCAAGTCTTATGCCCTTCGGAAAGGTCAGTTGCTGACTGAGAATATGAAGAATAACAGAAAAGGAAAGGCTGCTGCCCTCCTCAACAACCTGAAACACGACTCTTTTGGCATGCTAAGGTTCTTCTCTGACGAAAAGAACTTTGACGTGGACCAAAAGGTAAATCCCAGGAATGATCGCTGGATCTGTAAAGACCCCTCAGAGATACCTGTCGTGATGCACACGAAATTTCCTGCCTCCGTAATGGTCCTTGGCGTTATCAGCAGTGAAGGTGCTGTCATGCCTCCCCATTTCTTTGAGAAGGGCCTTAGGATGAACGCTGACACCTACATCAATGTTCTGGAGACCGTTGTGAAGCCTTGGATGGACATGGTGGCCGCAGGAAGGAAGTATGTCTTCCAACAGGACTCAGCTCCAGCCCATAAGGCAAAAAAGACACAATCGTGGCTGACACTTAACGTCCCTAGTCACTGGGGTCCTGATATTTGGCCCCTTAATTCTCCAGATTGCAATCCCCTCGACTACTATGTATGGGGCGTTGTTGAGAGAGATGTCAACAAATCTCCTCATACCACCATCCAGTCTGTCAAGAAAGCAGTTCACACGGTGATGACCCAAATGGACAAGGTCATCGTCGCCAAGGCCTGTGCTTCATTCCGCACTCGCCTCGAGACTGTTGTAGCTAATAATGGAAACTACATTGAATAAATAAAAACTATATCCTTTTATCTACTACTGTGTCAAATTTCATTCGGATATTTTAATTTTTCTTGCAAAAAATTTCAGTTAAAATACCATTGTTGAAATTCCCAATTTAACTGGTACACCCTGTATATATTTTTAATTAAAAAAGCATATATTGGATCAAAATATCATTTATTTATTTTTTAAAATATAATTTAAATGATATTTTGATCCAATATTTTTATTTTATAATTAAAGATTTAATTTTGGATTGCTCTAATTAAAAAAAAAAGTATATATCAAAAGGATAAATTGGCGCAACCGCTTGTGGCGCAGTGAGCGACTGACATTTCATGAAAATAATTCGCTAGTATGAAACTAGACTATCAATTGTAAGGATATTGCTGGAAATATATAATAATATAAAAAATAATTATAATACATATAAACAATTTAAATATATAATATTATTTTTAAATTACGTAGAAATCCATAGCCTGTGAATATGTTTATTTAAAAATAATGGGTTTAATATTCGAGTGTATATTTTTGAGAGAATATTTTGTTAAATTATTGTATATAATTTATTCTCTATCTATGTAATGATTTTCAAATAAAATATTATATAAATCATGATTAAAAATTATTTATTAAATTAAATTAAAACATTTATTTTTAAATTTTTATTGAAATGCATTAAAAAGGAGAAAATAAATAGTTTTGTTACCAAGATTGAACTTCTTTAGATTTATTCGAGTTATATTAAAAGCGGCAGAGAACAATCATCGTGGATTTCAAACTGAAGGTTATTTAATATGTGGCAACTGATTAAGAAGTATTTGAATTTATCTAAATATTTTCACTCAATATTTGATTATCGTTCCCGCCGCTTTTATTTTTAAAAATAAAATTCTAATTGTTCAATACGGTACTGAAAATGTGCAACCATTTTGTTGTATTTTTTGGAGGTCTTGTTTTTAATACTGTTTGTAATTATTAAATTATTTTATTATATTATTTAATCGGAAGAATTCTCTGAAATTTAAATTACAATAAAACGCAGCCTCCGATGATGAATTTCTTATTTCATTAAATGTTCTCTCAAGCTTTCGGGTACTGTGTGAACCTTTCTACAGGGGTATGCAACGGAATGAAGATATAAGATATGAATAATAGTTAGAAAAAATAGATTCATTTCGTTGTATGCTCCTGTAGGAGGGTTCACAGTACCCGAAAGCTTGAGAAAACGTTTAATAAAATAAGAAACTAATCCTCGGAGGCTGCGTTTTTTGTAATATTATTTAATTATATTATTTATTTAATTAATAATTAATTAAATTTTCAAGAAGCCCGTTCAATCCTTAATTCCACTGGTATGCACGAGAAACAGGCTTTCAAATATCAATGTGCCATATATTTTTTTGTGCCAAATATGTGCGAAGAAGAGGCATCTTTCTTAAAAATATTTCTATTATTATAAAAATTGTCTCTCTGTCTGTTTATCAATAAACTCTAACAACTGTACCAAAAGTCACCAAATTTTCCAAGTAACCCCTTTTGACTCTTGTGATGGTTTTAGCCTTATTTTTCCAGAATAACTTTTGATATCATTTTTATTTTCACAACAAATAAGTAAAAAATATATGTTGAATCCTGTCGACTCTTGTCGAATCCTGTCGATTCTCTTTTACCCTGTGGTAATTGTGACAGCGAAGGTGCTGTCAACTTGAAGTTTGGGATTGGATTGTGGGTGATTTTTAAGTCGTGATTAAAGGTGTGAGGACACAGGATAGGTTGGTCAAGGGAGCCGCTGCTGACAGTCAGAGAACATAGGAAAAGAGTGAGTTTACGCCCCGCGATTTACGCTGGATCAGGAGATACGACTAGTAGGGACGAGGCTCGGAGACGCTACTACGGCTTGCCCAGTCGGGTGGGGTCATGTGACCTATATCTAGATTTGGATTGGTCTTACATTACCTCCTGGAAGATGAAGATTTGCCTTGATTGGTCCAAACGACTAGGAAGACATCTTTGATAGTTATAGCAGAAATGTGAGGATGGAGCGTTGACCAAAAATAGAGTTGTTTTTAGCGTATTCAACTCCGGGGTCTTTTGTCTTGGAGTTCTCTGAAATAGAAGTGTCGTTCACCCAGCGATAATGATGCGAGATGGGAATCTTTCCTCTTAACTCTAGGCCTTACTGCTATCGTTTATAAATATCTATAATCGTATTATCTCCTTGTCTTTCTCTGTCTGTCTGACATACAGTCCGCATTTTATTTGGCTCTTAACACAGTATATCATATTATACAGTAGCATTGTTGGCAATAAAAGAAGATAGAAAAAAGGAGAAATTTAGAAAATAATTAAATGAACAAATGAATAAATTTAAATGAATAATTTTTGTGTTTAACTATTGTTCTTACAGTAGCGATAGGCAGGTGGTATTCAAGAGGGAATGTTCAACAGGATTTGATGAGTTTAAATATAATGGGCTTTATTCTATATGATGAAATGATACATAAAATAAGCTAAACTATTGGAGCAATTATCCCTAACTATCAATATTCATGCAGATCTATATTTTTTCTAGCTTTAGCCTCTTCACTTTCCTCAATTTCTTCCAGAGCAGACTTTCTCTCAACTTCGCCTTTTCTCTTGAGCTCGAGTTCTTTATATCCTAGGCTCATACACTTGTGATAAATCTTCTTCTGAGATTTTTCCTTGACTCCTAGGCTCAGGCACTAATTATCAATCCTCTACTGAGCCTGAATTCCTTGACTCCTAGGCTCAGGCACTAATTATCAATCCTCTACTGAGCCTGAATTCCTTGACTCCTAGGCTCAGGCACTAATTATCAATCCTCTACTGAGCCTGAATTCCTTGACTTCTTGGCTCAGGCACTAATGATCAATCCTCATACACTACTAATCCCCTAACGGCCATCCCGCCGTGCCTTTTATACCATACATTGCTTGCGCAAAGTCTCACCCAATTGGTTCACTTTGTCACGTGATCTGCGGATGATTTTATGCAAATTAACTAGTTTTAACATTCTCCCACCTATTTTGAAAAATATATAGTCTAAATTAAATCTTCGACAAATTTTACAATTAACATGCAATGCCTACATCACTTAAAACTATATCTGTCCGGCCATTTACTCTCTCTCCCATGCCTGCTTTTGTAAATCCCGGGAAGTCTTTGGCTCTCTCCTCAATATGTCAGATTTCGGATTTAGAATCAACTTAACCGATTGGTCTTTCCCTTCATTTACTTTTATGGCTTTTGTTTCAGAATCTTCCATTTTTTCATCTTTAGCTTCATCGGTTCTAGAATATTTGACTTTATCAGCCTCTTTAAAATTTTCTAATTCTCTTGCTTCAGTTTCCTCTTCTGAAATATATATATATATATATATGCACCTACTATATAGACTAATTTGGTTCTCTAATTTGTATATTTTGTCAGTCCTGATAATAATGATAATATTATCTACAATAAATATTGTGTGACCGTCTCCTCAAACTAGCGGACTCGGGTCGGTGACAAAGCCACACCATTATTTGGCGCCTATATCAACGTGAGAGAATCCAGACCATTGGTTTTATAGTTCATTATCATCCCGGCAAATATTATACAAATAATTCTATATTAATTATTCTCTCTATCCATTCTACTATATCCACAGGCACTACGACTAATATTTCAAAAATATAGGATTTACTTGAAGATCTTAATTAGAACACGTTCTAATTTGTCGCGTTTACTCGTCAATTTTAAGCTGCAGCTGTCAGCATCCACGGAATTTTTACTCTTAAATAGATTATTATTAATTAGCTATCCTCAATAATTGATATTAAGTTTATAAATATCATAGACTGATTATGTAATAAATATATATAAAAAGGAAGAGCGCTAAATCAAGATTATATTAACATTTTTAAAATTTGTTCATTTTCCTAAACAAAAAAGCTTTACTTATCAACAGAAATATCTATCAACTACAGGAATATCTACAGCCAACTACTATATGTACCAGAGAACCAGTATGGTTTATTCAGCAAATATCTTAAGTTATTTGATGGTAACAGGTGTAAATAGTTTAGATTCTCATATAATATTAAAGTGATGTATATTTGGATGTTTGGTCTTCCATCACGCTCGAACTGTTGGACAGATTCTAATGGATTTTGGAATTGAGGTAGGGGATTAGGTCGTGGAATCGGACATAAAAAGTTGATATGTTAACCTTGTTTCAACAAATTCCGATTTTACGAAATTTCAATTCAATCTCAAATTAAATATATTGAAATGTTTTAAAGTAAGAAAGTGTGAGGTCATTATTGTAATCTTGAAAAAAATGTGTGATATTATTATTGAATTATTGGAGAAAGAATGGGTGACCCCATTATTGTTTTCATAGAGAAACATTGTGGGTGGGCCCAATTATGTAATTAATGACCCACAATGAATGGCTACGTTTTTTAGCCGCGGAGCTAAAATGGGAGACGCTACTGTTTTTGGAGTTGATAAACGAGAGATATGTAATTGTGATATTTTTAGCGCGAAAATTAGTAACCTAATGTTTATTGTGGATAATGTCATTAATGTAGTTGTGGTGCTGAATTGTATGACGCTTTTGTTGTATTCATGGAGCAACAAAAGATAACGTCCATGTTATAGTCACGAGGTAACAATTGTTGACACCATTGTTGTAATTGAGGAACAACAATGAGCAACCTAATTGTTGTAGCTTGGAGCACTAATGGTTGATACTTTTGTTGCATTCATTGCACAACAATGGCTAAGGTATTTTTTTGCATTCATAAAAAACAAATAGTAATGTCATTTTTGTTGACCAGGAGCAAAAAAAGAATTTGAAATATTTGTTTTAAAAAACTCCATTGTTGTATTCGTGGAGTAAATATAGGTGACACTATTTTTAAATTTATGAAACAACAATGGGTGGCTCCATTTCATATTATTGGGGCTAAAATACGTGACTTTTTTTGTTGTCGTGAAGCAACAATTACATCTTTTGATTCTGGTACCAACAATGTGAATAACGCCCTTTTTTAGTCGTGGGTCAACAAATACTAACGCCTTTATCCTATAGTTGTATTCATTGATCAATAGTAAGTAACGCTATTGTTGTATTTGTGGGGCAACAATAGGTAACACCATGTTGTGAATGTGTAGCAACAATGGGTGACGCCATTGTTTTTATGTAGAGCAACATATGATATGTCATTGCTGTAGTCTTAAAATGTTAAGCGCTATTTTTGTAGTATTTGCGTAAAAATAGGTGGCGCTATTGTAAAAGTCATTGATTAAAACCACGAGTCTGCCGCCTTTTCTATATTCGTGACGCCATTGTTATAGACTTGGATAGAAAATGGGGAACACCATTGTTTGAATTCATGAAGAAACACATTGTGACGCTATTGTTTTAGTCGTGTAGTACCAATAGGTGACGACATATTAGTGATGGAGCAAAAATGGGTGCCTGAATGAAATATAGTTGTGATTCACAACTTGTGAACCAATAGGTCAAGAAGTGAAAATGTGTGACAATATTATTATATGTGAAAAAAATAGTAAAAATGTAATATTGTACTGGGATAAGGTGCATAAATTAAGAAAAAGGCATCTTCTTATCGTTTTTATTATCTTATCTCATTCTTATTGCATGAAAAAAACTATTATTATAGTCGAGAAGAAACAATTTTAACCCTATTCTTTGTAGTCGCGTAGTTGTAGGAATGGCATTGCTGTAGTCTTGGAGCAACAGCAGGTGATTCCCTTGTTTTTGCATTGTGGCAACTATTTTTCACACCATTGTTGTAGTCATGGAGCGACAATGGGTGAATTTAATGTCTTCGTCCTGTAGTAACAAGAGGTCATACCATTGTATTAGTTGTAGAGAAACAATGGGTTATATCCTTATTATAGTCGTAGAACTAGAATGAAGGGCGCTTGTCGTGGAGCAACAATTGTATTGTCGTTGTTGTGTGTGTGTAGTCTTGAGGCATTAATAGATGAGGCCAGTTTTGTTGTAATGGAGCAATTATGTTTGACCACATTGTTGCAGTCGTAGAGCAATTATATTTCACGCCATTGTTGTAGTCGAGGTGCAAAAATGGGTAACACTATAATTTTAGACAAGGATAAACTATTTTGACGCCTTTGGGCATACGTGGAACAACAATCAGTGACGTCATTATTGTAGTCGTGGAGTCACAATATGCAATGATATTAATTATAAGACGATAATGTGCATTAAAGCACGAATGTTTCTTTTTTTTTAAATATAAAACAAAATTATACCATCCTCACGGCTCATCAGTGTTAAATCCTCCCAGGGGCCTCGCCAACCCAGTCCCCCAGACCGCTCCTTAGAGCTTTAATACTACACTGGACGATTTCGCCCATATATGCCGTTGCGAAAGAGCATTTCTCAATGCAAATATCTATATGTAATTCTGCTGTTCTGAATCTTGTGTCCATAGTTTTCTTGGAAGCCATTTCTATGAATCCATCCTTCATTGCGGCATATATGGGCGGAATCGTACAGTGCAGTATTAGAGCTTTGAGGGGCGGTCTGGTGGGGTTAGCGATGCCGCTGGGAGGGTTCACCACTGATGAGCTGGCCCTCCCCATGGTGTTTCATCAAAGTGAGGACGGTAGAAGCTTGTTTTATATTTAAAAAAGAAATATTCGTGCGCTTTAATGCTTCCATTTCTTATGTAACGACATTATAAAATTCGTAAAGCAACACGGGTGATACCATTGTTGTAGTCTTGGAGGTAAAAGGGGTAAAACCATTGTTGTGTAAGCGCGGTGAAAGTATGTTTGAAGCCATTGATTTTGTCGTAGAGAGACAATTATTTACGCTATTATTGTATTCATAAAGTAACAATGGGTGACGCTCTTGTTGTATTAATGAGTAAACATTGATTGACTACATTGTTATAGCCAGTATTCAACAATCAATGACGCTATTGTTATTGTCTTTGAGTAACAATAGGTTTAGTTTATTTTCAGAAACAATGAGAGACACTATAGTTGTATTCCCGGATTATAAATGTGTAAATGCAATTATACAGCCAATATGTGGACGTCTATTCTGTAATTAACGACTGAGGAGACATAAGAAGAGATTCTACGAAGGTTGTCAAAACTCAGAGACATGGAGAGAGCTACCAATCATATGATCAGCGTTCAGGGAAGAAGGAATTCATCGGAAATTTCTATTACGTATACCAACATGCTGCTAAAGATATAAAATATTATAGGTGATTTAATAGGCATAAATAATTGGCAATTGTTATTTCTTCCTGCTTTAAAATAAGTTTTATTTTTACGATAAAAAAAATGGAAACTGACAGTCATCCTTTTTTATAAGAAAATTCAAAAATACTCTGTCCCTATCAGGGCACTTCACCGTATAAAGATAGAAAATTACTCAAGCAAAATTTTCTAGGTGTCGACTGATATATTTCAACTACGAATGGAAGAACCTTTAATATTAATTGGATACATCTTCTGTAAGTTCTAAAGTTGCCCCGATTTATTTTTATAGAGGGGTATTAGTCAATATTTTCAAATATTCTTTATTTTTTTCTGACTAGTACCGTTGTTTGGTAATTTAAACCAACACCCCCATATTGTATATAACTTATAACAATATTTTCATGTTGTATAATAGAAACACATGACATTACTTAACCAAATTGTTTTAATTGGTGATATCAATTAACATGTAAAATGTTTAATTTATGTGTGGTGTGGTTAAGGAGTTTGTGAGATTCTCGAGGAAACCTAAATGATTAGTGTGAAACATGTGTTTAAAAAAATGGAGATCATGAAGATAGCGGTCAAAATGATAGATTTTTGAGGGGAGGTTGGACGTTGGACGGGGGATATGTAACTGAAATAGATTCGGCTTGGGGGAGTGACGCCTAAAGGGCGTCCACTTTCTATCTTTCTCGGTATTCGTGTCTTTGTGTTTCGACGTTGGTTTAGACTTGGTAAAAATGTCATACAGTGATTTCAGGTTTAGATGTGTGGTGAAGGTGCGACTTTCGACGTGGACACGCTTTGGAGTGAGATGTATCACAGGCATGAAGTCGTCTTTGGCCTGAAAAGAGAAAACGTTTTGTGGTGTGGCGCTGTGACACGAAGTGAAAAATTGTGAATGAAAAGGTGTCACATGAAGTCGTTGTTTGGTTCAGAATCTAACCTGTTTCACCATGAATAACAAATTTACTAAAGTCATGGGTGGTGGTTGTACGAAACATATCGAGAATATTTTTGACTGTTAGTGGATGTGGCACGCTTAATGTGAATTTTTTTTTATTGTGGCGACGATATAGAGCTAAGTGGAGCTTGTGTGGCTCGAGATTTGGATTTCTTTGTGAAATCGCGCACTAATAATTGTTTCCAATTGGAGAAAGTGATGTGTGAGGGTGTTGTAGATTTTGTAGAGAGAGATGTAAGGTTGATTAATTATGCATGTAAAAATAAGTATGAGGGAGTGTAGCTATGTTGGATTTTAACAATTGTAAAAGTTTTGGAAGACTGTGACTTAATTTAGCTACTGGCATGGTAGTTGATGGGATTTTTATTTTTAACTTGTTTTTGGGAAGATAGTTGTTTTTCCTAGTTGTGATTTTGAAGATATTGTCTCTCAGGAGAGAAATCACAAAATATTTCTGAAATAAAAAAATGCGTTTCACCTATGTTGATTTATATTTAAAATTTTGATTTTTTTTAATCTTTGATTATGGTTTCTAAAATGATTCTTGTAAAAGGGCAACGTCGTGAGAGTGACAAGAATATTTTGAATTGGGGCATTTAGTTTAAAGGGTGAATATGACAATGATTTTTTCAAATTGTTAAGTATTTGATTATGAAATTGGTATATTTTGGTATGAAAATTATATTAAGAAAAACAAAAATGAGTTTTGAATTATGATATGATGAGATTTTTTTTAAATATAAAAATAATAAATTTTTTTTTAAGTTGTAGATTTGGATAGTATATTTTAGATAAATTTAAGAACGACATGTAAGATAGTTAAATTGATAAAAAATTAAAGTAAATTTGATGAATGAGAGTGCGAAAGTTTTAAAAATTGTATAAAAAATGATATAAAAAAAGGTAAAAATTGATTTAAAATGCTTAAAGTGAAAATATAAATACAAAATTTATGGGGAATCAAGTTGTGAACTTGAGGGCAAAGTTAAGGTAGGTTTTTAAAAACTTACAGTTGTGTGATGATTGTTCAAATCAGGAAACTTGGTCTCTGGTTGTTTTCCTGATGACGTGGAAGGCGCTCCATGTAGGGCTTGTAGAAGCTTGTAACTTCTGTAAAGTTGATTGCAACTTGTCGCCTTGAGCATTGTCTCGACGATGTCAGGTCGAAGGTGGGGAACTTGTCACTGGATTTGCGCCATTCTGCTCCTCGATTTCCATGACTTGCGGGATTTTCGGCTGTGTCGTTGGGTGGTCAGCTTGCTCCCGGCGTGGACGATCTGTTAGCGGGTCTGCGGAGGTCCCTTGGGGCGGCGTTTGTTACGTAAATATCTCTTGTTGGGGAGAGATTGCGTGGTCATTTCGTTGGAATGGCCGGTTTGTTCTTCTTTTAATGTCGTTTTTTGTTTGGGGTAGATTGCTCAGTCGTTTCGTTGGTATTGCGGGCTTGATCCTCCATCATCGCTCTTTCTCACTTCTATCTGGACTATATTCTTACCTTCTTCGTTGTGTCATTCTTCGTTTTGGTTATGCTGTCGACTAACATGTGATGAAGTCCTGTAGCCTTTTGTAGAATCCTTTCGACTTAAAATGTGATGAGATCCTGTTGACTCTCGCTATACTGTGTTGACCGAGAGGAATAGTCAGGATAAGGAGTTTTCCAGTACCTCTCTGCACCTTGAAGACCTTTTACAGTTCTCACAAAGTACAGACAGTCGTGGTCGAGGCAGAGTGTAAAGCTTGGGAATGTCCACACAAAAAACGAAGACACAGTTGCACTTAGAAAGTTCCGTGAACAGATAAAATTTGAGATAGGAGCGAAAAATGGAGATAGAAGAGTTCTTACTGGTCTACATGGTGTATGAGGTGGACCTGGGGTACAACCGACGAGGGTTCACGCAGATGGTGAAGTGACTGTGTTTTTGGCTAAAGACGGGGGCTTTTTATATATTTTCCGAGAAAGGGAGTGTTGCATTTCAACAGATGCGACAGGGGCGTGGATCGTCTGGTGAAATTCTACTGGCGCCGTCCTGACAGCTTCCAATCTATCTTTAGATGTTGTTTTGTGAATTACATCTATCTCGAATTTAGACGTTTTTGACTTCTATCTCTTTAGATCAACTCATAATCTATTACAAAGTTTTAATTATTTATCGCCAGTTTGTACAAAGTACATTACATATGATGATGTAATGACCCATGTCAATAATGCGTATAATCATTTACAGATGTGTTTCTATTATACAACATGAAAATCTTGTTATAAGTTATATACAATATGGGGTTGTTGATTTAAATTACCATATATGGGCCCCGGGAGTGAAAGGGTTTATCCGGGTTTAAGCGTGTAAAGACTCTCTAACACAGGTAAGTAATTAGAATTTCTTTTAATTAATTTGAACTGTGAGGGTTAAAAAGAGCTATAACAAGATGATTTATTTGTATATGTAAAAGTGAAATAAAAATGACATTTTTGTTTGATTAAAAAAAATGATGATTAAAATAAAATGATGATATAAAAATTCACATTCTAAGAGAATATTGGCGGGCGTTTGAAAAGGTTAGTAGTTGAAGAATATGCAATTGTAAACATTACACATGCAACCGAATAATCAGATCCAGGTGCAAAGCGAGGATATAGACTTGAGCGTCTTCCTTGGCAATGTTTCCTATTTAAGGGTTACAGTGCTTTGTCACAATTTTAGGATTATTGGGTTAAAAGTTGTTGTAGAAAAGTTGCTTATTAATATGATTCAAAGGGATTGTAGAGCCATGCGATAAGTAGAATTGTAGCGACAGTAGGTGGTCTGACTTGACTCGAAATCAAAGGTTGATTGTGGCCCGTTAGAGCTGAAAAAAATTTGAAAGTTGAAAAAGTGAACGCTTTGTGCATGCGTTGGTGATTGTGCCCTGCGGATGATTGAAATAAACTCTTGAAGCGTGTTCAGTCCAGAAGTTGAGATTTTTAAATCTGGGGAACTGTGTTCAAAGAGTTTGTTAAAATTACGAAATCAGAAAAAAAATTGCCAAGCAGTGCTGTCGCAGAATATGATTGTTGAAAACGACTGTTGTAGAAACCCGATAGTTGATGATAAACAATGTCATATAATAAAGTTATTTACACAAATATAAAATATAGTGAATAAAAAGATAGAAATGTGATTGCTGGTAAAAAAAAAAGTGTAAGGGGAAAAAATTAAACATGTAATATATAAAATATATAATAATTAACAAAATAAAAATGATTTTGAAACACGTAAATGTTTGGCAATACTAAAATAATATCATGAACAATAAAAGTAAATTCAATTACTTTTTTTAAAAATAATGTTGCATTAAAATTTTGATTATATAATTGAAAAGTAAAAATAAAAAAATAATATTCGAATTTTATACAAAATTTATAATGTAATTAAAGGTTATTAATGATTAGATAAATGTTAAGTAGTGGAAAATTGAACAAAAATTGCCTCTTTTGAAGAAAAGTTACAATTGTGGTGTGTAACTAGATCATATCCCATTGGTAAACATCGGTGTTTTTATGACTCTCTGAAACTGGGAATATGTGAAATGATATTTTCGTTTTTCCAAAATGTTAATATGTAGAGAACGATTTCTCTTTTGCGTCATACCCGGGTAAGACAACAGGTGAGTTGGAAGCCGTCGGGGTTGAGTGGTAAGGTGTGCAGAGTAGGATGTCCGCACGGGACAGTATGGGCAAAGTTTGGGATCAAAAGACGCTCTCCTAATACGTCTCACGTCGCACCAGGACCAGGGGAAAGTTGAGGATTAAATGAGGAAAGCTCGGCGTCCTGCATGAATCCGCGGAGGCAGAGAGGAGCCAAAACGGCGGCCACGAGGGCCGCCGTGAGATGGAAATGAACCTAGTACTGAGCGGGCCCTTTCCGAAATATCCACTGTAAACTAACTAACTGACAACATCCGGACAAAAAGCCCCTTTTTGGCCCTCTCTGGATATTCGGGTGTTGATGCTCATTGGTCAGTCTTATGTGGGTCATTCTCCTCTCTCCTGGGGTCTGGTGGCAAACTGGTATCACTTTGAGACGACTAGAAAAAAAACGTCATACTTTATTACATACATATCTTTGTTTAAATGACTATATATATATATGGTAATTTAAACCACAACCCCATATTGTATAATACTTATAACAAAATTTCATGTTGAATAATAGAAACCTATCTATAAATGATTATACGCATTATTGACATGTACCATTACATCATCATATGTAATGTACTTTGTATATACTGAGGATAAATAAATAAATCTCTGTAATAGATAAGAGTTGAGCTGAAGCAAGATATCGTTTATCTTTGAGATAGAAGTCAAAAACGTCTAGAATCGAGATAGATGGCAGTCCCAAATCAACAAGGTCTAAAGATGGAAACTGCCACGGCGCCAGTGTACAATTTCTCCTCCCGATCTACGCTCTTGTTGCATCTGCTGAAATCCAATGCTTTCTCTCTCGGCAAATTTATATAGGACCTCCGCCCTAGCCAAAAATATAGTCACTTCACCATCAGCGGAAGCCCTCGTTGGTTGTCACCAAGGTCCTCCTCATCCACTATGTAGACCAGTAAGAACTCTTCCATCTCGATCTTTCGCTCCTAGCTCAACTTTTATCTGTTTACGGAACTTTCCTACTACAACTGTGTCTTTTCGTTTTATGTGTATGGACATTTCCAAGCTTTCCACTCTGCCTCGACCACGACTGCCTGTACTCTGTGAGAACTGTTAAAGGTCTCGCAAGGTTCCGAGAGGTACTTGAAACCCCTCCACGCCTGTCTCTCCCTCTCGGTTACTACAGGTTTGCCCCTCTCGGTTACCACACACAGCGAGAGACCCTCGGTCAACACAGTATAGCGAGAGTCGACAGAATCGCACACCATAGATTAAGTCGACTGGATACCTCATTACAGATTTAGTCTACAGGATTACCAAAACGAAGGATGACCACAACGAAGAGGTAAGAAGCCTGTCTAGATAGAACTGAGAAAGAGTTAAGATGGAGGAACAAGCACGCCATTCCAACGAAACGACCAAGCAATCTCTCCCCCAACAAGAGATATTTACGAACGAAACGCCGTCCCAAGGGACCTCCGCAGACCCACTAACACAGATCGCCAACGTCAGGAGCGAGCTGACCACCCCAACGACACAGCCGAAATACCCGCAAGACATGGAAATCGAGGAGAAGCGATGTGGTGCAAACCCAGTGACAAGTTCCCCACCTTCGGCCTGACATCGAGACAATGATCAAAGCGACAAGCCGAAATCAACTTTACAGAAGCTACAAGCGCTACATGGAGCGCCTTCCACGTCAGCAGTACCTCAAACAAAGCCCAAGTCTCCTGACTGAACTTTCATCAAAACTGTAAGTTTTTAAAATCTTACATAGCTCTCTCCACAAACTCACAACGTAATTTTCCATAAATTAATGTTTATTTTCATTTTAATCACTTTAAATTCAATTTTTACCCTTTTCAATTATTTTAAATTCAATTTTAAAATATTCCACTCTCATTTGTCATTTTTTCACTTTATTTATAATCAAATTATAAATTTTGATTTATTACTTTTAAATTTACTTTCAAAATATTTTTGCCAATCACACATCATCATTTCACTAATATTACATGTCGTTCCTAAATTTACCAAAAATGTGAATTTCCAAATCTACAACTTGAAAAAATATCTTTATTATTATTTAAAAAAAAACTAATTTTATCATAATTCTAGACGTATCTTTGTTTTTCTTAATATTTTATCTTTATACCAAAAAAACAATATCTTAATAATTTCTAAAATTTTACAAAAATCATTGTCATATTCACCATTTTATTACGCCCCAATATAAACAATATAAACGCCCCAATTAAAATTATTTGTTACAATCACGCCATTGCCCTTTTAGAAGAATAATTTTGACTACCATAATCAACGATTTAAAAAACACATTTTAATTTTAAATATAAATTAACATAGGTGAAACGCATTTTTTTGAATTGAAAAAAATCGAAGGCGACAATATTTTTAAAATAACAAAAATAACTGTTCTCCCCAAAACAAGTTAAAAATAAAGATCCGTCCATTTTCCGCCAGTAGTTAAATTAGGTCACCGCCCGCCAAACCAATTACAATCGTTAATATTCGAGGATAAATATACTCCCTCGTCAATTCCTTTTACATGCATATTCAATCATCAACAAATAAACAACACCCTCTCACATCACTTTCTCCAATTGACAACAATTAAGCGCGCGACTCAAATCAAATTTCTAGCCCCACGAACTCCATAACGTCGCCACAATAAAAATTTTCACATTAAGCGTGCCACATCCACTAACAGTCAGAAATATTCTCGATATGTGATCGTTCCACCACCCATGACTCTAGTAAATTTGTTATTCATGGTGAAACAGGTTAGAATCTGTACCAAACAACGACTTCATGTGACACCTTTTCATTCAAAATTTTCACTTCGTGTCACAACGCAAACCACAAAATATTTCACTTTTCAGGCCACAAAGACGCCTTCCTGCCTGAGACACATCTCACCTCAAAGAGTGTCCAAGTCGAAAGTCACACCTTTCACAGATATATAATCTAAAATCACTGAATAGCATTTTACTAAGTCTAAACTAAGTTCGAAACACAATAACTACGAACACCGAGATATATTTTAATTAGAACAGAAATTTTTCAACCTCAACAAAAGAAGAGAGAGAAAGTCAGTTTCAAGTGAATGACAAAAATAACATACACCCCGCACGAGTGACCCCCCAGTAATAGGATCCCCGAATCTATTTCAGTTACATTTTTCCCGTCCAACGTCCTCCTTCCCTCACAAAGATATCATCTTGACCGCTATCTTCATGATCGCAATTTTTTTAAACACATGTTTCACACTAACCATTTAGGTTTTCTCACAAATCTCACCAACGCCTTAATCACAACAAATCATACAATAAAAACATTTTACATGGTAATTGATATCACCAATTAAAACAACTTGGTTAAATATGATCTACACTTTATAACGCGAAAGAGAAATCATTCTTTACATACCAGCATTTTGGACAAACGAAAATATCATTTCACTTATTCCCAGCTTCAGAGAGTCAAAAACACCGATGTTTACCAAAGGGATATGATCTAGTTACACACCACAGTTTCAAATTCTCTTTAAAAGAGACAATTTTTGTTAAATTATCCACTACCCAACATTTATCCAATAATTAAAACCTTTTATTATATTTTATTTTTGTATAAAATCTGGAATAATTATATTTATTCTTACCTTTCAATTATATAATCAAATTTTTAATCCAACATTATTTAAAAAAAAAAAAACTGATCAAATTTTCTTTTATTTTTCATGATATTATTTTAGTATTTAAAACATTTAATTGTTTCAAAAATCATTTTAAATTATTAATTATTATATCTTATATATTGCATGTTTGATGTCCTCTTTACACTTTTTTATTTACCCGCAATCATATTTCTATCTTTTATTCACTATATTATATATTTGCTTAAATAGCTTTATTATATGACAATGTTTTTATCATCAACTATCGGGCATCTACAACAATCGTTTTCAACAATCATACTCTCTAACCACTTCCCTATACTTTTCATCACTTATCTATTTTAGCCATTGCTTCAAACCATCGTAGAAGAACGACAGCATTGCTTGGCAATTTTTTTTAAATTTGTAATTTCAACAAACTCTTTTAACACAGTTACCCAGATTTACAAATTCCAACTTCTGGCTTGAACACGTTTCAAAAGTTAATTTCAGTTATCCGCAGAGCACAAACACCAACGCATGCACAAAGCGCTCTCCGTGTGGAATTAACATGGGGAGGAAAGTGTTGACGAGCAGGAGTCTCAAGAACCGTTGAAGAGGTTAGAGGATAGAAGTAGATTGTGAAAACAGTTTGACTGTTGCCATTGATTGATTGAACCCGGGTTTGAGGAAAAAAGAATGAAATGAAGAATGCTGGAACGGTGACCCGGGTGTAAATAAAAATAATATGAAAATAAGCCATGGCTTTTCCTAAACACACCATCAGGATGGGATGGCGAGGAAGGAGTAGTCCACTGGGGCAAATGAATAACAAAAAAAGTCGGCTAACATGAACTCTTCGATGGACGAGGGGTGGTTAGAACGAAGACATAGAAGGCCTAAGGAAAATGATCAAGAGACGAGATAAGTATGGAAGTCAGATTTGGAATGATAAAGATATGAGAAGGGACAGTTGGTAGTAAGGCGTCACTGTTAAAACAAAATATTTAAAGTTAAAATATCTTAGACTTAGGCTATGGAAAATTAAAACAAATGATGTCAGAGAATATAAGGTTTCAGATGATGTAAATATAGGTTGGCTAATGGTTTTAGCTGTTTAGGGATGGAAGGAAAAGAAGTATCATAAAGAAAAATGAATACCTAAAAATATATGGATTGATTCTACAATATAAAATGGCGCACATCAAGGATCGTAAAAATATAAATGAATAAGATTAAAATATAGTAAATATTTAGGTTAGTTTTGAAAATAGAGCAATTCTAAACCTTTCCATTGTTCTTGCTAGGCGAAGCGCGTCGGTACCAAAACTGGTTAAAATCGTTTTGAAAATAGAGCAATTCTAAGCCTTTCCATTGTTCTTGCTAGGCGAAGCGCGTCGGTACCAAAACTATCTTATTATCTAATTTAGGTTAGTGTGTTCCCCACATGATGCAATGCTTATAAGAGCAAATTAGACGATGTTTGGAAAAGTCAAAAGTGGTAAATAAATTGAAATGCCATTATGGTTTGTTTTTTTATTTTTTCCATAATTATAAATTCAGAGACGTCTCACATGGTGAGAGAGAGAAAAAGGAAAGCGAACTTATCAAAAGTAGTAAAATGTTAAAAGTAAACTTATAATGGATATCTGAAGGTTCAGAGTGACGCAATGGTAAAAAGAGAGGAAGTCTGAGTTGACTCTTGCAATGGCGTTCAGCAATGCAATACGTGCCTGTGTAAGTGAGGTATTGTTTTCATTGACCGAACTCCCAAGACTTTCCGTAATCAACATTAGATCAGACAGGGGAGGTAAGTAAGTTGAAAGTGGAAAAATGAGAAAGGTGGAGTCAAGAGTTGCTCTGTTGCCAATGATGATTGAGCTCGGATGAAAATTGAAAAAATGGTAAAAATGATGGTTGTAATGATGATTCGAACATTGAGAGAAAAAAAAAACTCGAAATGGTCGCCTGAGCTCACTGTTGGGAAATGTACAGCGAGGAAAGTTGAGCCAGCTGGTGGAATCAAAAATAATTTTGAAAAGAAATGTTTGGCGAACAAGAGACGCTTGACTGTAAGAAAAAGGAAAGGTGAGGATTCTGGAAGGTAAATGGTACTGTTGCCATTGATGATTGAACAACCCTTAATTTTTTAATGTAATGAATGATGTTCTGTCGGTGATGGATAAAAAAAAAGAAAGAATCTTTGGATTTTCTGAACCCGTTATCGGGAATTGTATACCGAGGAAGGATGGTCCAATAGATGAATTAATAAAAAATAAATAAAATGGGTGGCAACAGGAACCCTATGGGAGACTGTATAAGGTTGGAAGGAAATGGTTTAAAGAGGTGTGAGTAAGTGATATAGGAGGATTGGTTTAAGAGATAGAGATAGAGAGAGGAGTCAATATGAAATAAAAATAATAATCTAATAAAAACAATGATATCAGAAATAAGACGATCTTAAGGTAATAAAATAAATATTATACCATCGAAATAAACTCAAATGATGTTTAAAAAGCTTGACTTTCTAAAGTTTTAAAATCTATATATGATGACAGAGATGAAAAATACTCGAAATTTAATAATATATATGATTGATGAGGGTTGAATATTCTAAGATATAATGACTAATGATAATGGTAACATAAATTGTTTGTAATAATGGTGGGGTTTGGATGGTTTATGATGGCTGAGTGGTTGAGGTATAGAAAAATAAAACAAAGAAATATAGCATACAACGGATGGCATTGACGAAGATGTTTTGTTCTGGTAATAGGACCGGGAGGCCGAGTTGAGCTGATCGAAGAGCGAAAGGAGCTCACCTTTGAGGAGCTCGTGGAGTCTCGCAGACCCGTACTCGATGTCGTCTCGCACGGCTTCCAGTTGCCGGAAGAGGTTTTCCGCCGGTTAGAGTCCCGTCGTACGGTGCCATAGGCGAGGCATAGGCACGTGATATAAATATATATATATATATATGAATGGCTTTTCTCTTGATTTATCAATAAATTGGGTTGGCCGAAAATCACGGAGGAAGTTATATAAACGTTTAGTTTATTTTTGCTCCACTAGATGGCGCTCTGCCATCTAAAAAACACATGTGCTCCTGGTCAGGAAATGCCTTCTTTATTTTTAATTTATATAGTGTTTTATTTTGAATGGCTTCTCTCTCACTTCTTTAAGTTTCTGTATTATAAAATATTAATTTATTTTAAGAATATTTGTGTATATTGTTCGTTTTATATATTCATTTCTATTATATATATTCTGTTTTATATATATATATGTCATAATATATGTTCTTACAGGAATAATAAAGTAAATCTGCAGTCGACCAGAGAGAGAGAGAGACGTAGTCGATAGAAGACAACTAACTCACGACCATTTTGACCACATTCCTGAGGGGGGGGGGCGTCACCACCTGGCGACTATCCTGGTTAGCCCCCCGGTTGTGTACACAGGGAAAACAGTCGTTCAGCTGATAACGTCTCGCTCGCTCTCTCTCGGCTGGCTGCCTGGATGATTGCTCTAACAACTCGTCGTGTGATTATTTCTCACCTCACCACATCATTACCTCTATATTGTCACATCGAAAGTCGACAGGATAAGACCTGGCCTGGAAGCGAATCCCTCATATACCGGAGTATGAAGAAACAAGAAGCCAAGCCACGATGATCGACCAAACCCAACTCAACTGTAACCACTCCTCTTCGAGCCCTCAACCCCTTCCTCGCCAACCTTTGAACCGTGATCCCGAAGAAGTATTCACCTACGACGGAGATGGAGCTGCCACACACTTCTTCCAGCACTAGATCTACCCAAGAACGACCACCGTGCCAGAGCAGGACACCTTCCATCATCATGGACAAGACTCCGCCATATCCCTGCCGCTACTGTGATGTACAACACTGGTACGCTCAATGTCACAGACAGAACTCTCCCGAATCTCAATGAACTTACCTGCTCTCTAAACCAGCATAACCTGTAAGTGAAATTGTTTTACCCCTTCCATTCATTCTTTAAATAAGTCATTCCTTGTAAATTGTCCCAATATTTACATAATTAGCTCCATTTATTCTCTCCATGCCTATTAACAATGATTTTATGCTCCATACTATTTATCTAGATATTTGTAACTCATTTAATTAGTTACCTTACCAGTAGAATTTAACAATCGTTATTTTAATTAAATAATTTCCATTTTTAACGTAACTCTTTAAAAAAAAAAATTGGAATTCTACTTATTAATGCTTTACGATTTTTACTATTAACAATAGATTTTTCATAATTAATTTATTTATAAAAATATGCCTCCAGCACCTAAATTTTTGTATGTCTATTTGTATATACCTCTCCTACTTGTAAGCACGGCTCACGAAAAATAATTTCTTTCCCTAATCGATTCAAAATTCACCCTGTAAGACAGGCGTCGAAGAATTTCAACCATCACGTGAGCCTTGCTTACAACCAACCCTTGGTGACTCTTATCTATCTTCCCCTGAATGCCTCTCTCATTCTTACAACTTTGTTAACCTTATACCAGCTCAGGACCGTTTAGAGAATTATTGATTAATCAATTATCGAACTTCTATATTGTCATTTCAAAATCCTAACCTTCGCCCTTCATTTATGATAATTTATTTCGTAGTTCATCTCTAGCCTATCCACCGACCCACACCATCTAGCCAATGGTGTGTTCGTCACAGGGTGCAGATTGACTAACTGCTAGATATTTATCAACCCCTTTTTGTTCGCACTTGAACAATCTGCATCGAGCGACACAGTTCGCTTCTTCTTCTCGCGCCACACGTTCGCCACACGGACCCTGTCTTCAAATCTATGTTTGTCCATTGTCCAAACCAGCACGATATAGCCTACCTCCGATATTTCCCACGGAGGTACGTTAAACATCGTCGCTGATTTTGTCCGGTCCGTCATCATTTCGCGCAGACATGGGTCTTACTTTCAACCCACCGCGAAATCATCGCCTTGCACAAGCTCCCACGACGGTTCAAACACCTCGTGTCCGAGCAGCTTGTCACTTGTAACGGACAACGCAGTCCTCGTCCCAATTTTTGGCACTGTGCGCGCATACTTTCCGCAAATTAAATATGAGTCCGTTCGACTTCCTCACCTACACACGGGACTTTTCCCCTCGGACTCGCTACACAAGTAACTGCATAGATAAGTTAGATTGGCCCAAAGCAAGTTTCCCCTCGCTCTGTTCGCCGAAACTCTAACATTGTATGTAGTTCGATATTTACCTCAGTCCTGAGCTCACACAATTGCCAACCTCAACCTCATTTCTCGTACTCTACACTTATAGCATAGAAAGCCCATGACAAGTTTCCCCTTGCCATGTCCGCCTGAAAAATATCTTAAAGTGTTGAGTTCCCCAGTCTTAATGATCTTCAGAATTCCATCATATGTATGTGACTCTTCTTCCCCTTGTTCACACTCCTCAATAACATTTCCCTTATAGTACATTAGATTTTGTTGTATATAGCCTTTTATAACCTTGATATTTTCAAAGATTTCCTTAAATGTCAAACTCCCCGGTGTTGTAAAACTGCTTGTAAATAATATTTACTTGTGTACTATACAATATTTTATTTACATAAAACTATGTCACCATTACCTTAACTAATTTTAACTGTAAAATTAATTTCTCTATTCCTGGCTTCTCCAGCTTTAAATATACTTAAACCATGTTCAGCCTTCTTCAACGGGGGCCATATGTCATAATATATGTTCTTACAGGAATAATAAAGTAAATCTGCAGTCGACCAGAGAGAGAGAGACGTAGTCGATAGAAGACAGCTAACTCACGACCATTTTGACCACATTCCTGAGGGGGGGGGGGGGGGCGTCACCACCTGGCGACTATCCTGGTAAGCCCCCCGGTTGTGTACACAGGGAAAACAGTCGTTCAGCTGATAACGTCTCGCTCGCTCTTTCTCGGCTGGCTGCCTGGATGATTGCTCTAACAACTCGTCGTGTGATTATTTCTCACCTCACCACATCATTACCTCTATATTGTCACATATATATATATATATATATATATTTAACTCTCAACATCTCTTCTCTTGTGTTTAACCCAATCAACGACGGTGCAACACGCTATATCCTGATTTACTTCCCATTATATGATAAAGTTAGTTGTAATTACAATTAGTAAGTATATTGCGGCAGTGGTTATAAACCAGTTAATAAAATATTTCTAATTTTCCAGGTCCAATCGAGTGCTTAGAGTGACATTGACTTCAAGAAGAACCAATGCGAGTATCTTTAGCGTTCTAAAAATCCAGATATGATTGTTTCAGATCATTGAGTTAGATACGGATATGATAACATTGTGCTGAATTTGAAAGGCTATGATTCATAAAAGTAAATAAAAATGGGTGAAAAACTGAATTTCATATAATAAAGTCATAATTAAATTATACTCAGAAAGAATTTTTCATTATTGGATTATATATAAGGGCTATCTGATAACAGAAATATATTTTGTTTGTAGTTGAACACGATCTTAAGTTTATCGAATTCAGAATTTTCCAAGGTTTTAATTAATTCAAAGTTCAATCTATAAATGGGATTTCTATATACAGACAGCCTTTTTATAGTTGAAACAAATGCGAGCATTTTAGACACAAGAAAAAAGAGATTTAAAAAAATACTTTTTCAGAACATTCTGGGTTACTATAGGTATGTGATCAAAAGAGATAGAGGAATGCTTGGAGAAAACCATTATTGAAGGCAGGTTGACGGGAAAAGATGCAAAGGAAAACCCAGTAAACCTTTATCAACAAATCAACGAATTGAACCTGGCAGAGAAATGTAAACTGACCGTAGACAGAACGAGATGGACAGAATCCATTCGTTAATCCACAAACTTATAGTAATGGAAAAACGAACAAACCTAGAACTTACCTAGAATCCTCCTAAGAACAACCTCCCAAAAAAACATAATGGTAGTGCTTGTTCCAAACTTCCTACCAGCTCAAGAACGTTGTATACATCTGGCCGGACAAATTCTTTGAGGGAAGGGAAGAGGAAGAAGTTTTATCGTAAATCAGGAAGGGAGATCTGGTGCACACACGGTAGCAATCCGACATAGCTCTTCGGTTTGGTCGTCTTAAACCTATTAAACAATCGCCTATACGTACGCTCCTGGCTTAGAGAGCCGTCGCTATTGAAGGTAACTGGGATAGAGGATAGTATATCCCAGAACTACTGCCAGTAATGTTGTCATTTCTTGTAGCGTCCTGTTCTTCAAGCCAGTACTGGTGTTTTTTACTACCAGCGATATTTTTCGACCCAGTCTAGACCCGCTGTAGCTTGCTAAAATGACACCTCTTGTAAGATGTGGTTCTTTAACCCGCACGGGAGGCTAAGGTGAGGCAGAAGATAGAGATACACTGCTGTAATTATATTATAAAAACATTATATTGATGGTCTTCGTAGAAGTGATCGTTCATATTTGGTGGAATGCAAACAAAAATAGTCATTGATGATCATACTGAAGTGGTTATAATAAAAATAAAGCCATCCAGAGAGATAGTCAAATTTATTTTGAAATTTCTATTCATTATCACTAGAGAGAGTTTGAGCTTAAAGGCCATTTTACAGCAGGGAACACTATTGGATTATCCTTGGATGGTTTATTCTAATTTTTATTCAATATATGAGGGATATTTTTAAATTATCGAATTGTGAATTGAATCAATGTTCATGAAGGTGGTAATTCACCAGACGGATCATGTAAGCGAAGATTCTCAAAGTTTCAAAGTTTAATGTATTTAATAACAAATCAGAATCTGTCTGGATTTTAAAAACCCGAGAGAAAATCCATAGAGACCTTTTAAAACAACAAAAATTTATTTTAAAGCGAAAATTCTATATTAGAAATTCAAATAGGAAAACTTTCCTAAAGGACTTATATTGAGCTAATCATTTTTAAACATTCTAATAAATAATTTTATAAAATTGATAAAAATGGGTTTCCCTGTTAATTAAAAATGGATTATGGAAATAAATATCAACATAATTTTATATAATTATGTTTATGTGGGAATTATATATATATATATTATATATATTTGGGTGGCTAAATTTTTCACACTTGACATACTTAATTAGTTTTATATTAAGAGGATAAATAAGTGATTGTCAATGACATTATATATTCTGAATCTACAGTTTTTATGATGATATACTAGCCATATGCGCTCAATGGTTTATAACTTTATTGCTATTAGTCCTCATGGTCTGAAGAAATTTTAACGATGTGATATGTGATAGCCTAACATTTTACGATATTTATTACACTTCTATAGTCCAGGAAATAGCTCTTATGGATATTTTTAACGATATATGCTACACTACTAGAGTCAAAGAAATGGCCTTTCGGACATTTGACGATATCTATTATAGTCCTAGATTCAGGTATTGGCTCTTCCGGACATTTCACGATATCTGTTATACTTCTAGATTCAGGTATTGGCGCTTCCGGACTGTAGTATTCTGTGTTTTAAAATATATAATAGATCATCATCATAAACAATAATATACGATGTATAATGTAAACAACGTGTTGATGTAAAAATATAAATATAAAGTGTAATAAATAATTTGTAATAATAATTTCATCTGGTGAGTAATGTTTAATTAAATAATAACTATACAACATAAATTGGCGACGAGAATTTGAAAATATAACTGTAGCCCTAAAAATAAAAAAAAATAAAAACAAGTATGGCAGCCAACCTGACGCCACCTTTACCCATGAATATGAATGCAAGCAATTTATTTGCGGAATATAAGCAATGGATGGAATCCTATGCCATTTTTGAAATAGCATCTGGAATTTCAAAAAAATCGGATGAAATTAAGAGAGCAACTCTATTGCATTGTTTAGGGCCAAATGTACAGCGTATATTTTTCAACTTGCCAGATGAAAAGGAAAATTATGAACAAACTAAAATGGCTTTAGATAAATATTTCACACCTCATAAAAATGTGGTCACTGAGAGATTTGAATTTAGACAAAGAGTCCAGAAAGATGATGAATCGATCGACAACTACCTAATTTCTTTAAGAGAGCTTTCTAAATCTTGTGAATTTGGGAATTTAGAAGCTGATATGATAAGAGACCAAATAATTGAAAAATGTAACAACAAAAAACTTAAAGAAAAATTGTTGCAACAAGAAAATTTGACACTGTCAAAAACCATTGATATTGCTAGAATGTTAGAAATTTCTAGAAAAGAAATTAGACTTCTTGAACCTCAAAATGATCAAACACTAAATAGAGTTCAAAATAAACCTAAAAAGCACTATAATGCTAATAATATCAACAAAGGTAAATTCACTAATCAAGGTACCCCATCATTTTCAGGTGCCTCAAAGCCTAAATGTTATCGCTGTGGATTAGATACACATTCAGCACAAGAATGTGGTGCTAAAAAAATGACTTGTTCATTTTGCAATAAATTAGGACATCTTTTTAGAGCTTGCAGGAACCGCCCAAATCTAAATAATAATAGAAACCACAAAAATTTCAATCAAACTAAAGTTAAGACCATACAAGAAGAAAATAAGACTGAAGTAGGTGAAAGTTCAGATGAATATACCTACTATACAGGTGCTGAAAATAAAGAAAAAGTGCAAATAGATGGTAGTGAAATAAATATGATAATTGATACAGGGAGTGATAGAACTTTCATAAGCTATAATAAGATGCTTGAATTATATGGCCATAAAATTATGCCAAAATTACATGTCACCACCCGAACCTTTTTTGCCTATGGTCAAGATAGACCTCTTCCATGTTATGGTTATTTCAATGCTGTAATTTCTTGGAAAGAAAATTCAGTTTCAGAAGAAATTTATGTGATTGATAAAAAAGTTGAATCTTTGTTGGGAGGCAAGGCTAGTTTTGAACTAGGTATAATTAAAAGGGTAAATCATGTAAATGAATCAATGTCTACTAATATAGAAACTCTTGTTCAAGAACATGAACATCTTTTCCATGGACTTGGAACTATAAAAGGCTATAGTCATAAAGTGACATTGAAAGACAACTATAGGCCCATTGCCCAGAGATGCCGTCGTATACCTTATGCAATGGTAGAAGCAGTGAATCAAGAGCTTGATAAGATGCTAGAGAATGGAATCATTGAAGAAGTGCAGCAAGGTTCTGAATGGGTTTCTAACATAATAGTTGTTCCAAAAAGGGATAGTGAGGAAATTAGACTATGCATAGATCTTCGGGAAGTGAATAAAGCAATATTGAGAGAAAGACATCCAATTCCTACAATTGACAATATGTTACATGCCCTTAAAGGTGCTAAAGTATTTGCAAAGCTGGATGCAAAAAAAGGGTTTTGGCAGGTTGACTTAGACCCTCAATCAAGACCCCTTACAACTTTCATCACGCACCGTGGTTGTTACAGATTTTGTAAATTTCCTTTTGGTCTATCAAGTGCTCCAGAGGTATATCAGAAAGGAATGAATTCAATTTTGCTTGATTTGAAAGGTGTAATTTGTTACTTGGACGATGTCGTTGTTTACGCCAAAGATAGACAAGAACTAGAAGAAAGGCTTAGAAAAGTCTTACAAAGATTTGATAAAGTAGGCATTAGGCTCAACAGGAATAAGTGCAAATTTGCCATGGAAGAATTGGATATTTTAGGTCACATTGTTAGTAGTGAAGGTATTAAACCTGATAATAGGAAAATAGAAGCAGTCTTAAATTTTCCAATACCAAAAAATATTGAGATGTTAAGGTCATTCTTAGGAACTTGTGGGTTTTTAAGAAAATTCATACCTGTAACAATGGTTCGCTTTCTCCACGGAAGATGGCACCAGCTGATGGAGATCGGCGCATGCGTTGCCGTCCCGTCACGAGGGAGCTGCGTCTATAAAGGTTCTTTTTCGCCTTTCTAGCAAGTAAGCTAGCTGGGAAATGTTAAGTTAATTTTGTTGTATTAATTCTTTTTTATTATAATTTTGTATTTCAATAAAGAAAATAGTCAAAAATCCTTTTACTATTTGTTCTAGTAAGTCTTTTACGAACAATTGGATACAAATTGGCGCCCAACGTGGGGCAAAAGAAAAATATTCTACGGAAGATAGTGCGTGGATGTTCGACTGCTGATGTCAAGATTTTCTACCCAGGAAAAGACAGATAAGTAAAATTTTATTTAAAACTCAAAATCAATCCTGATTTTTATGCATGATATCTTTTGAGAGATATTTGATACTAAAGTAGTAGTTTGCTTTTTTTTTTTCGTGAGTATGCAAAACTAACGAGAGTTAGGAAAAGCAAAGTATAGGAAAATTATTTTACCCAAAATATTTTTTTCGAATATTATAGTTTTTGTTGGTGCTATCAGAAAGTAAAAATGACTTATTTGGGTAAAGGAATGAAGATAGATCTCATGTTATTGGCACAGGAATTAGGAGAAAGCCCAGATAGTGGTATGCGTATAGTGGATCTGAAAGATCTTATCCTCAAATCGTCTGCTTATGATGAAGAATTAGTGAAAAACATGTTAACTAATATAATCGAAGAGCGAAAGGCTAAAGAACTTAAGAAGCAGATATCTGAGGAATTGGATGAAGAGCGGAGGTTTGAGCTTGAGAAATTGAGAATGCAAACTACGCATAATGAATTTCTAAAAACTACGGAATCTGTTGCATCCGGAACAGATGTGCCACAAATTGAGTTTAAGAAGTTAATCCCTAACTTCAATCCAAAAGAAACGGATATAGCCACATTTCTTAATTTGTTTGAGCGGCAACTCAAGTTTTTAAAAGTACCAAATACCCACTGGGTAGCGTATTTATTGGGTGTTTTGCCTGGTGATGTAGCCAAATTGATTGCTAGAGAACCTGAGGAACAATCCCATGATTATGATCACATAAAGAAAATGCTACTTTCACGTTTTAAGCTTAGCGGCGATAGTTTCAGACAACTGTTCTATAGACATCAAAAGAGTTCAGAAAACACCTGGAAGGATTATTATTTTGAGTTGCAGAACTTTTTCGAAAGTTGGTTACAGGATCTGAGGATTGCCAGTTTTGATAAATTGAAGGATCTAATCATTGCCGAACAAATGAAGAAAAGAACCAGTCCCGAAATGAGAGACCATTTCTGGGAGGAGTGGTTTGCTTGGGTTACTCCAAGCCAACTTGCTGCTAAATTGGACACCTACGATAATTTGAGGAAAATTAAGGATATGTCATTGAACAACAAGAGGAACGCTTATGAGAAAACAAAAGAAATATCTAGAAGTTTCTCTGGCCCTAGAGAGTCATTTTCTAAAATAACAGAGAAACCTAGGGGTGAAACAAGGAAGAAAGATCGCTCCTCAATTTATTGTTATGGATGTGGAGCTCAAGGCTTCATAAAGGCAAGATGTCCAACTTGCAATCTTACTGAGACTGTACCAAAACTCAACATGAATAGCATGAGTTTTTATAGCTCCCTTGTGGAAAGTCAGCCAGTGAGCCTCATCGAAGTTTTTATATGTCACCATCAGGCGGCAGTTTGTGCAGATACGGGTGCTACACACTCCGTAGCTGGAGAGAAGCTTTATCGCCTGTTAAAAGACAATGGAGTGAAGTTCGTACCAAACATCACTGGTATAAAACTCGGTGATGGTGAAGAGAAAATAGTCGATATCTTGACTGCAACTGTTGACATCCATGTTAAAGGGAAAAAGGTTCCTACATCATTGATGGTTCTGACCAATGCTAGAGGGAATAGAACCCTCTTGGGAACAGACTTTCTAAAGGCTGCTGGAATTGTTCTAGATATCCCTATGGGAAAATGGTATTTTTCTGAAAGTCCACGAATAAAATTTGATTTAATTAGGAATCCACCTAACATCGCTGCATTATTGGCAGTTTCTGAGAACGTGTCTCCGTGTCATCTTCGTAAAGATGAAGGAACTCATCTCACTGTACACCAGAAAGGTCAATTGAACTCCCTTTTGGAAAAGTTTGAGACGTGTTTCCAACCGGGGGGAGAGGCCACACCTTTCTGCGAGCACCATATCGATACAGGAAACACTCCGCCAATCTCTGTTCCTCCCTACAGGATGAATCCTGCAAAAAAGGAAATCTTAAGGACTGAGATTGATAGACTGTTAGCCGAAGGAATAATAGAGGAATGTGAATCTCCCTATGCTTCTCCAGTAGTTCTGGTCCCTAAACCCGACGGTGGTATTCGTTTGTGTGTTGATTACAGAAAGCTCAATGCAAGGACAAAAGCAGACTCTTATCCTTTACCCAGATTGGATGATCTAATGCATGAAGCTCGACACACACCTTTCATGTCTACTATCGATTTACGTGCTGGTTACCATCAGGTCAAGGTACATCCAGCAGATCAAGACAAAACAGCCTTTACATGTCCTTTTGGAACCTATCGTTATTTAAGAATGCCTTTTGGACTACGTAATGCTCCTTCTACATTTCAAAGACTAATTGATAGATTTCGAGGTGGGTTAGGACACGTTCTAGTTCTCTCTTATCTAGACGATATTATCGTCCTCTCTGATACTTTTGAAAAACATATCACCGAACTTCAATCGGTTTTTGAAAGACTCACTCTGTTTAAACTACATGCTAATAGGCACAAGTGTCATTTTGCAGGTTCTCGGGTTAAGTATCTGGGTTTCTGGATTACCCAAGAAGGACTAGAAATTGATCGAGACAAGGTATCCTCTGTACAGAAGATTCCGCCTCCTACGAATGTAAAAGAAGTTCAATCCTTTTTGCAGACCTGTTCTTGGTTTCGGCGTTACATACCGAATTTTGCTGAAAGGTCTAGGCCCCTTAGTAATTTAACTAAGAAGAAAGTTCCATGGGGGTGGGGATTTTCCCAACAAAAGGCTTTTGAACTTTTGAAAGAGTGCTTGATAACCCCTCCTGTATTGAAACAAGCAGATGGATCTAAGCCGTATATCATTCGAACGGATGCTAGCAGTTTTGCACTCGGAGCGGTATTACTTCAGGGACAAGGGGCTGGCGAAAGACCGATTGAATATGCTAGTCGATTATTGAGTCCCGCAGAAATAAATTATTCTACTACGGAACGAGAAGCTCTCGCTGTGGTTTGGGCCTTGAAGAAGTTTCGTGGTTATGTAGAGAGCTCTGAAATAACTATTGAGTCTGACCATCAACCCCTGAAATGGCTACTTAGCCTCAAGTCACCTACGGGAAGACTGGCACGATGGGCACTGGAAGTACAGTCCTTCAACCTGAAAGTACAATATGTGCCAGGAAAGGCAAATGTCATTGCAGATATGTTATCAAGACCAGTAGTCCCGAATGTTCCTTCATGCGAGGTTAATAACATCATTGTAGCTGACATGCCTGCGAGGAGTCCCAAAACCATTCGCGAATCCCAACTTCAAGATGAAAACCTAAAGAAAATAATTAGTTCCTTTGAAGCCACACCTAAAACCGAGGAGTTCGCAAATTGGACTGAAAGAGGATTTTTGATGAATCAGGGAGTTCTCTACAGATATGTTCCCGATTCCGACAGTGAAGAAGCTCAACTTGTTATACCGACCCACGAGCGTGATATGGTAATGAATTATCATCATGATAATCCCACTGCTGGTCATTATGGAGAAGAGGGAACCTATCAAAGAATTGCAAAAAGATATTACTGGACAGGAATGAGGAAATATATCACTGACTATGTTAAAAAATGTGCCGAGTGCTGTCGGTATAAACCCACCAATCAGAAACCATCCGGTTTGCTTAGAACACCTGTTTATTCTCAGCGTTTTGAGATTCTTTCCATTGATTTGTTTGGACCTTTACCCAAAACCAAGTCTGGGAAACAATGGATTTTTATTGTAGAAGATTGCGCAACTAGATGGGTCGAGTTATTTGCTCTCGAGCGGGCCACTGCCCAAGAGTGCGGTGTCACGCTCATTGAGGAAGTCTTTTTGAGGTATGGTTTACCTCGACGCATAATTAGCGATAATGGCCCACAGTTTGTCAGTGCTGTTCTTCAACAAGTGTGCCACGTCCTAAAAATCGATCAAAATCTCATTCCTGTATACTGTCCACAGGCCAATCCAGCTGAACGCAAAAATCGTGATTTAAAGCCTCGAATAGCCATACTTGTGGGGATGGAGCATGATAAATGGTCTGAAAAGTTACCGGTTATTCGTTTTGCTATGAACACCTCCCAGAACGATACCACTGGACATACCGCTGCCTATCTACAGTTCGCTCGCGAGTTTAGAACCATTGATGATGTGGTCCAAGACTTTAAAGCAGTCGTCGATAATGACAATTTTGTTGCAGAAATTACTCCCTACCTTAAGCGATTTGCTACAATTACCCATGAGATCCAAGAACGCATTCAGTTGAAGCAAGATCAACATAAGAAATATTTTGACAAGAATCGACGACAGGTTTATTTTTCTCCTGGAGACCGGGTTTGGATAACTACACATCCAATCAGTAAGTTTAAATCAAAGAAAACTGGCAAGTTTATGCCTCGACGAGAAGGTCCTTATCTAGTTTTAACTCAGAGATCACCTACTACTTACACTGTTGCTGCAACCTTGGATCCCACCATTCCCATAGGAAATTATCATGTCTCTTCTCTAACTCCATATAGTGCAAGGGACACTCGACAAGTTTGCCCCATAAGAAGACGCGGTCGTCCCAAGACCTCTTCTAATACCTCCGGAGGGTCACCGAGGGCTGTTCCTAGTACTTCTGGAGGCCCAATAGGATTGTCTGGAGTTACTGGCTCCTCGTCGGGACGACTTCGTAGCCAGAGGGGGAGTTTGTAACAATGGTTCGCTTTCTCCACGGAAGATGGCACCAGCTGATGGAGATCGGCGCATGCGTTGCCGTCCCGTCACGAGGGAGCTGCGTCTATAAAGGTTCTTTTTCGCCTTTCTAGCAAGTAAGCTAGCTGGGAAATGTTAAGTTAATTTTGTTGTATTAATTCTTTTTTATTATAATTTTGTATTCCAATAAAGAAAATAGTCAAAAATCCTTTTACTATTTGTTCTTGTAAGTCTTTTACGAACAATTGGATACATACCTAATTTTTCTAAATTGGCAGAACCTCTAAATAATTTGACTAGAAAAAATGTTAGGTGGAATTGGGATTTGAAAACAAATAAAGCATTTCAGGATCTTAAAGAGTCACTAACAAAAGAGCCATGCTTGGCATATTACAACTTGAACTCACCAACTGAATTAATCACATATGCAAGCCCTATTGGTCTTGGAGCAGTATTAATACAAACACAACAAAATGACATTAAAAGACCTATTGCATATGCCAGCAGATCCTTAACTGATACTGAAAAAAGATATTCACAAATAGAAAAAGAGACATTGGGATGTGTATGGGCAATTGAACATTTTAACACCTATATTTGGGGAAGGAAATTTGTGTTAAAAACAGATCACAAACCTCTAATCTATATGCTGAATCCTAAAAATGGAGCTGTTTTGCCTCCAAGAATTCAAAGATTGAGTTGGAGATTACAACCATATGACTTTGAAATTGAATTCATTCAAGGAAAGCAAAATATTGCAGATATATTTTCAAGACAACCTCTTTCTAACACAAGTGATGAAAAATGGCTGGAGGACTATGTTCATAAAGTCTTATCCATCACTTCTGAAAAGCTTCAAGCACTGTCTTTGAAAGAGATAAAAGTTTGTACAGAGCAATATCCTTTGTTTCAAAAACTGAAAGATATGGTTCAAAAGGGAGTTTGGCTATATCCTTTGAATGAAGAATTCAAATGTTTTTATAAGTTTAAAGATGAACTCTCAATTTTTGATATTCTTATCTTAAAAGGAAGTAGAATTTTGCTACCTTCAAAACTAATAAAGAGAGTCTTGAGAATTGCACGTGAAACACATCAAGGAATGACAAGAAACAAACAACTGTTAAGAGAAAAATATTTTTGGATAAACATGGACTTTGACATTGAAAATTTGATTAGAAACTGTCCAATTTGTGTAAGGAATCAACCATTGATAAATGATCAACCATTGCAAATAGTTCCGTTACCATCAAAACCTTGGATGAAACTTGGAATTGACATAGTTGGTCCAATTGGCCATCATTATGTTTTAACAGTGATCGACTACTATTCTTCATATACTGAAGCAATGATAATAGAAGACATTTCCAGCAAGACAATTATTAAAAAATTGATGGAGATTTTTGCAAGACATGGTTATCCACATGAAGTTGTAACAGATAATGGCTTACAGTTTGTAAGTACATCAATTGAAAGATTTTTAAAAGAATGTGGAATCAGGCACATCAAAGCCTCACCCTATTACCCAAAAAGTAATGGGAAGATAGAAAGATTCCATAGATTCCTAAAGAAACAATTTAATTCAAGTTCTGAAGAAGGGAAAGATTGGAAAGAAGATTTATCCAGAATTTTAATGTCTTACCGAACTACTCCAAACAGATATACAGGAAAGACTCCAGCATTCCTATTATTTTCAAGAGAAATCAAAACTAAATTAAGCTCACTTGTTAATGATGCAGAAATAGATGAATCCAACATCAAAGAATTCAATATGGTCTACAAAGAAAAAATGAAAACATATGATGATATAATTCGGAAAGCTAGTCCTCATAATTTTGAAATTGGAAATTTAGTTTATGTGGCAAATCCAAATAATGGAAAACTTGATTCAAATTTCAGATCAGAACATCATGTCATTCTTGAAAACACTTCAATAAATTCTTTTAAATTAGTCAACACTAAAAATGGGAAAATAATTCATAGAAATGCTAAACATTTGAAACATGTTCCTACTCAAGAGACCAATCAAGGCATTTCTGACTTGATTCCAGAAGAGAGCCAGGAAAATCTTAGTTCAGATTCAACAAGAATTGAACACCTCAACTCTTCTAATGTACAAATACCATATGATAATTCCTCAAACCAAGACAAGGACACTTCTTTAAACCGACCAAGTTCAAGTAGAACAGGGTCTACATTTAACCCAGTTGTTTCAGATAGACTTGATGCCGAGGCTCTTCACCAGTTGCCACCAGAGGTTTCTCCACCCTTGCCGACTACCAAGGAACCCGTGATCACCAGGAGTGGAAGAGTCGTCAAGCCATCATCAAGATATAAAGACATGATTCCTTTCATCTAAAGGAAGGAGGGAATGTAGTATTCTGTGTTTTAAAATATATAATAGATCATCATCATAAACAATAATATACGATGTATAATGTAAACAACGTGTTGATGTAAAAATATAAATATAAAGTGTAATAAATAATTTGTAATAATAATTTCATCTGGTGAGTAATGTTTAATTAAATAATAACTATACAACACGGACATTTGTCGATATCTGTTATACTCAAAGAGTCAGGTAATAGCGTCTCCGGACATTTGATGAAATATTTAATTTCTTGAATCGAAGCAATGTATCTTCCTCGTTTTCTGCTAAAACCACGTTATGACAACAATAGCAGCAGGTCGTTTTACCGTTTTCTATCAAAGAAGGGAAACTAGATTGACTTAGTTGTAGCTTTCAGCAAAATATACTCTTTGTCTACAGATATAGAACATGTCGACCTTCCATTTACAAGGTGTTAGAACCCCATTTATAGACATATATAACGTATATACATATATACTTATATATAGTCTAAATATACATATATTTGATTTGCATATTAAATAAATCTATGATAAATATTATTTAAGACCGATTATAAAATACCCTATAAAGTGAAAATATATTTAGCTAAATACTACATATTAATAACATTTATGAAAAAATAAAAAGTTGATTCAACAATGAAAAATAAATTGATTTTTTTTGCAAATATATTTTTGGACATAATCATCTAACACCCAAATAAATGATCGCATCCGACTTAGCAATATATGCGTAGAAATTAGATTAATTAAATACATTTATAAATAAACAAATTGTTATATAAGTTTTTCTGTACCTCAGCGACTAAATATATTGTCGCGGAGATAAATAAAGCAAGGGCAAGTTTGGGGATAATTAATTTATTATAAGGGGTAATTATAGGGGGAGAGAGAAAGTACAACTTTCCCCCAGTTGAAGCTAATCCTGAATGAACGGCGTTAGCCACCGTCCCGTTTTCCTTATTTACAGATCAGCTTCCCAGAAGCCCCCACACCTGTGGTCCCCCCCCGGGGTCCAGGGATGATTGACAGTTGTCCCATCTGGATGGAGCTACTTGACAATATTGTCCAAAAGATTTCCAGAGGAATCGATGCTCAGTATAATTACGCAAATTTGACCTTAAATGCCAATTTCTTGATTTCTATCATAAATTATTGCAATTATTTTATACTTGAAATAATTTATTTATTCTTGGCTGTTGTTAATTGTGGAATTGTTGTAAAAAATCATATTAAGACGTTTTTACAACCCATCCACAAGTATACAGGTTAACATGTGTCAGACCATAGATTCCCAACAGTGTTAAAATAGCAAGAAATTTGAGAAAACATGAAATCAAAACATATTTTGAAAATACCCCGAAATATTGTTTCAATAGTAAGAAACCCCAAACCAAATATAATAATCCTAACCCATCAATTTATTATAGCCAAGCCATTTATTCGACAGAATGCAACCTTTGCGAGATAGAATATATTGAAGCGGTGCAGCAAAGAAGTAGAAGAGAATGAGTTAGCAAGTCAAGAGAAGAAGGTATGCAGGGGCCCCTCCAAGGAAGTGTTGATTGACATATTCCAGAGGAGGGGGCGGCAGATGAGGAAATCCAACTGGTGTCGTCGTGAAGGAAGCAGCCGAGTTAGCGGCCGGCCTGCCGGGGATTTGTGCGCCGAAAAGACATGGTAGTCTGGGGGAAGGAGTCTGTCTGGTGACAACGGGACCTGCAGCAAGGAGAACGGCGGTGACGATAGACGCGGCTAGTTGGCTACGGGAAGTGGGCTCCGGGACCGTGTGGATCTACAAGTGGAGGACGGAGCAAATAAGGACGAGGAGGAACCTACCCGGGGAGGACATCGAAGGCAAGTTCATCTACTATGTCTAGTTATTAACATCATTTTTAAAGTTCTGCGAATAAATCCATAGTACTAAGCTGTATACAAAACGAACCCACCTTGTTTTCTCAGAAACCTTGCACGCAAACATCGACGGCTGAGAAGCGTCGTAACATTTGGTGTCAGATGTGGGGTACAGCTTAGTTAATTTTAATTGAAGATTTTATTTTGCGCTAATTTAAAAAGAAAAATGGGAAAACTAACTGACCTCGAAATTGAAAAATTCAAAAAATTGCTCAGTCTGATAAGCCAGAAAGTAGATGTGCTCGGAGAAAACGTTAGATCGATTAATAAAGGGATTACTCCATTAGAATCTCGATTGAGCCGACTCGAGCATAATCGGAATGTCAAACGTTCTGCCACACCCATGTCTTGCGAAGTTAAGTTCAATGTACTACCGCCAGAAAATCCTGATGGCTTTTCAAATACAATCACAGCAACCAATAGCCCACGTATTCAATGTCTGAGGGGACAAAAGACGATCCCAGGTGATGAAGATCCCGACAAGACCATCACAACAAAGATCATCACGTCAGGAGACGTTGTAAGTGAACTGTCAGAATCTACGCTAGAAGATTCTCCCGTGATCCAGAAGTCCGAAGAGTGTCGCCAGCAGGACATGATCATAAATGGTTGTGTAGCGGAGGAGGACGAGCTGATCGCCTCAGACAACGGCTGTGGCACGAGTGATTCAAACCAAATCAAGCGGACGGAGGAGAGTGCCCTTCAGGTGATATACAGTGTGTAAATTCAACCCCTGGGATTCTTTCTGAAATACTCCATGAGAACAGCAACGATCTTGGCGAGCTGCAGTGTGACGGCGTGGCTGACATCAGCGACAGTGTCAGACTGTCAGGGACTACAGCGGCGATCCAACTGGACGGGACGGAGCTGGGTGCTCCGTGGAAGTACGACAAGGCTAGATGGTCGAAGCACCCCGAAGTTGGAACCGGCGACCCGACTGAACGGGATAGAGCATTGGACGCTCTGTGGGAGTCCAACGACACTGTCTGTGACGTGGAAGTCGCGCGCAATGTGTCAGCGCCGTCGTCTGCAATGCAAGCTGAAAGGATGTGCCAAGAATGTGTACCTATCATCTTCGTTCCTTCGCCCGACAAGGTGCAGATCAAGCAGCCACCGCCTAGGAAAAGTTTTACCGACCTAGAGACTGCCACGGGATCCAACACCTCCAGAAGGTTTAAGAAATTCACAGCCCTGTGCGTGGTCGGCACTAAGAAGCCCAGGTTTGAAGGGTTTGTAAAGAGAGAGCCTCTGGAGCAAGAGAATGGGAAACCTAAAGAAGAAAAGGGAGGCCACGATATGAAGAGCGTGGATCAGGTGGGCGAATCCACTGTAAATATCGGCGATCTACAGCCCCGTCTTGGAAGGAAGCGGCGAAAGCGCAATACAAAAGATCACAACCCTTTGTACACTGCGGCTACAGAGTGTTCACAAGGAGAATTCAAAATATCAGATGAAAGCATCGTAGGCAGTGAAATATGGCCGCCATCATGTGGAGAACCACCGCCCTGTGTTAGACAGCGAGACCAATCAATGGCGTCGGCACTGGTTGAGAGTGGAAAGAAAGCCCGAGTAGAGATGTGGTTCTGCAAACAAGGGTTGGTGTTAACCCTGCCGTTACGCTTCCGGGAGGCTGACGACCATCATGTGGCCAGAGACGTCAGGGAGATCAAAGGGCCGCCGATCAGCGCCTCTGGTGAAATCATCCTTTTCTGGACGAAAAGGATTGAGTAGGGGGCGGTGAAGCGGTGCAGAAAAGAAGTAGAAGAGAATAAGTGGGCAAGTCAAGAGAGGAAGGTATGCAGGGGCCCCTCCAAGGAAGTGTTGATTGACAAATTCCAGAGGAGGGGGCGGCAGATGAGGAAATCCAGCTGGTGTCGTCGTGAAGGAAGCAGCCGAGTTAGCGGCCGGCCTGCCGGGGATTTGTGCGCCGAGAAGACATGGTAGTCTGGGGGAAGGAATCTGTCTGGTGACAACGGGCCTGCAGCAAGGAGAACGGCGGTGACGACAGACGCGGCAAGTTGGCTACGGGAAGTGGGCTCCGGGACCTTGTGGATCTACAAGTGGAGGACGGAGCAAAGAAGGACGAGGAGGAACCTACCCGGGGAGAACATCGAAGGCAAGTTCATATACTATGTCTAGTTATTAACATCCTTTTTAAAGTTTTGCGAATAAATCCATAGTTCTAAGCTGTATCCAAAACGAACCCACATTGCTTTCTCAGAAACCTTGCACGCAAACATCGACGGCTGAGAAGCGTCGTAACAATATATATTATATATACTATGGCAATTAAGTTGAATTCTATCGAATGAATATATAGGTGAAACTGATGTACAATGTATATAACAAAAGACAGAATATAAGAACGCAATAGATGTATCGAATATAAAGACTAAAAAATCGATCATATATTAAAACAAGTAGAAAACAGGCCGCACATTTGATTTGGAAAAACCGAAATAATTTCACACGAACATAAACGATATAAACACTAAAGATATATTCTCAAAGCCATATTATCCATCGGCACATATAAATTCCAGAAGTTTACTGTATATTTGTACATAGCCCCAATTTATAAAATTATTTATTTAACAAAACAATCATAGATGAAATAATAGTCTTTTTTTTGATACACTATCCTCATTTATGTAAGTTACTTAAAATTTTATTCGGCTGGATTTGTATATGATATCTCTAAATATTAATCAATTATATTACTCTCTCTTCTCAAAATTCAAATGTTAATATATACAAATTCCAAATAGTTAATACACTGGTCCTCAAAATTAAAGGAACAACATATTTTTTTTTCATTTATCTCATATTTTATTGAACATTTGTCAATAAAATTGTATACACAAATTATTATTCCATCATTGATTAGAATACCCGAAATCAAAGAAATCGAACACGTATTTTATGCAAATTAGCCGGTCAAGCAATAATCTTCTTGCAGTCAGTGTATAAATATCTTGGAAGTTGTTGTTAATATGGGGTGTGATCGCCTTTAACTGATGGACAGGCTCTACATAGGTGACCCATACTAAGAATTAGGGAGTTTATCAGCTCCCGTGGAATCAACCCCCACTCTTTTTTTAAAAGTATGTTTCTAGCTCATGAGTGTTTATAGGAGGGGGTTGGAGGGATGAGATCCGCCGTCCTAGGTTGTTCTATACATGCTCAATGGAATTTAGGTCTGGAGATCGAGCTGGCCAATACATCCGAGCAATTGCATGGTTTTGGAGAAAAGTGTCGACCACATCAACCCTATGTGGACTGGCATTATCATCCATTATAAGAAGGTTTTCTCCCATTTCAATTGACACAATACGCAGAAGGCTTCACATGAAGGGCATCTATGCTCGATGACCAAATAATTTGTTTGCCATTGACGCCACCTCAAAAAAGAGCAAGGAAACTTTAGCGCGGACAACCTGTCACCTGGAATCCAGATGAATGGAGATGTCTAATGTGTTCACTGATGAGTCCAGATTCTCTCTAAACAGCTATTATCGTCGTGTCTTGAGAGAGGTAGGAGCCAGAAATAACCCCCGAAATATGGTTGGAAGGGATCCCTACAGAAGCCAATATTTTATGGTCTGGGCTGGAATTTTCTTGGCCGGTCACTCAGCACTCCACATTTTTCGGCAAGGAACCCTGACTGGGTAGAGGTATCGGGACGAGAACTTGGCAGCATATGTGATGCCTCAATCATTAGAAATAGTAGAAAACCTTCTTATAATGGATTATAATTCCCGTCCACATAGGGCTGGTGTGGTCAACACCTTTCTCCAAAACCATGCAATTGCTCGGATAAATTGGCCAGCTCGATCCCCAGACCTAAATCCCATTGAGCATGTATGGGACAACCTAGCACGGCGGATCTCATCCCTCCAACCCCCTCCTAGAAACACTCATGAGCTAGAAACAGCCTCAACACAAGAGTAGGCGTTGAATCCACAGGAGCTGATAAACTCCCTAATTCTTAGTATGGGTCACCGATGTAGAGCCTGTCTATCAGTTAAAGGCGATCACACCCCATATTAACAACAATATCCAAGATATTTATGCACAGACTGCAAGATGATCATTGCTTAACCGGCTAATTTGCATAAAATACTTGTTGGAAATTTTTGATTTCGGGTATTCTAATCAATGATGGAATAATAAATTTGTGTATAAAATTTCATTGATCAATGTTCAATAAAATTTGAGATAAATGAAAAAAAAAATGTTGTTCCTTCAATTTTGCGGACCAGTGTATATTAAATTTTAGAGCATGTAAAAATAATATATGTATATATATATATGGTAATTTAAACCAACAACCACATTTTGTATATAACTTATAACAAGATTTTCATGTTGTATAATAGAAACACATCTGTAAATGATTATACGCATTATTGACATGTGTCATTACATCATCATATGTAATGTACTTTCTACAAACTAAAGATAAATAAATAAAACTCTGTAATAGATTAAGAGTTGAGCTAAAGCAAAAGATTGAGATGGAAGTCCAACAACATCTAAAGATAGGAAACTGCCAGGGCGGCGCCAGTGTACAATTTCGCTTCCGACCCACGCTCTTGTTGCATTCGCTGAAATTCAATACTTCCTCTCTCGGCAAAGATATATAAGATCTCCGCCCTAGCCGAAAAGATAGTCACTTCACCATCAGCGGGAGCCCTCGTCACTTCATCTTCTGACGCTTGACCATGCTGTAGATCAGTAAGAAAAACTTCTTATCTCTCCATTTTTCGCTGCTTAGCTCTACTCCTATCTCTTCATGGAACTTTTCCTAATACAACTGTGTCTTCGTTTTTTTGTGTATGGACATTCCCAAGCTTTCCAATCTGCCTCGACCACGACTGCTTGTACTCTGTGAAAACTGTTAAAGGTCTTCCAAGGTGCAGAGAGGTACTGGAAAACTCCCCATCCTGACTGTTCCTCTCGGTCAACACAGTATAGCGAGAGTCGACAGGATCTCACACCATAGCTTAAGTCGACTGAATACCTCATCACAGTTTTAGTCGTAAGGATTCTAGAAGAGTCGACAGTATAACTCCGTATATATATATCGAATCCTGTCGTTGTGGAATCCTGTCGACTCTCGCTATTACTGTGATAACCGAGGGTCTCTTGCTGTGGTGTGTTAACCGAGAGGGGCAAACCTGTAATAACCGAGAGGTATAGTCAGGGCGTGGATAGTTTTTCAGTACCTCTCTGCACCTTGGAAGACCTTTAACAGTTCTCACAGTACAGGCAGTCGTGGTCGAGGCAGAGTGGAAAGATTGGGAATGTCCATACACAAAAAAAAAAAAAAACGAAGACACAGTTGTACTAGGAAAGTTCCTAAACAGATAAAAGTCGAGCTAGGAGCAAGATGAAGATTTGAGAAGTATCTTACTGGTCTACATGGTCGATGGTGCGGACCTTGGACACAACTTACGAGGGCTCCCGCTGATGGTGAAGTGACTATTTATTTCTGGCCCTGTTGGAGGCTTATATATCTTTGCTGAGAGGAAGTATTGGAAATCAGCGGATGTTATAAGGGTGTGGATAGGAAGAGCTATTGTACACTCTGGCAACGCCCTACCTTCTAGGCCTCGTTGGACTTCTATCTTAATCTCTTGCTTTAGCTCAACTCTTAATCTATTACAGAGTTTTATTTATTTATCCTCAGTTTGTACAAAGTACATTACATATGATGATGTAATGTCACATGTCAATCATGTGTATAATTATTTACAGAAGTGTTTATTATACAACATGAAAATCATGTTATAAGTATTATACTATATGGGGTTTCACAACAAAACCCTTTATTAAGACACTATTGTTTTACAAGGGGATTCCCCTAAAAGGTTACATATGTACATGAGTGAGGAGGAAAAGCAATTTAGAGGGGAGGGGGAGCAATCAGCCGTTGTCTGTGGAGTTGAGCACTTCTCTCTCATTTTATCAATCGCCTTGAAAAATTTAAATATTTATAAACAAATGTTTTATCCAGCAGGAGAGTAGTAAATTTTTATATACATGTTGTTTATTGTAGTGAGTTAGCCCCGAAATATCGCGAATTTCCAGTCTCTTTTCATGTAGGAATGGGCAATGGAATAGATAGTGGACCAAATTGCCTTGGATTCCAACATTACAGAAGTAGCAATTTAAATGGTCGGTGTTCCAAATTCCCGTGATATCCACGCGGAAAAGTAGCCATCGAATCCTTTGACGGGCTATAAATCGTTTAATTTTCAATGGAAGGTTTGATAGTAAGTAGTCATCCGTCATAAAGGAGCTACTTATAGATTGGTAGTGAACAAAAAGAGGTGTTTTTTGTATATCAGCTCGGTCAAATTGGAGTAGCTGGTCCATTGTGGTTTGAATAATTCTAGGCATTTCTCCTCGCACAACTATATAATCTTCACAGTTCTTAAGAAAAGAAAAACCCCTAGAGTCAATGATGTTATTCAGGTTATGAATAAAGTTTTTTTCCCACTTTTCCCACAATTGAAACTTTCCAGAGCTAGGACAAGCAAACATAGGGTAATCTTGTCCTGTCAATTTTTAAAATCCGTATCCAGAACTTTAGGATCAATTTCGTAATTTTTAATTCAAATGAAATTCTTCCGGTTTCTGTTCGTAAGATGTAGCACGGAGTATATTTGGGAAGGTCAAGAAATCGCCGTAGTAAAATATCCTGGATCTGGTTTACAACTCCTATCTGATTCGTCACCCACAGTGGGGCCGAGTATAACAACGTGGATAAAACTATGGAGTCAAGTAGTTTCATCACTGCTATGAACGATTTGGTTCTTGACTTAGATAGTATTCTCCATACTGCGTTTGTAGCAACCAATGCTTTGCTTTTAAAGTGCTGCGCCACGTAAGCAGTTGGATTCCTTGTAGTTAAGGGGTAGCCAAGGCACGTATATTTTGAGAATACTGTCAAGGGTTGTCAGATCTGGCAAAGCGGTCTCTATTTAGAAACACCACGATTTTAGACTTGGATTGGTTCAGAGTTAAACCATTTTCTTCAAAATTTCTTTATATTAAATTAATCTTTATTTGGAGATTTATCTTGGATTCACCAAAGAGGACTATATAATCCGCGAACAGGAGGAGATTTATAGTTCCGTGGCACGGTAAGTATATACCTGGCTGGTCAGAATCATCCAGCGCAGCAACCAGATCGTTAATGAAAATAATAAATAAATACGGTGAAAGAGGTTCACCCTGAAGAACACCTGATTGTATTTTAGTAAATTCTGTAAAAGAGCCGTTCCATCTGACCGCTGCCATCATTTGAGCATAGTAGTTCTGTATAAGTTTGATAAATCGCGCCCACTTAAACCAACAAGCGCAAGCTTTCTCCATAAAAGTAGATGTGGAACTGTATCAAACGTTTTTTTTTAGATCAACAAACAATGCGTAAAGCTTCCTCCTTTTGCGGTTTAATGTCATTTGGATTAGTGATGTAAGCGTGAAGATATGGTCTTGGCACGAGTAGCCCCTTCTGAATCCTGCCCGGTTTTCCGCTATGAGTTTTCTATTTTCAATCCAATTACTTAGTCTATTTTTTAATATGGATGTAAAAAGTTTTGACAAGTTGCTTATAAGGGCAATGCCCCTATAATTTATTGGTGTATTCGTATCACTATTTTTGAACATTGGTTGGATGATGGTTTTTGACCACTGTGAAGGAACTTGTGATTTAGTTAATATTTTATTGAATAAGTTAGATAAAATGATTAAACTATTCTCAGGTAGGGCTTTGATAGCTTCATTTGGTATACTATCGTAACCTGCTCCTTTATTGTTTATTAAGCTAGCGATTTCCCTCGCAATTTCCAAAAGTTAAATTTCGGCGTCCAGCTCGGGGTCAATAGGAATTAGTAGAGTAGGTACATCAGCCACAATTCCTTGGGGGGTCGACAATAAACCCTGATAAAAGTATTCCCACTCTGAGATGTCAATATTTCCTTTTGTGCTATTCCGTTTCTTAAAGGACGCAATTATTTTCCAAAATTCGGCAGAGTCCCTAACATTGCTAAGGGCAGCTTGAACAGAATCAGAGTATTTGTTCTTTTTGTATTTGAGCAATGATAGATATTTGCGTTTACTCGTAATAAATAAATCTTCATAAATAGGAGTATTGAGAGTCAAATATAACTTAAGATTTTATTTCATATATTTTTTTGCTTGATAACATTTCCCGTCAAACCATGGCTTAGACCGCGAACTATCCGCTCTTCCCTTTGTTAGCATTCCTGCTCTCGCCCTTAATGTTTGAATCCTGCTAGTAAGAGTGTCAGCACATATAACTATTGAGACGTCTTCCGGTAGTTAAAGAGCATTTAGGTCTTCGAGACAAAGTTCATATGTCGAAGCTTTATTTATTGACCAGGTAAATGTTTTCACAGGAATATACTATAAAGGTAGGCTTTTCGATTTTGTATTGTCTGATCCGTTTAGTTTTAGAAGAAGTGATAAATGATCGGAGTAAGGCAAACTTTCGATACTTAGGTCAAGAACAAGTTCCAGTAGTGCAGGAGAAACCATGAATAAGTCTAAACCTGAAGACCCCTGATGTGAGATAAAAGTATAGCATCCGTTTTTATCACTAATAGATCTTCCGTTTAGTAAAGTGAGAGAGTTATCATCAAGGAAATTAACAAGAGTCTCAGCCAGGGGGGACACAGTTGGATATCTGGAGGTACGGTAGGCGGAAGGCAGAGCTTGGATCTGGAACAAGTTGTGAAGAGCACCCAAGTAGCCAATGCAAATATTTAAATCACCACCTAAAACTATTTCGAATCCTTGTTATATTTTATTTTAAAAATGGCAAAACATTAATTTTTAATTTGCTAGCTGTAATTCGCTTGGATGTAAGTAAACAAAAATTGTACACACTAGGGGTGAGTCTGCTATTGAAACCAGTCAAATATAACCGAGATCCATTTAGGCTCAATTTCAACTTTGTAGATTAAGCCATGGATTTCTTTTCTAATTCCTACAAGGATTCCTCCAGAGCTTCTCCTTCGGTTCGAAGGTTTAACAGCTGGTGATTGGTAAAACTCAAAATCGTCTACAGTTAGGTCAAGTAAATAGTGGCACCAGGTTTCAGTTACAGCAAAAATATCAAATAATTTCAAGTAATCGAAGAGAGAGAAGACCGAAGTAATTCTAAAAAATCCATTTATGTTCCAGTATATGATCCTTAAGGAATTACCCTTTGCTTTTAAAGGCTTTTTGTAGGGTAATTTGAGTGGCGATGATTAACTGTGCATGTATTTCGGGTTTTTCTATTTGGCGGTAAGATTGGATGATCTATTGATAGTCTCTGTGTATTTCTATCCAATTGCTATAGTTTGGCACCCTCCTTGGTAGTAATTTTACCATTAGAAGCTTGGTAAACCGTGCCATTAACAATCAGTTTGTTATCTCTTAGTTTTGCAGTGATTCCTTTATTTAAGAGTTCTTTCCGTTTAAAAATCAATATTCTGCGTTGTTCTCTGATGCTAGTGGGGTAATTCTTGTTCACGAAGACATTTCAATCTTTAAGTTTGAATGAATTCTTTAATATCTTCATTCTCTCACTGTGTTCGGAAAACTCGAACAAAATTGGTGCTTTATCTCTTTTGGATAGCCTCCAGCATTTGGAAACATCGATCTCATCCGAAATTTGCATCTTGTCCTTTATTAATCTTTTTATTTTGACTCAGGATTCGTTCGACGTTTCTGTACCATTGCCTTCAATGCCATAAAAACTAGGTTATTCTCTCTGTTTTCATCTCCAAAAACTCAACTCGCCTCTCGAATTCGCTAATATATTTTGCGTTCGATGCAACAGCGCACGCGGTATCTTCTAGTGAAGACTAGAGCTGCTGTACACGGGAGTCGAATTTCTGCATACCTAGTTCAATCGAAGATAGCCAAGATTCTATTTTTAATCCCCAGTCGACAATTTAACAGTAAGTGCCGTAATAAATTATCTTAAATCTTTCTCCATAGAAGTTTCTAGCGTTGTTTGAATAGTAGCTTTAGGGCCTGGATTACTTTCGATACCCGAAATTAGTAGCAATGAAAGTATTATTATTCTCAGATTTGATTTACCATAACGAACGTATCGAGTAAGATGAATGTTTTTAACTTACCTATGTAAGCCACTTTATCGAAATTTGCATTATTGTCGTTAATAAAGTCCAGATTTGCATAGTCAAGAAACAAGAAAGCTCGCAGCTTTACCTACACGTAATGAATAAAAGTAAAATTATGGTTAAATTCATTTTCAAAATCTAATTTCTACTCTATGGCTGAACCAGCACATTTTTTTTAAATAATAGGGATAAAAGTCAAAAGATATAAACAAATAATAGTACTTGGCAAGAGCCGTAGTTACTTGCTGCCTCTTCGGTTGGCCACCTACCAGGGGAATCACAATATGGGGTTGTTAGTTTAAATTACCATATATATATATATATATATCCTCAGTTTGTACAGAGTACATTACATATGATGATGTAATGTCACATGTCAACCATGCCTATAATTATTTATAGATATGTTTCTATTATACAACATGAAAATCTTGTTATAAGTATTATACAATATGGGGTTGTTGGTCTAAATTACCATATATATATGTAGTAATCCCGATGTGGAATGTGCTGGGCAGTCGTGGTAGTGGGTGCGTGATGGGATTCCCGCACGGGGACAGCAAGAGACAGAGGCAGGTCTAGATGGTAGCTCCACGAAGGTAGAGGTAGACCACGGACGAAGGCAGTCGAACCCACGGGGGTCACGGATGCCCAAAGCCTACATCGCGGATAGAAGGGGGGTGAGAGATCCCACTGACCGTATAACGGCGTCGCTCTGAAAACAACTCTACAACTGCCTTTGTCCCATTTCTGGGCTCTTTATATACTGGACACCCGCATATGGCGGCGAGTTCTGATTGGCTCCTATAATCACGCCACCTGTCAAGCGCCGGGTTGTTTATAACGTTTGGCCACCTGTTGACGGGGTGTTTGAACTCATTATCATAAACACCTGTTCGTCTGGGTTATTGCGTCGTCTGATCTACCTTTACCTCTTTTGTTTTATTTGTCACTTCCATTGTTACAAGTTCGATACATATTTTTATATAGGTATGGGGTTATAATAAATATTAGAAGAAGGTTGTGAACTATCTAACTCAAAATATACTACAGAATGTGCCCCCGGTGATGAAGGTTTGGTTGGGGGAATGACATGTAATGAGTGATGACCTAACAAACATATTATAAAAAAATAAAAGAAATAATTTTTGTATATGTAGTATATTTTGAGTTAGTTAGATCACAACCTTCTTCTGATATTTATCATAACCCCATCTCTATATAAAAATATGTATCAATCTTGTAACAATGGAAGTTGATCTGTGATATATTATTACTCTACTCTGTATTATTGATCATCATCTTGTAAACAACAATATACATATAATCGAATTGTAAAAAAGAATAAAATAATTATAGTAGCTTAAAAATAGTGTATCTTTCATTTATCTATATATATATATAAAGTGCAATTTCTTATAAAAATAATTTTCACCATTAATATTAACAATCAATAGAAACGTATCAAATGGCGACGAAGAATTAACGTAAGTATGGCCACCACTAATTTAAATTATCCAAGGTTTCGTGAAGGTGAAGATCTAAATTGTTATTTGGAACAATTAGAAGAATGTTTTAAATTGAACAAAACATTAGAAGCAGACAAAGTATCAGTGTTATTAACGTCTATTGATGTTAATGTTTATAAGACTTTGCGCGATTTGTTGGTACCCAGAAGGCCAAGTGACCTTAAATATAAAGATTTAGTAGAGGTTTTAACCAACCATTTATATCCAATAAAAAATAAGCACTATGAAAGATATTTATTTCACAAGATTGTACAAAAAGAAAGTGAGCCTGTGGGAAAATTTGTTTTGAGGCTTAAATCTCAGGCAGACAAGTGCAAATTTACTGACATAAATGAAAATTTGTGTGATCAATTTGTAAGTGGTTGCTTCGATGAAGCTACGCTTAAAAGGCTGCTAAGTGAACCTTTTTTAACGTTTGATAGTGCAATAAATATTGCAAATTCTGTAGAGGCAGCGAAGTCACAAGTAAATTTGATGAAAAATCCTGGTCATGATATTGATAAGTTGAAAGCCAGATCTAAAAATTTTAAATTCCCATGTAAATACAATAATCCTTGCAAAATTTGTGGAAAGTCTAACCACGATACGAAGTTATGCAAATTTAAAAATGCTCAATGTTATATTTGCAATAAGAAAGGACACATTGCTCCAGTATGTTGGAATAAAAAATCGGCCCAAAATTCTGGAATGAATAAACCCAATCTGAATAAATTGAATACTATTCAGTGCAACACATTAGAAAACGCACCAAAAATATTGGTAAATGTTAAAATTGAAGATGCAGACACTATAATGGAGGTTGACACTGGTGCAGACGTGTCTGTAGTTTCAAAGAAATTTTTTCTTACAAATCTCAAAAATGTCACTCTAGAGAAATACAGTGGACATTTGAAAAGTTTTTCAGGAAATATGATACCAGTTTTTGGAAAATGCTTGGTAAATGTTAGTTACAAAAACTATCAGGAAAAACTACCCCTAATTGTGACAGGCCAGTTTAATAACCAAACGCCGTTACTGGGCAGAAATTGGATAAGAATTTTAAAAGCTGATTGGCCCAATTGCGTTTTTGATATCTGTAATAATATAAATGTAATTTCAAATTTAAAACTGTTTTTAGAAGTATATAAGAGAGTATTTGAAAATAAAGATTTACCAATTCAGGGCATTAAAGGTTCAATATCATTGAGGCCAAATGCTAAGCCCAAATTTTTTAAATTTAGACCAGTACCCTTTTCCATTAAAGAGAAGATAGACAAAGAACTAGACAGACTTGAAAAAAGTCAAATAATTGAAAAAGTTAATGCTAGTGATTGGTCTACGCCTTTAGTAACGGTAATAAAGTCAAATGGAGAACTACGTTTGTGTGGTGATTTTAAAAATACTTTGAATAATTGCATTGAAGATGAGAAATATCCATTACCTACTATAGAAACTATGTTGGGAAATCTAGGAGGAAACAAGATTTTTACCAAATTGGATCTCTCCTCCGCATATCATCAAATTGAAATGGATGAAGCATCAAAAAATCTGCTAGTGGTATCTACCCATAGAGGACTTTACCGATACAATAGATTGCCTTTTGGCATCAGTCCAGCTTCAGCCATTTTCCAGAGGTGTATGGACAGCCTTTTTCATGATGTTCCCAACACGGTGATATACTTAGATGATATTTTCATTGGTTCTAAAGATGAACAAGAACATTACAGAATTTTAAAAATAATCTTCGATAAATTGAAAGAGCTAAATTTCACCCTTAATAAAGAAAAATGCTTATTTTTAAAAAAAAAGACATTTGTTTTCTAGGTCATATTATAAATGAAGATGGTGTTAGACCAGATTCAAAGAAATTGGAAGCATTAGAAAGGTGTAAAAAGCCTTTCGACAAAACATCATTGAAGAGTTTTCTAGGGATGTTGAGCTTCTATTCAAAATACATACCTAATATGTCAACCTTGGCTGGTCCTCTTTATCAACTCCTAAAGAAGGACAATCGTTGGAAATGGTCTAGCCAATGCGAAAAGGCATTTCTGAATTTGAAGTTAACTCTATTAAATTCCCAGGCGCTTATTCACTATTCAATGAAGCTTCCATTAACTTTAACCTGCGATGCATCTGCCTATGGCATAAGTGGGGTCTTGTGTCATATTGTGGAAGGGGAAGAGAAGCCAATTACCTTTGTTTCCAGAACATTGTCAAGTGCAGAAGTCAAATACTCTCAGACTGAGAAAGAAGCACTTGCTATTGTGTTTGCAACTTCCAAACTGAGACAATACTTGTTTGGGAGAAAATTTGTGTTAAAGAGTGATCATAAAGCTTTAACGACTGTTTTTGGAAACAAAAGACTTCTTCCGCCTTTAATTGCAAATCGTTTGCATAGGTGGGCTTTAGAGTTGTCTAATTTCGATTTCGATATTAGATATACAAATAAAGATACCATGCTCTGTGCGGATGCATTTTCAAGACTTCCACTTGAGGAAATAAATTCATGGGAAGACAACATTGATTTGGTGACACATGATATATCATTTTTAAATGTAACTCCATTGGACCACCTCATTATTGAAGAAGAAACCAATAAAGATCCGGTTTTAAATAAGCTCAAGGAATATCTATTAGAAGACCCTCAGTTAGCAAAAAAGGATGAAACAATGAAACCATTCCTTTCAAAATTGGAAAATTTTTCTGTACTGCAGGGATGCATTTTTGTTGATTCTAGGGCAGTGATTCCAAGTACCTGTCAAGATCAAATGTTGAAGTTACTTCATCAAAGTCATATAGGAATCAATCGCATGAAATCTCTAGCCAGATCATCGGTTTGGTGGCCAAAAATGGATAGTGAAATTGAAGAGTTTGTGAAGGAATGTTCTCCCTGTATGCATCATCAGACAGCTCCTCCTGCTGAGAACACACCTTGGCCCAGGACTAACCAACCGTGGCAGCGAGTTCATGTTGACCATTTCTATTTCAGAGGTGATTGTTATTTATTAGTAGTAGATGCAAATTCAAATTGGATTGAAGTATTCCCAGTTAGAGGTACTACTTCGCAAGAAAATATTAAGCTACTACGGGAGTGTTTCGCCAGGTATGGATTACCGCAATGCTTAGTATCTGACAATGGCCCCCCCTTCAATTCGATTGAATTTAAGGAGTTCTTACGGAAAAATAATGTATACCACTTAACCTCGCCAGCATATAATCCCTCGTCTAACGGAATTGCTGAAGTTTCGGTAAGAATAATTAAAAAATCTCTGGAAAAGTCGTTGGAAGAATCTCCAAACTCAAATATGGACTGTATTTTACAAAATGTTCTGTTTAATTATAGAAATACGTCTACCTCTTTAGATAAGCCTCCTGTAGAACGTCTCCTAAGTTATGTGCCTAGAACATTTGTAAATTGCTTGAACTCTGAATTTATCCAGAAGACTTTTGGGAGAAATGAGTGTGGAAGGCGACATTTTCAAGTTGGAGATAAAGTGCTGTTTACAAGAGTAATACAAAATAGGCGCAAATGGTTCAAGGCCCAGGTGATACGGCGACTAGGTTACAATGTTTATCTAGTAAAGAACCTAAAAGGCACATTTAAAGTGCATGTCAATCAGATGAGGACAGGTTCAGATACCAAATATGCTGAAGATTCTGATTGGACCTTGGACAACGCTGGAGCAGGACCTCACCGACTGGAACAAGACCCTCAAATTTCCACGACACCTCCACCTAGGAGATCTACCCGACCTCGATGCCCTCCTTGCCGGTTTTCTCCAACTATGAACAATATAAGGAAGGAGGAATGATCTGTGATATATTATTACTCTACTCTGTATTATTGATCATCATCTTGTAAACAACAATATACATATAATCGAATTGTAAAAAAGAATAAAATAATTATAGTAGCTTAAAAATAGTGTATCTTTCATTTATCTATATATATATATAAAGTGCAATTTCTTATAAAAATAATTTTCACCATTAATATTAACAATCAATAGAAACGTATCAGAAGTGACAAATAAAACAAAGAGGTAGACGACGACAAAGGCCAGACGAACAGGTGTTTATGATAATGAGTTCAATCACCCCGTCAACAGGTGGCCAGACGTGATAAATAACCCGGCGCTTGACAGGTGGCGTGATTATAGGAGCCAATCAGAACTATCCGCCATATGCGGGCGTCCAGTATATAACGAGGCCAGAAATGGGACAAAGTTAGTTGTTCAGTTAGTTGTTTTCAGAGCGACGCCGTCATACGGTCGGGTCTCTCACCCCTATCCGCGATGTAGGGCATCCGTGGCGCCCGTGGTCCGACTTGCCTTCGTCCGTGGTCTACCTCTACCTTCTTGGAGTTACCATCTAGACCTGCCTCTGTCTCTTGCTGTCCCAGTGCGGGAATCCCATCACGCACCCACTACCATGACTGCCCAGTACATTCCACATCGGGATTACTACATATACAAATTAGTTAAAATTATTATTAAGCTACAAGTTAAAAAGAGAAAGATGTTGTAATGATGGTGTATCAATAAAATAAAAATCGAGGTTATAAAACTAAAAACGCACAAAATGAATGATAAAAGATTAAGAGAAAGTATATAATACAAAATGGTAAATATGGTAAAATGAATCGTACAAGGAAAATAATATCTTATTGCATAAAAGATGAGAAAAAAAAAAGAAGTTAGTTTATTGATTGAACGTATAATGTGACGCTAAGGTTGAAAAGGGGAAAGGGGTATCTGAGCATGTTTCTGCAAAGTAGTATCCCAAGCATTCTGCAATGCAATGCGAACTTGTTTAAGTGAGGCATTGTTTTCATTAACAGAAGGCCCAAGATATTCCGTCTGCATCATTAGCTCAGACAGCGAAAAGAGGTGGGAAAATTGGTGGAGGTAAAAGGGGGAGGTAGAGGTAAGAGGGATCCCTGTTGTCCATAATGATTGTGCCCGGTTGAATTATGAGAAAAAAAAGTGAAAAGTTGAAAAAATGGTGAATTGATATGATGAGTCGGGCGATGAGAAAAAAAAAAAATATCGCGCTGGATATCCTGAACTCATTATTGGGAATGGGTGTAACGAGGAAGGATTGTTCCAGTTGGATTAATCAATGAAAAAAAAACAAAAATGTTCGGCGAACTGGAATCCCTTGGAAGGTTGGAGGTTTGAAGGATGCGGAAAAGGAGAGGTGGGTGTAAGAGATTTATTGCTGTCAATTTTGATTGTGTCCGGCTTGTGTGGTGAAAAGAAAAAGTTGAAAAATGAAAAAAATGATGAGCCGGACGATGAGAGAAAAAAATAAAAATCTAACTGGGTCCCCTGAGCTCACTGTTGGGAAATATACAGCGAGGAAGGGTCTTCTAGTTAGTTTAATCAATAAAAAAAAAGAAAATGGCTGACGAAAAATAAACTCTTGATGGATGTAAAAGGTTGGGAGAAAAGGTTCATGGGATAGAGTTAAGAGGTTGTAAGGGAAGCGTCAAAAATAACATTTTGAAAATCTATAAAAAAAAATAAAATGATATATGTTTTATCTGTTTAAGAAATATTATAAATATTGTTAGGTGTAGGTTTTTTAAAATGGTGTCTAAAATAGTTGAAGTTGTAAAATTCTAAGTCTAAACATGGTGAAAAAAAGGAAAATAAAAATATTGAAGGTAATAATATATAAAGGGTTGATTGGTATTCGATGGCATTAATGTTGATGGTTAATAAACAAAATGATATTATCGATTAATAGTGAAATGTTTTATCTACATCTGTAAGTTAAAAAACAAAGTCCAACACAACAAAACTAGGTAATCTGTAAGTCTATTTACAATAAATTAGAGAAAAGTTAAAAGAAAACAAAAATATTCGTTCCTGAAAAAGGGGAACATATTTACACACAATGCCTAGGTGTAGGTGCAAGATTATTGCTGTCTTTCTATTTTGGCTTACGGGGAGGTAATGTGGCCCTATAATTAAATGATTGATAGGCAAGAGTGTTTAAGTAGGAAGGAATATCTCTGCTAATGATGGGCTAATGATGGATACAAAGGTCATTCCACCCCTTTAGAAGTAGAGGAAAAAAAAAACTAGGGGGGAGTTCAGTGTTTCCTTGATTTGTTTGTCGTTGGGATGAAGATTGGATTAATTGTCCTTTTAGGAGGCCAAGATGGCGTCTCACATGGTATCATGTACAGGATCGATTTTAGAGATGGTGGGGACCTAATTTTTAAACGGGTTGACAAAACGATAAACTATCCTATAACATTATAAAAATAAGATTTGTTATAAAAGGGATTTTATATAATTTTCCTATCCGTTTTAATCTGGCAGGTTATTTGGTGGACACGAAGATCTAGTATACCCGGTGTGCCAATATTTTATGTAATCTCTTTGTCCTGCGCGTTGGAGCACGTGTGTACTGAAACTAGAGATGTCAATATGGCCGCCATTGTGGGGGCTGTGGATGACACACCGCGCCGGTAACAAAAACAAACAGGGGATGACGACCGCTCTGCCGAATGGTTTTTCTCGAGCTTCTGGGATTCTCTAGGTGAAATAACCCTAGTTTCTCAGTAAGTTTTGCGTTAAGATGTTCAGACAAATCGTTAGATTGGAGATTATTAGCGGTGATTAGGTTTAGAAAAATTATAAAATAATGAATTTACAAAATTTTCTAAGAGAAAAGGTTATGGTATGGGTACAACATTCGATAGAGTTTCGTAATTAACAATTTATAACACAGGCAGGAATGAAATGCAATGGGGTATGGAAATTTTATGGTATGATATTTAGTTTTCGCATATTACATTTATAGTTGTATTTGTAATTGTGGGAAAAATGGGAGGCACATTTTGAGATGAGATAATTTAAAATTGATATTTATAAAAATACAAATCTAGGACTAGTTTTTAAAACTTTTAAATATTGAGAAATATCAATTTGAATAGTAATAGGTCAAGTAAAATAAAGAGCGTAATAAATTTAATTATTAATACTGTGGCCATAAATAAGGTATTAAAAAAAACACACAAATAAGTTTAGAAAATATGATTCGAGTAATTAAAATATAATATGATTTTTTATGTAATATTGAAAGTTGCATATTTGGATAATTCCATTTTAGGTGAATTTAAGAAAGGTATGTAAGATTAATAAATTAACGGCAGTTCATCATATATCTCCTGTGTTAACAAAATTGTTCAATGCTTGTATGGGACTTAATTATTATCCGGAGGCCTGGAGAAAGTCAGCAGTAATGATTATAAAAAAACCTAATAAAGAAAATTATAAAGATCCGAAAGCCTACCGCCCTATAAGCTTGTCTTCTAATTTAGGTAAAATTTTTGAAAGTCTAATTCATATTGAACTTTTAAATCATATTAATAGTAATAATGTTATGCATCCTGCTCAACATGGATTTACACAAGAAAAATCAACAATCTCTGCTTTACAAGAAATAACTAAATTAATTCTTTTGAAAAGAGAAACAGAAAATACGGCAATAGTAACAGTGGACATCAGCGGAGCTTTCGACAACGCATGGCATCCGGCAATTCTCCAACAATTGGACAAGGCAAATTTTCCAGCGGTACTTATAAAAATAATTAATTCTTACTTTGAAGACCGGAGTGTAGAGTTTAAATATACTAATGTAAAGTGTATAAAAAAGATAAATAAGGGATGTCCCCAGGGTGGTATTATTTCTCCTATTCTTTGGAATATATTACTTAATGATTTCAACTTATCTTTTAACGAAAGTTTTGCTAGAGTGATTGCTTTCTCGGACGATGTGACATTTGTGGTATGGAGTTCAAACATCTATGATCTTCAGTATAATATTACCAAATGTTTAATAAAAATCAAAGCATGGTGTGAAAGTAAAACTTTCTCTAAGTCCAAACAAAACAGGTATACTCTATCTACATAACTATGAAAAATTGCCCATTAATTTTGATGGAAAAATAATTCAACCATCAGAAACTGTTAAAATTTTGGGAGTTATTTTTAAAAATCATAGACAAAGGAATAAGATTAATTTTGGAACACATGTTGACAATATAATTATGAAAGCTACGAAACTTAAGAATATATTATTCTCATTATGTGCACGTACTTGGGGCATTGATACTTGACGTAGATTGATCTTATATAAAGCTATGATACGCTCTACAATAAGCTATGCATCAAATATTTGGTTTCCTTTTATCACTGCAGCAAAAAGATCCAAGTTGAATTTTATACAATATCAAATTCTTATTAGATGCATTCATGCTTATAGGACTTCATCTTCTTACATCACACATATACTAGCGAAAATCCCTTTACTGTCCGATTATCTTGAATTATTACAAACAAAGTATAATATGACAAATTCTCTCACAGATCGAACACTCAAAAAACCCCTTCAAAAAGAATTAAACAAACTATATCTGGATCTAAAATTTAAGTTTTATCTTTCTCAATCTAATGAACTGTTCAAGAAATTCTTTCCAATTGCTGTCCCAAATTTCATTTCCTATGATAAATTCACTACATTATTCTTAACTGGCAAAGGACCCTTCTTAAGTTTCCTATTCAAACTGAATGCTATCAATGATCCAACATGTGAATGCCGCTTAGATGTTGAATCACCAGAGCATCTTCTTTTATCTTGCCCTCTGACTAATCAAATTGTATGTAGATACTTTGAAACATTACCAAATTCTCTTTGTGTATATACTCTATCTTATGAGAACTTTGTTAAGTTTAGAACTATTTGTACAATAATTTACAAAACAATACTAATCCATCGTGTAAATATTTAATCATATATATATAAATAATACTAGCACAGCACAATAGTCCTTTGGACTTCGTGCTTTTGTAACAATAAATAAAAAATAAAAAAAATAAAAAAATAAATTGGCAAATATGCGTGATTGAATATTTTTAATAATAAAATTGAAAATGATGAATTAACATTTATAATTTGATTAAAATAAAGTAAAAATTATAAATGAGAGTGTGAAAGTTTTAAAATTTGAATAAAAATGATATAAAAAAGTTTATAATTGATTTTAAAATGCTTAAAGGGAAATATAAGTATAAAATTAATGGGGAAATGGCAGAAACAAAGTTTAAAGTACCTTGAAATGGCTGATGCTGGCTGGAGTTGATCTCTGGAGATGGCTGTTTGGAAGAAGGCTGCTTGTTGCCTGGGATCCGTCGAAAGAGGAGATGGGGGCCTCCTCCGCACGAGGCACGGCTAGTCCCCCAATGGCGTCTGCCAGGCGGCCTACTAGGTCTTCGTAGTGGGGCTGCATGTTGGTGAGGGCATCCGCGAAGTAGTCGTCTCTGACCTCAGTCATCCTCTGCATGCTGCTGTCCTCAGTCATCCTGTCGACTTTAACGGGCTCTGTAGTAATCCCGATGTGGAATGTGCTGGGCAGTCGTGGTAGTGGGTGCGTGATGGGATTCCCGCACGGGGACACCAAGAGACAGAGGCAGGTCTAGATGGTAGCTCAACGAAGGTAGAGGTAGACCACAGACGAAGGCAGTCGAACCCACGGGCGTCACGGATGCCCAAAGCCTACATCGCGGATAGAAGGGGGGTGAGAGATCCCACTGACCGTATAACGGCCTCGCTCTGAAAACAACTCTACAACTGCCTTTGTCCCATTTCTGGGCTCTTTATATACTGGACGCCCGCATATGGCGGCGAGTTCTGATTGGCTCCTATAATCACGCCACCTGTCAAGCGCCGGGTTGTTTAATACGTTTGGCCACCTGTTGACGGGGTAATTGAACTCATTATCATAAACACCTGTTCGTCTGGGTTATTGCGTCGTCTGGTCTACCTTTACCTCTTTTGTTTTATTTGTCACTTCCATTGTTACAAGTTCGATACATATTTTTATATAGGTATGGGGTTATAATAAATATTAGAAGAAGGTTGAGAACTATCTAACTCAAAATATACTACATATATATATATATGATATGATCCTGTCGACTTTCAATGTGGCAATATGATAATAATGTGGGGAGAGAGAAATAAGGAAACCACAAGTTTGGAAAAGGAATTCCAGGCAACCAGCGAGAGAGAGGTAGCGCGAGGGGCTGCCAACGCTGAACGACCGTTTGTGTCGCACACTACCAGCCAACTGTCCAAAAATAGTCCTGAGGTTCTACGAAAATGGGCCCCTTGGAATGTGACTGATATATCAATTGACCGGCCTTTACATCCTCCTCTCTACGTCTCTCTCTGGTCGACTGTAAATTTACTTTATTATTAATTCTGGAAGCGTAATATTATGACATATGTATATATATATATATTAAAAAACGAAAGAAAAAGATAAAAGATAAAAAAGATCAGGTGTTGAAATCAATATTAAAAATGGCATATCCTGACCAGGAGCACATGTGTTTTACAGAAGGCAGAGCGCCATCTGGTGGAACAGAAATTAACTAAACATTGATTTAGCCTGTTCCCTGATATTTGGAAAACCCAATTTCTTGATAAATCAAGAAAAAGCCATCCACGAACGCGTTTCGCGCTTTTGGCGCTCGTCAGCCTGGAGTAGGCTGAACCACTGCGACCAAAAAATATTTTTTGGTCCCAATGGCTTCCCGAAAAACAAAGAAATGGGTATTTGAGGCCAAACATGCGTAAATACGCTTAGCACATTAAAATACGAAAGAAAAAATAAAAGATAAAAAGATCAGGTGTTGAAATCAATATTAAAAATGGCATATCCTGACCAGGAGCACATGTGCTTTACAGAAGGCAGAGCGCCATCTGGTGGAACAGAAATCAACTAAACATTGATTTAGCCTGTTCCCTGATATTTGGCCAACCCAATTTCTTGATAAATCAAGAAAAAGCCATCCACGAACGCGTTTCGCGCTTTTAGCGCTCGTCAGCGTGAAGTAGGCTGAACCACTGCGACCAAAAAATAATTTTTGGTCCCAATGGCTTCCCGAAAAACCAAGAAATGGGTATTTATGGCCAAACTTGCGTAAATACGCTTAGCACATTAAAAACGAAAGAAAAAAATTAAAGATAAATGATCAGGTGTTGAAATCAATATTAAAAATGGCATATCCTGACCAGGAGCACATGTGCTTTACAGAAGGCAGAGCGCCATCTGGTAGAACAGAAATCAACTAAACATTGAATTAGCCTGTTCCCTGATATTTAGCAAACCCAATTTCGCGATATATCAAGAAAAAGCCATCCACGAACGCGTTTCGCGCTTTTGGTGCTCGTCAGCGTGGTGCCTTTGAACTTAAGTTTTATGGGTCCAGGGCAGTGACCTTTACTTCCTGGATTATGCAATTCTGTATTTTGTTCTTTCCCATCTCGCGAGGCCTAACTTTTATTAAAGCTTTAGACGATACATTTCACATAGATTGTGGTCCCCTACATGTAAAGAATTCAAAAAAAGTTAGCCTGAATTGAATTCTGTGGAAGAGAAAGTAATTTTGTGTGGAAAAATTAATTGGGGAGCACTGTGAGGCTATATACAAGTGTCAAAAATAATATCAATAAAGGTAAAAGCGAATTGTGTTGGTGAGAAAAATTGTTGAGTGGTTGAGGAAAAAATATGGTGCCTATACAATTATTCAGACTTGTTGTATGTAAATCTACATCGAGGGAATTTTCTGTTATGGCTTTGAGAAATCAAAAATAATAATTAAAAAAAATAAAGTAAAAAGATAAAAAAAAGAAATAAAAGTGAATTCCCGTTGGTGGAAAAAATTGTTGAGTAGTTGAGAAAGAAAAAAAAAAAGGTGCCTATACAATTATTCAGACTTGAATGGAAAACTACATCAAGGGAATTTTCTGTTAGAGAGAGGGCTTTGGGAAATCAATATAAAAATAAATATATATTCAAAGTAAAAATATAATTAAAGAAATAAAAGTGAATTCGCGTTGGTGGAAAGATTTGTTGAATGGTTGAAAAAAAAGGTGCCTATACAATTATATAGACTTGATGTATGGAAAACTACATCAAGGGAATTTTCTGTAAGGGCTTTGGGAAATCAAAAATAATTTTAAAAAATAAAAAGATAATAAAAATAAATAAAAGTTAATTTACGCTGGTGAAAAAAAAGTTGAATAAATTGGTTAAAATTAAAAAGGATAGTTATTATATAAAGGTAAATGTTTTGATTAAGCATTTTGATAAATTCAAAAATGAAAAAAAAAGTAAACAAATGGGGTGAGAGAAAAGAAAAAAAAAATGTATGTAGAGAAATACAAAAAATATATGGTGAATACCAGGGCTGTATCTAGGTCACGCGGAGGCACATCCGGTCTATTTTTAATCACCCGCCTGGGTGAAAGCCTGACGTGGATTGAGAAATGTCCTCTTGTTGTCGAGGTTTGATGACCTTGTAGATTCTTTGTCACTTGTGCGAATTTTGTGGGTGGAAACATGATCCTTCCCAAAATCGCGTTTATACTATGTGTACAGGAGACACGGGAACCTAATTAACCATAAGGTTGTAAATTGCATTTGTGTTGTCTTCAAAGTCCTAAGATCTGTTATGTTGGGCGTGAGTGCTGGATACGTTTTTTATGTGGGTAAATGTAATAAGTTGATTGTGAGAATTGTGGAAAATGATCGATATGTGTAATTCATTAGGATAGGGCGGTGTTTTGAGAATAAAGAGTGAATTTCTTAGTAGATTTGTGTAAAGAGAATCGAGATGTGATTTTTTTAGGATTCCCAAGCTGTAGGGTTGCGATCTGATATGGTATGGACGACATTCGGTGACAGCCAAGATGGCGAACGTTTTGTAAGTCGGGGGGCCAGAGAGGTCCGTGACCTCAATTGAACTGGAGTTGTTATATTGGACGATAGGAAGGAGGGGGCCGTGCAAGGGAACTTCTAAATTCGTCCCTCTCTCGGCTGGTCTGGGGCGATCTAAATATCCGCTGGAAGTTTTCTCCCAGGATGTCCAGGACGAGAGTTAGAAACGAAGGTAAAGCACTACCTATTTGAAAGATGGCTTCCTGTAATTGGTAAAGCCTTTGGAGCCGTTGGGCATATAACTAAAGGCAGATTACCATGGTTAATAGGGCGAAGGAGTATGGCATAGTCAGAAGGCAAGTGATAAGTATTAAATGGAATATTGGGAATCTGTTCATGTTTTCCAATAATTTCTCCATGAGTGGAGTTCTCTGTGGGTTGTGTTGTAATTCGATTTGTTATAGCGGACTGGATGGCGGGTTAGTTATAATTGGATTTATTTGTGGAAGGGCGATGTCGTGTATATTGTTATTTGTGATTGGTGTAAATAGGGTTATAGTGAAAATGGTGGGATCTAAATGAATGAAAGGGTAGCTGTTTGTCGGTCTGTCGGTGGCTCTGTTGGAAAAATGTCGGTTGTAATATATCTGAAGGGAAATATGTAATTGTTCTTGTGCGGTAGATGGTGTGTGTTTGCTGTGGATTGCGTTATGTATTGGATGTTTTCTGTGTAGGGTTTAAGTTTGTTTAGATGGACTGTATCGGTGTCTCTTTGGAGAGGTTGGTTGGGTCTATCGATACGCTTTGTCAATTGGCAGTTTGGACAGGTTTTAACCTTTTGTGCAATGTCTTGTGACATGCCCTGCCAACAATACTGAGCGGAGATGAGTCTCGTCATCTGTGAGATGCCGGAGTGGTTGAATTGTGTGTGAGTTAGTTGGTGAGTGTTTTTGAGGTTATTATTTTGGTCACACCTTTTCGGGAATGGTATGAAGTCCGTTGTGATCAATGGTCAGTTTAGAATCTCCAGATGGGGAAGGATGATGGCTCTTAATGAGGGGGTGTCTAAGAAGCCACAGAACGGGATTCGAGATAGGAGATCCGCTTCATATTGTTGTGCTCCTTTTATGTAACGAACCTCATATTTGTAGCTCGACAGCCGTAAGCTCCATCGGAATAATCTGCCTGATGGGTTTTTGATCATCTTCAGCCATTGCAATGCGTGAAGGTCAGAAAATATGGTAAATTTTCTGCCCATAAAATAGACACGGAATTTGTCCACACTCTCAACGATTGCTAGGCATTCTAATTCAGAGATGGAGTAATTCCGTTCGTGTGAACGCAGGGCGCGGCTGAAGTATTGGACTGGCAAGGTCTTCCCATCAGGGTGGACCTGTTTGCCTGCTATGCCGAGTGTTGAGGCGTCACAGTACACTTGGCATGGCAGATCTTCCTGAAAAAGGTGTGAGATGGGGTGTATGGTGAGACTTTCCTTCAGGCTAGTGAACGCTTTCTGGCATTCGTGATCCCAGATCCAGGTGACATCCTTTTTGAGAAAGTCGTTTAGTGGCATCCGCAAGCGGGCGTAGTCCGGAATGAACTTCTTATAAATGTTCACCGCGCCTAAGAAGGATTGCAATGTTTTGCGGTTGTGTGGTGGTTGGATGGCGTGGATGATGGCTATGTTGCGTGTGATTGGTGTGGTGGTACCGGCAGTAATGGCAAAATGAATATTCAGGTTTCCAAATCAAAAACCCCTTGGAATTACAAACGAAGGGCTGCCAAAAATAAGTAAATATATTAATTTATCTGTGCTAAAATCAGTATTCTGATTTCAATATCTTTGGATATACATTTAAATTTCATATACACATATACTAATATGATATTAACATATATTAATATGATACTTATATTAATTATTGCATGACACCGTTATAAATAGTTCCCCTTTCTCAATTAATATTTAATCACTTGCAACTAAAATAATCAATTTAATATAATCATAATAAAAATTAAAAATATGCACTAAATATCCCTAAAAAATGTCTCATTGTATATTTTAACATTGTAACTTAATTCACAATAAATTTAGGGTTCCCCCAAACAAATGTAAAGTGGCATATTTCAGTTATAGGTTTTTGCTTACGTCACTTCCCGCCTCCCACAATAAATTGACCACTCTGCTTTGAGCAAATTTGCGTATATTTAAGGCGTGATAACACTGTATAAATTTAAAAATATATATTAATAAATGAAATATTAAAATGAGGGAAAAAATTAGAACTAACTTTCATAAAAATTATATAACATACAAATAAAATGGAAATTTGAAAAAACTCAGGAGTAATTATGGCTACAAATTAAATCCTGTAAAGGAAAAATAAATTCGAAAAAAACTTTATTTAAAAAGGAAAGACTAAATTAAAAAAGAAAATGTAGGACCCTCCTATCATCCTCCTGGCGCTGCCCCTCAATACTTGAACTTAAAACTTTAATGTACCTTATAATGTAATTGATTTCTACCCTTCCTTAAATTTATTGTTCTCATTAACTTCATTATCCATAAACATATTAGGGGTTACATTCTCACTTTTTTACTTGCTCTCCTTTGTACTTCGACCATATTGACTGAGCCATTCGCAGTTCCGTCCGGAAAGGTCTCCAGATGGACTTGAAGGGCGATTAAAGTTTATTCCGTCCAGTTCTTGTGCGGATGTTGTTGTTGCCTTATTGCTTTCTAAAGAAGCTTTTAATTTGCTTCATGTCTGTTTGTCTACAAATCTTGTAATCAATTTTCATATACATCCAGAAGAGACGTAGAAATATGAAATTTTGTCTACTTATCGAACTTGACGACAATTCAACCTGATGAATTTTTGGACTTCTGGGTGGTCGGGATGGCTGGGAATTAACCAATTTCTACATTTCCTTTAAAATCTTATGTTTGCGTGATATCGACTAAAAAACTTTTCAGAGTAGCGACTTGATTTCTCAGGAGATTGTTCAATACTTTAATGAAGGAAGAAATCCTAATTTTTAGGCTCTTATCTGTAACTTTGGATTTAGAAGCAAAATTATGTCAAAAATGGAATATATATATTTATATACCTCTTGTGATTCAGTAATCTATTCCAATATTATCAACACCCATTTATATTCAATATACCTATATATCGTAATTTAAACAAAGATATGTAAGAAATAAAGTATGACGTCTTTTCTAGTCGTCTCAAAGTGACACCAGTTTGCCACCGGACCCCAGGGGAGGGGAGAATGACCCACATAAGACTGACCAATGAGCATCAACACCCGGGGGATCCAGAGAGGGACAAAAAGGGGCGTTTTGTTCGGATGTTGACAGTTAGTTAGGTTACAGTGAATATTTCGGACAGGCCCGCTCGGTCCTAGGTCCGTTTTGGCTTCTCTCTGCCCCCGCGGATTTATGCAGGACGCCGAGCTTTCGTAGGTTAATCCTCGACCTTCCTCTGGTTCTGGTGCCACTTGAGACGTACTGGGAGAGCGTCTTTTGATCCCAAACTTTGCCCTTACTGTCCCGTGCGGACTTCCCACTCTGCACGCCTTGCCACTCAACCCCGACTGCTTCCAACACACTTGTTGTCTCACCCGGGTTTATGACAGTATACCCGTATAAGTCGACAGGATTATGATGGCAGACAGCGGACAAAGGACTACTACGGGGAACACTACGTGGACGCTTCTAAGGTGCCCGCCACTTTCATCCGACCCAGCGTGGACACCTTGATAGACCGACTCACCGAGGCCCTTCAAGAAGTGACGGCGCCACGTGCCTATGCCCCCCCCTATGACATCTTACAACGGGACCTCTATTCGGCGGAAAACTTCTTCCAGTCACTGGAAGCCGTGCAGAAGGACATCGGGTACGGGTCTGCGAGGCTCCACGAGCTCTTCAAAGGTGAGCCCCTTTCGCTCGAAAGAAGCTCAAGCGAATAAAAACAAATACGGCGGCCATATTGACCTCCCCAATTTCGTTCCACCACCGCCGATCATCCCAGTACTCCCATACCCCAACACACGCAGCCAAAATAAACCATCCAAGCCAACATTATTATATAGATATTATTGTCATTGGTCATTATATCTCAGAATATTTAACATTAGCAATCATTTGAATTATTACTATTTTTCATCTGTCAGCATATATAGATTCTAAAACTTTACAAATTCAAGTTTTTAAACATCATTTGAGTTTTTTTATAACATTTATGTGATGATTTAAGACCATGGGATTGTTGTAAATAATCCAGATATCTAATACCACATGTTCCACCACGTAACTGTATATAACTTGCCATTTACTGCAAATAGAAAGCATCACATAATATCAATCTGTACCGCGTAAAGACTCTAATAAAGTATAGCAACAAAACAGATAGAAGGAATATAGAATAACAGGAGAAAATTAAGGTTAAAACTAATCAGGCTTAGGTGAGAATAGGAGAACAGGCCTAGCGAGCTCAGTCCAATTTTTACGAGGTCGTGGCCCTCCGGGATTATGTAACTTTCCCTCCTGGGGTAAAAGGACAGTGAACTGTATGGACCCAGCGCAGCTATAAAAGGAGGCCCGAGCCTCAGTTAGTCAGTCCTTAGTTAGTCTTTGTTTCAGCCCCAGTCCGCCGGACGCTCCGATAGAGGTAAACTCTTTCCTGTCAGAAATCTCCTCGTCCCATTCCTTCTTGACGTTCATACGCTTCTTAGTGGAATCTCTTTTGCTTATTTCACCTTTGGCCCAGCTGTGTCGCCTTCCACCACGACTGCACGGTAGAGTTGACATCGAGGTTCGTCTAGCATCAGGTAACACTGGTCCCAGAGGTCCCAAGATATCACAGACTCCCCCGTCCGAAGAGCCGACTGGATTGTGGACGTCAAGGTACAAGTAAGCAAGTAGACCATTGCCTGTACAGAAAGATGGAACAGGGAAGCGAGGAGGATTCAAAGGAGCCCATGGAGACAGATCCATACTATGAAAGTGGCGAAAACACCACTTTTCCCAAGATATAAGAAAAAACTATCGGTAGGACGCAGGAAATCGCCCCCAGCCAGAAAGACGCCACGCCCCCGCCGGTGGTATCAGATGTCCTGGGGAGGTTGACCAGGACGCTACATCAGCTGTTCGCGGCGACCAGACTATCGCGAGATGTGGAGCTACCGCGTTACGATGGTTCGTACGAGGCGCAGAGCTTCTTCAGCAACTACGACGCCCAAGCAGATCGGGCCCAACTACAATACTCTACAAGACTGAGAAAGCCACCAAACCTCCTGCAAACACCTCTCCGAGTTACCAACACGCGAGCGTATGTTACCTGCTCCCCCGACCATCTTTAAACCACGAGTCCAGCGCAAGCAGTGAACTCTTAACTGTCCCAAGGAACCTCCAACCACGTTCGAGCTGAATTGTCCAATAATGTAAACCTACCTCTATTACTTGATACAGGAGCATCTATCGCTATAATTAGTCAGAATACTTTTAAAATAATAGAACCCAGTTTGTAAAAGAAAATACCTGTCCACCCATTTAACTTAACTATTAACGCCATAGATAACAATATTTTTTTCACCATAGATTATATATTTTTAAACTTAAAAATAAGTAACATAACGCAGAATCTAAAATTCCATATCATCGATACACCCTTGCCTTTTGGCATATTATCCCTAATTCCATAAAAAATATTTCTACTAATTATAAATTGTCTTCAGCTACTCTCTCTTCTGTATCAAGTACCCCTACCAACTACCTTGTACCAATTCACCTCGTGCAAGCAACACGTGTCCTATGGACAGGTTAATGCAACTGTCCCATTTACTAAATGTTCCCCTCCTGAAACGGGTTGCTCACACGTGGTAAACTCCAACGCTCTTATTTGGTCTCAATGTAATGTTCCTAATTCCATTCTCAACGCCCCTATGTACTTTTATTTCATATATTTAGACAGAAGTAACATAAGTCAAGCCTTCCAAATCTATTCCAATCGATAAATTCCAACATAGCTACACTCCCTCGTACCTTCTTTTTACATGCATATTTAATCATCGACAAATCGCTCTCAAAAAAAATAAACAACACTCTCTCACATCACTTTTTCCAATTGGCAACAATTTTTAGTGCGCGACTTAACACCCAAATCCAATTTCGAGCCACACAAGCTCCATAACGTCGCCACACTAAACACACACACAAAAATAAATATTCACATTAAACGTGCCATATCCACTAACAATATAAAAATTCTCGATATATGTGCGTACAACCAGCACAATGACTTTAGTAAATTTGTTATTCATGGTGAAACAGGTTAGATTTTGCACAAAACAACGACTTCACGTTACACCTTTTATTTACAATTTTTAACTTCGTGTCACAGAGCCATCCCACAAAACTCTTTCACTTTTCAGGCCAAAGACGCCTACACGCCTGTGACACATCTCACCTCAAATCGTGTCCACCTCGAAAGTCGCACTTTCACTTACTTCTAATCTGATATCACTGAATAAGATTTTCAATGAGTCCGCAACAACCTCGAAACACAACAACCATTCGATTTAATATCAATAGATAAAATATCCGGATTTTCGAAATACGGACACTCCAAGAAGTATCTCCATGTTATAGTGGATCACTTGACCTGATACGCTTGGGCATTCCCATCGAAATCTACCAGTACCTTAACGTACATCCAAACCCTAAAAAAGGTACTACAACAAGGGTCTTCAAAACGCCTACTTTCGGATAGAGCGCCCGCATTCACCTCCGAAAAGTTGCGCAAATTTCTGCTATCTCCCGGTATACAACCACTACTTACCACCAGTAACAACCCGCAAGCTAACGGATTCATAGAACGATTGAACGCCGCAATCACTGGAAAGCTAAGGTTACTATATCTCGAAAACCCGAAGACATCCTGGACCAAATTAATTGAGCCAGCTGTCCCCTAAAGAGGCCCCTGACCTAAATCCGGAATCGCTCCAAAAATAGGTTCGCTCCCCTTTCTTCCGCTGGACACGAGCAAACAAACAGCCGACATTTTATTTTACGACCCCTCGCTACTGCCCGGTGTCACTCTAATGAATGTTCACTGGCTATTAAATCAAATATTAGTGCGTGCTCCTTACTATAAACCGTTCTAATCCCTAACCAATTAATCCACTCCGACTCCCATTTAACTACATCCTTTGGAGCAGTGGCCACCCAGACCTTTCGGTCCATAAACCGGAGCATGCGATAGCATACCCATTGCTGACAACCAGGTCACCCAGCCAAAAGGGAATGATGCATTCTCCATGCACCGAGCGGCCATTGTTTGGCCCCTCGCGCCCGCCATTATGTTCTGGCTCCATGGGGTCGACCAAACAAACCCACAGGCTTCTCCGAGAGTTCATGGCAAGGTTGCTGACCGAGCCCTCCCGTTCGGACTTAGTTAAACCCGTCCTACGCTCCAATAGGACTCCCCTCCCTTTGGTCCCCGAACCCTTTGGTCACAGTACTCCCTGAATCTGCCGACGAATCAAGGACCTCTGAGGTTCTGAGGTTTACGCGGGGAACCGACGCGAAGGCGGGAGGGTGGTACTACTGTGTGCACCCCTTGGTTTTTCCGCAGACAGGGACACCCCTGGAGCAATTTGCGCGCACGGCAAGGACGCTCCCAATGGCGCACACACAGAGCGAAGACCCAAGAGTTTCAATACTCGTGCGCCTCACGCCAGCTAACCAAGGGCCGATGGCCAGCTTACAGCTTTACTGGCGATCAGCCAGTGGCACTCCGACGCAAGGCAAACAGGTAGAGTCGCCTCTCCACTCCCCTATCTTCAAGGGTGAATGGTGAGGGTGGGAATACTTCTTTCCCCACCCCATTTAACTACAGAATAGAAATTTGGCTCAATCAAAGACTGAGCCAGGGACGATATAGGCGTAAAAGCCCTAGCATCCCCTGTCGATCACACAGCCAGAAAGGGAATGATGCATTCTCCATGCACCAAGCGGCCATTGGTAGGCCCCTCGCGCCCGCCATTATGGTCTGGCTACAATGGGGTCGACCATTCACCCACAGGCGTCACCGAGAGTTCATAGCAAGGTTGCTGACCGAGCCCTCTCGTTCAGACTTAGTTAACCCCGTCCTAAAGTTCCAATAGGACTACTCCCTACAAATAAATTGTATAACACTTTCATTCTACTGTCACTAACAAATCAGTCCATTAACAGAATAACTAATTAATTCAATAACTAATCCCACCCACTGAACCCTAATTAAAATATCTATTGTTTTATTAATGACCCAAAACCAAGTCACCAGGTCTAGATTCTCTCGCCCTCGATTAACTTGTCCACTTAACATCGACAATTAAGACCAAGGACAACATTTAACACAAAAATCACACACACCCACATATGTTGAAGAAACAACAACCCTTAATCGGTTAGAATAGAACGCCGTGTTTCTCTCTCTCTCTCTCCTGCACACACAAAATAAATGCACACACACACTCGAGCGTGCGGCCACGCTTTTGCGGGTCCGCCGTTTTCGCCTCTGGAGTGTGTGTAAAAGGGGCTTACCATCACGAGTTTGGTACCAGAAGAACCCTCTCGATCCGCTGAACAAGTGCCTGAAAGGCCCAGCACTGGATCTCAACCAGGCGAGGAGTTATCGCCGAAAAAAAGGAATCATATAGAATTATTCTAAAGAATTTTCTATGGAATTTCGAAAAGATACAAATCCGCCGGCGCGCGAGGTGCATGGAATGCTGGCTGCCGCGCGGGGTGACGTCACGGCGCCGCCGACTGCTGCTTTTACCAGCGCAACTCCAGCTAGCCCGGCCTCGCTCAACTAGGCCGACAGCAAGATGGCGGAGGTAGACGCCAACGACGGCTACACAGTCGTGAAGGGCAAGAAGAGGCGCCGCGGCTCTACATCACCTGAGCACGATGCAAGACAGCCCAACAAGCCTGGAGAGCAGCGCAGCTCCCAGCAGCGGAAGCGGCCAACAGGGCCGAGAGCAGTGCCGCCTCAGGAGATCAAGGCGACACGCGCCAACATCGCCGACGCCAAGGCGAGGCAGGCCACAACCAACCACGAGAACTACGTCTTCGTGGAGCTGTGCCCAGACATCCCGGACTACCTCTACCTCAAGGCAATGAGCACGCTACTCGAGGGGCCAAGAGGCATCACGCAGTTCAATAGAATGAACGGACACTGCATCGTGGGCCTCGAGAGCATGGACCTTGCGAACAGTCTGGTCGCGGACGGCCTGGAGATCGAGGGAACGACCCTCAAGGTCTTCCCCTTCCGCAAGAGGGCCGAGCGAATCGTCGAGGCCAACCTGCCCGGATTTGTAGAGGACAGCACCATCGTAAACACCCTGGGCCAATTCGGGAAGGTCACCTCCATCGCCCCCATCCTGGTCTAATTGGGGGAGTTCACCTTCACCGACGGCCGCCGGGAGGCGTTCATCCTGCTCCGCGAGGGTGTAAGGCTGGAGACGCTGCCCACCCGACTGACCATCCAGTCCAAGGGAGACACCCTATCGGCCTTCTTCTCCTTTGGAATCAAGTGCTCAAAATGCGGGAAACAGGCCCAGCGCTCGCCAGGCAAGGGAACGGCAGCTCCAGGCAAGCAGCGTCTCCCACCGACGCAAGGCCTCCCCACCTCCTCCTTCTCCTCCTCAGCAGCCAAGGAAGCCGGCACCTGCGCCCGCAACACCGGCGTCCCCTGTCCAACCGGCGAAGACATCAACTGAGGCTCCAGTGACCCCCTCGGCGCCCCATCCTGCCGAACCGAGGGATCTTGCCCAGCCCGCCCCTGTCGCCCTCCCTGCTCCTCTAGCTACCCCGCGGCCCCTCGAGCCCGAGACCTTTCCGCTCGACATTGAGATGTCGGAAGAGGAGCTGACCTCAACTCCCTCCGCGTCTCCCCGGGGAAAACCCGCACTCGTCCAGCTGCAGGAGCACCTCAAGAAGTCCCCCAACCTCTCCATCGACTGGGACAAGCTGCCCGGTATAGACCGCGAGGACGCACTGCAGCTACTCACCTCTAAAAGAAAAATGGAGAAGCGAGTGCCCTCGCTGACAAAAGCACAGGTCGCCGCCCTCGACGAGGTGGCCGAAACCATCAAGGCTTCGATTCCAGACTCCAACCACACCATCCGCAAGACCCTCCAGAAGACCAAGGGGGTGCTGCTGCTTAAGGGACGGCAACAATGAGCCACCGTCTCGCCAGCATCAACGCGCGAGTGCTCGCCACTCGGGGGAGGAGCCTTGCCCTTTGTCATCTCCTCAGGCAACATCGCGTGGACATCGCGTTTGTCCAGGAGATAAACGCATTTCATCTGGGCAGCGGCCAAGACCTCTGCCTCGGCTACAACGCTGTTGTACTGGCCCATCCCGTAGCCATCTCGGGATCCGGATTCGCCTGCGTCTTCGGACCAGGCGTAACCGTGCTACAACAGCGCATCCTGTGGCCGGGCCACATCGCCTTGGCAGCCATAGATGTCCACGGCGAGGAGATGACGGCCATCGCCGTTCATCTGGCGCATGAACCCCGGGAGAGAAACCGACAACTGGAGCTCCTGGCGGCGACAGCGGCACAGGAGGAGGAGGGGGCCTGCTGGATCATCGGCGATTTTAACATCAGGGAACGGGGCCCTTCGTCATCATCATCGTCGGATGCCCTCGCCGCTCTACTGGACCTGGCCGCGCTGGTCGACGTGGCCACCCAGTTCGACGCCGCCCACCTGCCCACCAGAGTCGCCAGGCACGGCGACCAAGTCGAATCCAGCCGCCTGGACTGGATCCTCGTTCCTGCTGGTGTCCTGGATCGCGTGTCTATCTACGCGACCAGCCACTACCACCTCTCGGACCACCGCCTCGTGCTGCTCCAGGTGGGCCCGACCACCACCGCCGTCTCCTCCCCCACCCAGCCTCGCTTGGCCGCGATGCTCCGCTCGGGCCTTGCTCTCGAACATCTGGCTGGCTACATCCGGGAGCTCGAGGAAGAAATGGCGCACGATGACGACGACGAGATCCTATGGGACAGGTGGACCACCATCAAGGCGGGGCTGCTGGCGGAGGCCAGATCCCTGCACGACCCGCGTAACGCTTCCAGCGACAGCTACATCTACAGGGCAAGACGCTATATCGCGGCACAGCTCGAGGCCTCTTCCATCCGGGCCGACTACCCGTCGCTGCCGGACCTGGCACGCGCCATCCGCCTCCGACCCCCGGTCAACGTAATCAGGGACGAGCAGGATAACATCATCGAGGGCCCCGAGCTTCGGCGGAGGGCGTACGCGACCTTCCAGCCCCGCTTCGCCCGTCCCACCAGCGATCCAGCTGCGGGAGCCGCCTTCATCGCCAGCAGCGCGCCCACCACCACCACCCGCGCGCTGAGCGAGGAGGACCCTCTCCACCGGCCGGACATCAGCCCCAGCGAGATCGCCCACGCCATCGAACACCTTCCTCGCGGAAAGGCCCCCGGCTGGGACGGCTTGCCGTGCGAGCTCCTCGTCGCCTTCAACGAGGACTTCTTCGCGGAAGCTCTGGCCCGGGTGTTCGCGGCTTCACAGCTCCGCGGTGCCCTGCCTCCGTCGACGCGGCGCAGCTCCATCTGCCTCGTGCCCAAGGCCCGCGGAGGTCGCGGCCTTGATGGCTACAGGCCTGTCGCGCTGCCCTCGGCCGACTACAGGGTCCTGGCCGCCATCTTTCACCGGCGCCTCAAGCCCCACCTGCGGACCCTTGTCACTGAATGCCAGACCTACGCCGTCCCCGGGAGATCCCCGTCATGGAACATCGCCATGGTGACGGACCCCGTCGAGGATGCCACTGCCCTGGTCTCGCCGCTGGCCTTCATGGGCGTCGATCTAGAGTCCGCCTTTGACTCACTAGACCGCGAATTCCTGGAATCCCTGTTGATGTCCCTCCGCCTCCCGCCGGCCTTCTTGGCATGGATCAACATCCAACATCCTTTACGCCGGGGCGGACGCCACCGTCCGGGCCGGAGGCTTTCATACAACAGCCTTCCCCCTTCTCAACGGCCTCAGGCAGGGTTGCGCCGTGAGCGCCGCACTCTTCAGCATCGCTACGGGGCCGCTGCTACGTCGCCTGGAGTTGACCCTCGGCGTGGGCAATGTCATCGCCTACGCCGACGACATCGTCCTCCTATTCCATCGCGACGGAGACTTCGAGCAGGTGGCGACCGTCTTCGAAGATTATAGACAGGCCTCCGGAATCGGCGTGAACCTCCGGAAGAACGCTGGCCTCTGGTGCGGCGCCTGGCGCAACCGCGGCGACTCCCCTCTCGGCGCCTCCTGGTCGACCACCTCCATCAGGGTCCTCGGGCTCGACATCGCCCCCAGGAGCACCGTCGTCCACCGGGAGCAGCATCTCCTGGCCCTCCTGGAGACTGCATGCCGCAAATGGACGCCCTTCAACCGCGGCCTCTCCCTCGTCGGGCGAGCAAGAGCGGCGAACCCCCTGGTGGGGTCTGTCATCCAGCACCACCTGCATGGATACCTTCCATCACCCCCGACCATCGCCAAGCTGCAGGCCCGACTGGCGAGGTTCGTCTGGGGACAAGACCACACGGCGTGGCTTCCCGCCAATGTCATGGCGAGGCCGTCTCCGGTTGCTGAAACTGTGGGAGGAGGCCTCCAACATCCTGGGCCTCAATCACCGGGCGGTCCCCACAGCTCAGCTGCTGGTCCTCCCCATCATCGGCGGCTGCCGGTTCCTTCGCCCTTCCGACCTCCTGGCCCCCGCTCGCTGGCGCGGTGCCCGAGTCCGGGACCTTATCGTGGAGGACGCCGTGGGCTTCGGGGCGGAGTCTACACCATCACCTAGTTCTCTAGCTACGGCCCTGGTTCCTCAACGGCCTCACGACCCGCTCGGCCCGACGGACCCTGGATCGCGCCCGCGCCTTGCCGCCACGCCCATCTCAAGGTTCACCTCGAGATGGTCGCCCACCATCGGTCCACCACCATCCAGGATCGACTGGGCCTCGCTGCGGCGCTGCTCCCACTCGGGCCACGAGGCCAACGCGACCCTCAAGTTGGCCCTCCACGCCCTGCCCCATCCGGCCCATCCTGCCTCGGTCGGCCCCTCCTGTCCTGCCTGCGGGTCCATCGACCGCTCCCTCAGCCACCGTTACTGGTGCTGTCCCCCCATCAGGCCTCTCATTAAAGAGGCCTTCAACATCATAGGGCGGCCCCCTGACCTGCAGTCTTGGATCTTCGGCGTGTCCGGCCTTGAGGACGACGCCCTTTTCATTTTGGCGTCGGCAAAGTTGCGAATTTATCGCTTCTTTGTCCAGGTTGGGCTCGGGGAAGCGGTGGAGGACCCGCTCATCGCCTGGTCCGGGACCCTCCAGCGTCGAGGTCTCCTTCCATCATCCCCCTCGTAAAATATATGTAACATTTATGTAAATATTTATTTTTTATGTAATATATTTCTTTTCTTTCTTAAGGCAAAATAGCCTAGCTGTGAAAGTTTTAGACTTTAGAACCTGATGTCCCTGGTTCGAACACGCTTTTCGCTATTTTTTTCTAGTTGATAAATTGATGTAACATTGTCTAGAAGATAATAAATAATTTTAATTGTCAAAAATTGTCACATATGTTGAAAAAAACAACAACCCTAAATCGATTAGAATAGATCGCCGTGTTTCTCTCTCTCTCTCCTGCACACACAAAATATATGCCGCTTTAGGAAGAATCACGTTTTCTCCTAAACGTGAACGCAGGGAACAAAAAATCGACAACATTAGGACTCAGTGAGTTTCACAGTTGGAAACAATATGACCCACTAGTCGCGTCAAATATAAACAAATTCGATAAGTTAGATCAACTCATGCCAACAAGACCAAAGATATCGCATCCGAGGACAATTTAAAGCTCTCTCCACCCATCCTAAAAAACAGGAACATACATTTGGCCTACTACTTTCCATTCTTTCCCGATATATAACTTCTATGTATAATCTTACTTGCTCTTCTTTCTCGATGAACATTTTTTTCAATTTTTCATTTTAATATCCTTTATATAATCATTATCTAGCTCTTATAATTGTTTCTTTTTTACGTCAACCAATCAGTTTAGACTATTGTCATTTTATATTGGTTACTTTTCCCTCTTTACCAAATTGTTTTTTACTTTTGCTTTATGACTCTATTTTATAATCAACTTTATATTTAATCTTTCATATCTAATAATCTCAAGTTTTTTTCATGTTTATATCACTAATTTGCATTTGTCATTTTATATTTTCTCTAATTTTATAAATTCGATGTTATTTACATTGTTTGATCTTCCGCTACCATGTTCAATGTTATCGAGTATATTATTGCTCATTATTAATTTTCATTTAAGATGTTCACTTTCTATTACCCCTTATATGCTACTATAGTGTGTTAATCTTTGTATCAAGTCATCACTATTTTTACTTTTTTTTAAAGATTACTTTGCATTTAACTTCGTAATTCTATTTTCGATTTTTCAAATCCTTTAACGCTATATGCAAAGCCTTAATTTCGCAATTTCATATCTCAATGATATATTCTTTTATAATCAAACTAAAAATCATGATCTAAAAACAGGGCAATCTTCAATAACCTCTTAATCAACCACTTTAAAGGTTACTTCTTAATAAATACTAACATTCCTTTTACGCAGGAACTTTTAACTCCTTCGCAGGCTAGACTCGACCTACTTTGATTTCGTAATTAACAATATTGACACACCGTCCCCCAGATTTACCTATCCCAATTTCTGGCTTGGACACGTGCAAATTGTATTTTTTTATATATTCCAGGGCACTCTCATGCCACACGCTGGCACATCTTTTATTTTACTCTTTTTCTCTCTAAGCCCCTGACGACTCCAATTAACACTTCGATTTCTGGTCACTGATCTTCGCCCTCATTCATCCTGCATGCGTACGTCTTAACGACTAATTCATTAAACCCATAACAATCACCCTTATCTTACTATTCGATTGTGGTACTGTAACTTTATTAGGTCCTTGAATTTACATGTGAAACATGGCCTAGGTTTTCCGCGCCGTGCACATTAAATGGTTTGGGACTTGAGTCAAGATGACATTGCCTCAACTTAATAATGACTAACCCCTCAACCCTTTCTAACGCCCATCACGAAGAGATCATGATTGACTTATCCAATCATTTATATTTTTATCTATCATCATTATATGTTCTCTATTAAATCTTCTATTCCTATTTTTATTTTTACTTGTATGATTAGTATTAGTTGTTTATACTTTATTATCTCTTATGGATATACAGAAATCAACCCCATGTTATATACCAACTCATTTCAATTAATTTTTGAAAATTATTTCCTTAATAACAGTCTTCCTATACCGCTCTCTTAAATCCCTCCATATGAACCCTCTCACATCCGGGGCCATCTGTGATGATTTAAGACCATGGAATTGTTGTAAATAATCCAGATATCTGCTACCACATGTTCCACCACGTGACTGTATATAACTTGTTATTTACTGCAATTAGAAAGCCTCAAATAATATCAATCTGTACTATCTAGTCCTCCATAGGTTTCTTGTTGCCAACCATTTTTTTTTTATTTTTCATTAATTCATCTATAGAACCATCCTTCCTCGGGATACAATTCCCGATAACGAGTTCAGGAAATCCTTCAGGAAATTCTTTTTTTTTCTATCTATTTATTTTATTTTATTTAACAGTTGGGAGAGACACGCCATATCCACAATTTGGATAATTGCGTGTATATTTTAAATTATATACAATTAATACAATTGAACATTGGAAATCATTAAAATTAAACGTTCAATGTCAAATTTTACATATAGCAATTATAAGTAGTAGCTTGAAATATGTACAGTCAACGCTTTCGCCTCAAAATATACATCCTGCAGAATCTATTAAACTTGATGTATTGGTCTTTATTGCAAGCAGCTTGTTTTGTATTAGTCAGGTAAAGTTGGTTTTCTTCCCTTAGATCAGAAGTTAGTGGACAGTCTATCAGAAGATGTTCAGGGGTTTGTTGTTCGTTTCCACAAGTGCATGCAGGTGAACCAATTTTGCCAATTCGAAACAAATATGTGTTGAAGTCACCATGTCCAGTAAAGAATTGAACGTTATAGAAGTTGGGTTGAACATAGTTAGGAATTCTTGAAGTATCAAAGAATCCCTTGAAATTATCATTGGCACCTCCATAGTATTCCTCAAATTTCTGGTTTATAAAATTAGATATCATTTTTCTTTTAGTTGGATCTGATTTTTTGTATCCAATATTCATTTTTAGTAAATTTGTTTCAATAAAATCCGTGAGTTTTGGAGTTCTAGCAACAATATGAGTACAGTTTGAAGATGTTGAATTATAAACCTGTGTACTGTGCTTCAAAATTTTGTACTGCAGAGAGTTTAATTTATCTTTGACTTTTTTGGGTATAAAGTTGTACCAGATCGTGGAACCATAAGTTAGTGAACTTCGAAACAGTGTCTTATAGAGTTCTATTCTTCTTTTACTGTCCAGTCCCCATGCTTTCCTGGTTAATCCAATTAGGTATCCACTAGCTCTATTTGTCTTAGTAATAATCTCATCAATATGGGGCACACAAAATCCAATTTGTTTTTATTTCTATGATTTTTAAAAGTTATTCCCATAATCTTCAGTTTTTGAACCCGATTGGCAGTGATAGTGTTAGGAATTTTTGCAGCTATTTTGCTATTAAACAAGTATAAGATTTTCGTTTTCTCTTCAGATACGGTCAACTTATTGTTCCCACACCAGTCTAATATTCTCCCCATGACCTTTCCTGTTGTATTCTGAAGTTCTGTCAAGTTGTTTCCCCAACATATCACAGTTAAATCATCCGCATAAGCAATGATTTCACTGTTTGATTCTGAATAGTTATTCAATAAATCGTTTAGAATAATATTCCATATTGTAGGGGATATAGGCCCACCCTGTAGATATCCCTTGCTTAATTTTTTGTGGGTTTCATTTGATGAGTATCTAAATCTCACTCTTCTATTATTAAGAAAAGACTGCAGTAGTTTTATTATTGAAGCTTGAACGTTGTCCTCATCTAGTCTTTTCAGCACCATCGGCCACCATGCATTGTCGAACGCTCCACTTATATCAACTGCGATTATAGCTGTATATTCTTTGTTTTTATGTTCTAGAGCTATTTGGACAATTTCATTTAATGCAGAGATAGTAGATCTTGATCTTCTAAATCCATGTTGACGATTGTTAAGCAGATTCGAGTCTTCATAAAATTTTATTAGTTTGTTGTTAATTATTTTTTCAAATATTTTGGAAATGTTTGAGTTGAGACAAATGGGTCTGTAGCTTTTATAAATTTTCCTGTCTGTTTTACCTGGTTTGGGAATAATTATCACCTCAGATTTTTTCCATTCATTCGGATAATAATTTAAATCTAAGCATTTTTGAAAAAGTTTCACCAGTATTGGAACTATTAGTTGTTTAGTATGTTTTATCATATTGTTAGAAATATTATCAATTCCAGGCGTTTTCTTTGAGTTTAGCTCATCAATTATTCCATTTACTTCATTGGGCGTTATTATTATATTTTATTTATTATGAAATCCTAAAGTATAGTTCCTTATGTTTTTGTGGAAGGTTGTGTCTTCATTATCTCTATCATCGGGGAAAAGGTTGTTCAAAAGTTCTACTGTCTTCTGGAATCGTTCTTCATCTTTATTCACTTCTAAGATTTCCAAAATGCCCTTTCGGTTAGAACCGTTTTTAATATTTTTGTATACCCTGTATAAATTTCCATATGGGTTTTTTGATTTGATGTCCTCTAAGAAAAACCTCCAAGACATTCTTTTAGCCTTATTTATTTCCCTGACGTATTTGTTTCTTGCACTTTTATACTGATGTTGAATATGGATAGAGGGATTTTTCGCCCGATAATAGGAGTTACGGAGGTATTTACAATAGCTCTCAAGGCGTGTCAAGTCCGCGTTCCACCATCTGTTTATGTTGTTTTTTATTTGTTTGTTTTTTCTTAGTTTAAGAGTATTATACGCTGCTTCAATGAGCGTGTTCGAAAGTTCTTTTACCGCGCTATCGACATCTTTCCTTGTATTTGCTGCATCTAAAAAGGTTTCAATATTATTTTGATCTATTTTAATGAAATTCTGGCCAAAATTTGACCAGTTCGCCTTTTCTTCACTGAATTTCCATGTGGAATATTTAGTAGCTGTGGTGAAATTGTTAGTTATATGTACTTCATAGATTATTGCTACATGATCAGAGATCTGCGATATTTGTTCTGTGTGCCAGTCTCTGATAGCTGCTATTGCTTGTTTGTTAGTCAGCGTCAGATCAATCACACTAGCATTTCGACATGTAGTGGATTTATTATTATGTATGATTAAGTTCGTTTCGTCAATGATGGGGATCAATCTATGCCCATTGTAATTTTTTTGTGGAATCGTACCATAATGGCGATCTGGCGTTAAAGTCACCACTTATAATTAGGGGCATGTTTATAAATGTTTCAGTTAGTGATCTGAAGAATGTTTCGTGCTCCTTTCTCATAGAATTGGGGTGAATATAAATATTTGATATAACAATTTTCTTACTTTCTGTTTGTATAGAAATGGTTGTGGCGAAGGAGTTAGTGAATTCTTTTATTAGTTTAATTTGTAACGCATTGTTTCTAACAATTATTGCTGTATTTATATTTGGGCTGTTTTCCTGATGATATATTATATTGTTTCCTGGAAAAATTATATCTTCTTTTATTTTATAAGGCTCCTGAATCAGAATTAAGTCTGTGTTTATGAATTTTTTGGATGAATATAGTTCACTCATGCAGGTATTGCTTTTCCTAGCATTTTGTTGAATAATTTTAATTCTATCAGTAGCTGTGTTTCTTCCATTCATATGCATTCAAATGATGTTTTAATTCTTGTTCTCCTCTTCTTGAATTGTTGAGTAATCGGTACGCTGCATCGTGTTTTTAATCTCTCTTTCGTAGATCGGGCACGCTTGGGTATTTGGTTTATGATCTAAATTTCCGTTCTTAAAATATGGATGCTTGCAGCAATTGCTGCATCTTATTATTTCGGAGCAGTGATGCTGTCCTTCCATTCCACATTCTACACATTTCTTTATATTTGGGCAGTTTCTGGTCCGATGTCCAGGGTGGAATAAATAGCAGTTTTGGCATTGATCAACAAGCACTTTGTCCCTAATATCGCACCGTTGGATATCAGTATATATTTTGCCAAGTTTTTTAATAATAGCATAGGCCCCCGGGGAGACCCTCAGAACTACATCTTGCTCAGCCTTTACAGATTTAATAGGAAATAAGACCTTGATCTCATTATTTAGCCCAGCAAGTTCTGGGTTCATCTCACAGATTATCGTTGCCAAATTTGTTAGATCTGTTATTTTGCTAATCGACTTAACCAAAATTGTAGGATCTCTTAGTTTTGGCTTATATATTTTGCTGATTTGGTTGATTTCGTCAAGCTTCTTGAAACTTTAAATCAGTTGGTCTATATTCTGATCATTAGGCAGTTTAAGGATCGTTCCTTTTCTTGTATTTATTATTTTATTGATTCTTGTTTTATTGCCCTCTTGTCTAAGAAATTTGATACCCTCATTTACCTTTTGTTGTACCTGTGATATTGCTTGATTTTCATTAGCTGTTATAAAAATGGTTTGTTCCTTAGTATTTTGTTGTACTTTTTGTGTAAGTAAGTAATCTTTATTTTTAGCCACTTTTGCATACGAATCTTTACTTAAACCCTGCCCGACAACATCATTCATTACATTCAACCATGTCGGGTTATTCAATCATCAATGGCAACAGTACCCTTTACCTTCCACAATCCTCACCTTTCATATTTCCCGCAGTCAAGAGTCTCCTGCTCGCCAACCAAACTTTTATTTTTTTTTATTTTGATTCAACCAGCTGGCTCAACCTTCCTCGCTTTACATTTCCCAACAGTGAGCTCAGGCGATCAGTTCGAGTTTTTTTTTTTTTTTCTCAACGCTCGGATCATCATTACAACCATCATTTTTACCATTTTATTACTATTTTTTCCATTTTCATCCGAGCTCAATCATCATTGGCAACGGAGCAACTCTTAACTCCACCTTTCCCATTCCTCCACTTTCAACTTACTTACCTCCCCCTTCTGATCTAATGTTGATTATGGAACGTCTTGGGAATTCGGTCAATAAAAACAATACCTCACTTACACAGGCACGTATTGCATTGCCGAACGCCATTGCAAGAATCAACTCGGACTTCCTCTCTTTTTCCACTGCGTCACTCTAAACCATCAGATATCCATTATGAGTTTACTTATAACATTTTACTACTTTTGATAAGTTCGATTTTCTTTTTCTCTCCATCACCATGTGAGACGTATCTGATATTATAATTATGAAAAATTAAAAAAAAACCTAATGGCATTTCAATTTATTATGCTGTATATATTTATTCAAATTCTTACATTTATAAACGTGTGATTTTATTTGCTTATCTGATAAAAATGTTATATTTATATCTGTGGCTGTCTGCAATGCAAACACCTCTAGTCACATAAGTCCAAGTTTATTGAGCTAGAAAACCATGTTAGAAATCTTCCCAGGATAAGTGGAAGAACGAAGAGGTCAGATATCACCCTCGCCCCTCGCATTATTTTTAGCAGTCGTTACACCCTGGTTTGATTGCCCCCCGTTTGACCTCGTTTTAACTCAGTGACAATTCTAGTCCCTTGATAGAAAATCTCTCTTCTGCGTACAACTTTCGATATTTCCAATAATTAATAACTTTATCTTCCCCTAAAATCATCTTCACAAATTTTAATCTTTCAAAAATTTCAACTTCTAAATTCTTTATTTACCACTTTTGACTTTTCAAAACATCGTCTATTTTGCGTTTATAAGCGTTACATCACGTGGGGAACACACTAACATAAATACTTACCTTTTTATCTTATTAATTTATATTTTTACGATCCTTGATGTGTGCCATTTTATATTGTAGAATCAATCCAAATAATTTTGGATATTTCTTTTACAATATGATACTTCTTTTCCTTCCATCCCTAAACAGCTAAAACCATTAGCCAAACTATATAAACATCATCTGAAACCTTATATTCTTTGATATAATTTGTTTTAATTTTCCATAGCCTACGTCAAAGATAATTTACCTTAAAAATTTGTTTTAACAGTGACCTCTTTCTACCAACTGTCCCTTCTCATATCTTGATCCTTCCAACTCTGCCTTCCATACTTCTCTCGTCTCTTGATCCTTTTCCTTAGGCCTTCTATGCCTTCGTTCTAACCACCCCTCATCCATCGCAGAGTTCCTGATCGCCGACTTTTTTTGTTGTTATTGATTTGCCCCAGTGGACTACTCCTTCCTCGCCATCCCATCCTGATGGTGTGTTCAGGAAAATCCATGGCTTATTATTTTTTTATTTACACCCGGGTCACCGTCTCAGCATTCTTCATTTCATTCTTTTCTCCTCAAACCCGGGTTCAATCAATCAATGGTAACAGTTGAACCCTTTTTTCACAATCTACCTCCATCATCTAACCTCTTCAACGGTTCCTGAGGCTCCTGCTCGTCAACAATATATATTTACTAGCCGAATGACCCGGGCAACGCCCGTGTTTTACCCGATTGAATGTTTTTATTCAAATACTATTTGTTACAATTATAAATTGGCGCCTTAAATAAATGCATATATTAGTTAATAACTATAGCCTATGTGCTTTATCTGTGTATGTATTGTTGGCTTCCGCAGGCGTCTCTTACTGGGAAAAAGAAAGAGAGGATTCCATTTAGTTATTAACTAATATATGCATTTATTTAAGGAGCGACCCGCTCCAAAACAATAGTTACAAAAACAACAAAGCGAGTGGGGGGGGGGGCAAAGGTGGCGTGGTCGTAGCCAACCAATAGGAGGGCGCCATTCCAAAAAAAAAGCAAACGGTGACAGAGATGACTGATGAAGAATGACGCTCGTAACTGTATATAGAATTTTTTAATGATTCATTGACCTGGTACACTCTTCCTCCCCATGTTAACTCGACACGGAGAGCTTGGGTAACCAGCGAGATATTTTTTTCTCGCGCTTGACCCATCGCCATCATCAGCATGATGCGCCCACTCATTTTTATTTTACTTTTATTTTTTATCTGGTAGAGCTCAATCATCGACAACAGCGCAGCTCTTGATCCTCCATCTCTTTTTAACCTCTCTCAGCCAGCTTTTCTTTCCCATATTCTCCCATTACCTACCTCTCCTTTGATCTTCACGCCTTTTGCCCATCTTATCTAATGCTACTTTAAGGGCATCTTGAGATATCTGATCCCTGCAAACAATACTTCATATTGCAGGGCAGGACTCCTGAGATGTCCATTGCGGAAACCAATTTAGGCCCTCTTCCTTTATTCTTCACTGCCTATCATAAACTTATTGCTTCAGTCAATTTTGTTATATATCACTTTTATTATCTCTACTTCTCCTCGTTCCTGTATAACATCCCTGAAACTATGTTGTGAATATTCATAGAGAGAGAGCACCTTAAGTAACAAAAAACTGTAATTACGAGGGGTGTCCCATAAGTCCGTGGCCCGACATATAATGAAAATGACTAATAAAATGATTATGATTTAATCTTCAACATAATCCCCTTTAAGGTCTAGACACTTTTTCCAGCGATGTTAAAATGCTTTTATGCCCTCCAAAAAGAACGATGTTTCAAGTGACTCAAAAAATGAGGTTACAGCATCAACGACCTCTTCATCTGACCTGAAATGATTGCCAGAAAGTGATTTTTTCAAATGAGGAAATAGTTGGAAGTCAAACGGAGCTAGATCTGGTGAATAGGGTGCATGTGGTAAAAGTTCAAAGCCAAAATCATAAATAGCAGCCATGGCTTGCAGCGACCGATGACTCGGAGCATTGTCTTGATGGTAAACAATCTTCCTGGACAACTTTCCTCTTATTTTTTCTTTGATAGCTTCTCGTAGTTGCTTCACAAGATTTGCATAATAATTGCCAGTGGTAGCTTGAGCTGCGAGGTTGCCCGGGCGCGCGCTCCTGCCCCAAACTTTGCTGGCATGAAATCTAACCGCCTCCGAAGAGTAGAAAAATATTAGAATATTTTTTTATGGGGAATTCCCCACCCATCGACTCTACAATGACCTCGGCTGAAAGCTAATTGCCATTTGGACCTGCTGATGTAATCAGCGCCCCTCAGGCCACTGCGTCATTTGATGGGGAAACAGAGCAACTTGGGCCTGGAACAGGCAAACCTTCAACCAACTGGGCCGAGCTCGTCGACCAGGAAAAACAACTCCCATTGGAGAAAGACATCACCGGCTTCACCACGGGCGGCGCAGGCCTGAGAAGACCTTCTCTCTTTATTTTGCATTTAACCATATATAATTTTATATGAACAATAAAGTATGTTTAACCGTCTCTCTCTCTATCTCTCCTTTATCTTTATTTTTATTCTAGTAACTAATTTATGCCCCAAATTATTTCCCTTTTAATAGGTTTGCTAGCTTTTCGCTCCATTTTATTTCACTCCCCTAACCAAACCTTTCTCACCGGGGGCACATTTTTTCGTAATTTAAACAAAGATATGTAAGAAATAAAGTATCACTTTTTTCTATTCGTCTCAAAGTTACACCCGGGTGATCCAGAGAGTGACAAAAAGGGGTGTTTTGTCCGGATGTTGACAGTTAGTTAGGTTACAGTGGATATTTCGGACAAGCCCGCTCGGTACAAGGTCCGTGGTCATCTCACGGCGGCCCTCGTGGCCGCCGTTTTGGCTCCTCTCTGCCCCCGCGGCTTTATGCAGGACGCCGAGATTTCCTCTGTTAATCCTCGACTTTTCCCTGGTTCTGGTGCCACTTGAGACGTACTGGGAGAGCGACCTTTGATCCTAAACTTTGTCCTTACTGTCCTGTGCTGACTTCCCACTCTGCACGCCTTGCCACTCAACCCCGATTGCTTCCAACTCACTTGTTGTCTTACCCGGGTTCACGACATATTATTTGATAAAAATCCCTTTGAGATGAGAAACTACAAGAATTGGTGAAAGGTTTAAATAAATATATTTAAAGTGAAAAAAAAGGAAACATTAACAAATAAGAAAATAACATTATTAGTGAAAAATCATCACTGATTAAAGAAATTAATCTGCCAGTGAATTAAAGTGGCTCCATTGTTTTTTTTTTTTTTGTAGCTTGTAGCAGCTGTAAAAAAATATTGCAATTATTATAAGCTAATTATGGTGTATATATTAATTTTTATTTAATTAAATAACAATAAAACAAAATTACTCTATGAAATGTAAATAAAAAAACAGCAAAAATGTTTTGAATAGGAATAATACTATAAATGTTCTAGCTTGCTACAGTTTTGCATAGCTAAAAAAATAATATAATTTACAGGTGTTTAGTGAAAAAATAGTTTTCTTTTAACTATCGGTGCTGAATGAATTCTAATTACTAGATTCCTGATAACACAATTAGTGAGCCGGAATTTCAAGGATGTAGCAACAGAAGTGCGCAAGTAAGAAAATTAGGAAGCCCAAGTTGCCAGCCAAGCCTAGTTCGACGCAGTAAGCAAGCCATGTGTAAGTTCACGTTTTTTTATCAAAATTATTTGCTTAGCTATAAGGTTTTTGTTTAAACAAGCCAATTTTTGTTTTTAAAATAGCTACTAAAAACATCTAAATAGCGCAATCAGAGGTCTCGAAAACTGAAATATTTATATAGTAAGCGTCAAAACCAGCCTTTCTGAACAGAAAAACCCGAGATATGGTTTTTTTCAAGTAGAGGCATAGTTTCAATCACAGGGATCACTTCAGAAGTCACAAAATTCAATTATTTGGTTGCTCAACTGGAGACTAAATATATTGAGATCATCTGGAACATCGTTGGGAATGGTGGCTGCGAGTAACAATTATTCGCTGGCCAAAGCCAGACTTCTCAACACTTTTCAAGAAAGTTAATCTAAAAAAAATCAAAAAGCTGATATTAGGGATAGAATTAGGTGATAGTAAACTTTGCTAGTTGCTTCAAAAAATGATATCCCTAGCTACAGACAACATATCTGATAGCGTGTTAAAAATTATGGCTAGATAAAATTACACTACTACACAAAATAGGAAATAAATTCTTTCCCCTTAAATAATCAAAACATATTCGGGGTAAATTTCTATACAGATTGATGCAGTATTTAATATTTATTATTGATTAGTTCAATTTCTCAAGTTATGGACATAAAGGTATTTTACTCATTATATTCACATCTAGGAAGAAATGTGACAACATTAAGTAAATACGATATGAATAAATATGCCAAAGATTATTGCGAAGGAAGAAGCAATATTATACATATATGTGTATAATTTATTTCAATAACTATGTCCTCTTAATATAAAGCAATAATGCGCAATCTGTATATAGAAAATGAAGACATTTAGACATGAATGTTTCTTTTACGCATAAAACAAACGTATACTGTCCTTACAGAGATGGAAAATATTTTGGCAGGGCTTGGCTCATCAGTGGTAAATCTTCCCAGCGGTGTCGCCAATTCATTCTACCAGACCGATTCTTAGAGCACTAATACTGTATAGGATAATTCTGCTTATACATGCTACATTGAGGAATGGAATCTAAGAATGGTTTGTGTCTCCCTTCTGCCAGCCCTATAAAATTCCTATAACTCTAAAATCGCTGTAAACTTTCCAACAATTCAACAAATATGATAATTTATTTAAAGTCTAATTGGTTTCTTCATTTGAGTAAAATAGACAATAGGTATTGAAGGCAATACGTTAACATAATGCAGAAAACAAGCCTTCAAACTTCGTTTAGAGGAAGCAATAGTCTATACTCGGTAGCCTTGTAATTAATTTGCAGAATTTTAAATACTCCGTCAATATCATTGTAGTACACTAATCCTTGTTCTTCAGTTTAAAATGGCAAAAAAAATGATTGTTACCTATTACGACATACAGAGATTTCTTTGTGGTAACAGGAGGTTATTTTGCTTCACTCCCTACCCAAGAGAGAGATAATTTCTGCTTACTAGTTCATTTAATGATGATTGATTAAATAAATATGAAATTTCACTTTAATCTGAAATAAAATCAGGGTGTTTTAATGGACATTCATATGCGAATGCTGATCGCCCTTTTCGATATAGATTTTGTACCATTTAAGGGATCGATAGGGGATTTTCGAGGTTTTGAGATAAAAATTGTCTAGCTGTTATTATATTATGATAAGAGTTTGGTTCTTTTCTCTTTTAAGGCCTGTTATTGTGTGTAGAGACATATAAATAAAATTCCTCATAGTGATTTTCGATTTTCGCCAAACCATTGGTAAACCAAAAGACATACCTTTTTATTTTCCTAATTTCCATTGCAAAAGCGCTTCGCTTTACACCCTATGGGAGCACCCCCTAAGGCCACGCCAAAATATTCTTTATAGCATTCTTCCATCTTTGGGGTGATAAGTTTCTTCTGTTTGGAAATCGTAAATTTTCCACAAATATAGCAGAATATTTCTGTATAAGCATTACATTTACGCCGTATTAGTTATATATTTGAAAATATATGTATTTTATGTTGAACATTTTCCTGGTATATAAAATATCGCACAATAGTTTGTATTCAATTCAAATTATCACTAAAATTTATGTTTGAAGATAAATATTATATTGAAATATTCGGATGGCAATGATGGCACAAGATGGTGTGAAATTTGATATTTTCAGATAAAATTTGAATATATAGAGAATTTATTTATTATATTAAAGTGAAGGATATATATTCATGATTTACGGGTTAGAATTTGCCCGACACAACTTTTAAATATTGAGGGGTGAAAATGCGTGCACTAGTATTATTATTGTATATAATATTGGATTAACTGTTTATAGCAAGGGGTTATTTTTTTATAAATACACATTCGTTTATCTTAATTGTTCGACTCCACGTCATCAGTACCGTGAGAATTGTTGATATTTATAATTTAAAATGTTCATTTTTCATTCTATGATTATATTAATCTGTGGATTATTTTATTCTGTGGTGTAGATTATGTGTATATATATAGGTATTTTCTTTGAGTGAGTGTGGTTGAGAATCTGTGTGGAGACGTATGAGTTTCTAAAACTATTTTTATAGTAATTTGACTTCATTGTAATTAGTGTCTTCAATAAAGAAGTTTTTTACTTATGATAGAAAATAATTATTAAGATTCTCCCAACAATTGGTAGCAGAGAGCGGTTGAATTTAAATTTATGCAAATCAAGATTAATTGAAAAATTTTTAGAAAAAAAGAAAAGATGCAAAATTTTAATTTATCTCCAATAGAAAAACTTTCAGACAAAAACTACTTGATCTGGGCAAATCGAATTGAAAGTGAATTACGGGGATTAAAATTATGGAGAAGAATTATAGAAGGAGAAGTTGAAAAGCCAATAGAAACAGACAAGAAATTTGATGAAAAAATGAAAATCTGGGAAGACTGGGATGACGACAATGCCATTGCAAGAAATTTGATGAATAGAACAATGAATGACACTCAAATGCTGAAATACTCGAGCGAAAAAAGTGCCAAGAAATTATGGAATATAATTGGAGAAGAAATGGCATCAAAAAATGAAGACTTGCAGATGAAAAATAAAATAGAATTGTCAAAATTGAAAATGAACGAAGATGAAACGGTGGATGACTACTTAAATAGAGCAATGATTATAAAGAGCAAAAGCATTCAAGCAGGAGATGAGATTAAAGATAGAGAGTTAATTTGCTTCGTTTTGGAAGGGTTGAGAGTTGAATTTGATTTTGACATAAAAATTATAAAATCAGACAGGCAAAATAATATGAACACTATAAGACAAATCCTGAAGGAAACGGAAGAAAAATTAAAACTTAGAAAAGTAGAAAAACAGGAGATTGCATCTAAAGCTAGAGAAGGCTGGACGGAAAGAAGAAAATTTATTAAATGTTATAACTGTGGAAAGATGGGACACATTTCTAGAGAGTGCAGAGGCAAGATCAAATGTTTTAAATGTGGAGGATTTGGTCATAAATCGGAAATATGTAGAAAGAATAGAAGTGAAGAGAATGCAGAGCACAATTATAATGGGCCTAGGAGAGGAGTAAATAGGAGAAATTATAGAGAGTCTACAAGTCATGTGATGGAGACAAGTGAAGTTGATTACGAAGAGGAAGATCAAGGGGATGAAAAAATTAGATGGACAATGGATTCTGGAGCCTCTAGCCATATGGTCAGTGAGAAAGAATTATTTATAGAATATGAAAAGGAGGAGAGAATTATAGCAACAGCTGAGAAGGGTGCAGTGATGAAATCATCGGGAATTGGAGCTATAAGAATGAAATCGAATGTAGATGAGGGATTCATTAAATTTGAAAATGTTTTGCATGTGCCTGATTTGAGAGAAGGTTTATTGTCGGTTGCAAAAATAGTGGATCATGATTTAAGTGTGTTATTTAGTAAATATAAAGCTGAGGTAATAGGTAAAGATGGTGAGATTTTATATGAAGCAAGGAGAAATGGTGATAAATTTGAAGTAGAAGGAATCCTAAATATGGAAATCGCTAGAAAAGCAGAAGTAGATGATATGCTATGGCATCAAAGACTTGCTCATGTAAATTTTCAGAAATTAAAAGAAATGTATGATAATTCAACTGTATTAGGATTGAAAGATTTACATAATAACAAAGCGAATTGCGAATCTTGTACATTAGGAAAAATTCATAGAAAATCTTACAAAAGTATACAATATAGTCAATCTGAAGATATTTTGGATCTATGGCATACCGACATAGTTGGACCTTTAAATGATTCTTTTGGATATAAATATTTCATTACGATTGTTGATGACTATAGTAATTTTACTTTCGTTATACCAATTACTAATAAATCTCAAACAGCAGATTCCATAATAAACTTGATTATCCAAGAGGAAAGACAGACTGGAAAGAAATTAAAGAGAATTCGAAATGATAATGGTGGAGAGTATATTTCAAACTATTTGAGGCGATGGTTATCTAGTAAGGGCATTAAGCAAATATTTACTACAGCTTATACTCCTGAAAGTAATGGAAAAGCCGAAAGATTTAATAGAACCATAGTTGAGTCAGCAAGAACCATGCTAATTGATTCTAAATTACCTTTAAAATTTTGGAGCGAAAGTGTTAAGGTGGCTGTTCATATAAATAATAGAATTAAAATCAAAGAAATGAATACAACTCCTTTCGAGATATACAAAGGATGGAAACCAAACATTGTTTACTTAAAAAGGTTTGGAAGCGAAGCTTATGTTCATATTAGAAAAGAAAAGAGAAAGAAGATGGAACCAAAAGCTCATAAAGGGATAATGATGGGATATAGTATGATAAGAAAAGGCTATAGAATATATTTACCGGAAATGGATGAAATTCATGAAGTATCAGACGTTAAATTTAATGAAGCTAAGTTAGGATATTATTTAATGAATAATAGAGGTAGAAATCTTGATGAAAATGAACTTTTCTTTTTTTGTAGAGAAGACCAAAATTTGATTTCTCACAGGAATGAAGCCTCTGGTGGTAATAGAGAAGACCGAGCAGAAAACCTTAACATCGATGATGAGCATATTCCTCAAGATGATAATGATATAGATTTGAGTGAAATAGATGAAATACCTCCTGATGAAATGATTACTCCACGTAGAAGAGGACCAGAACCAGGAATGACGAGAGAAATGAGAGAAGAACGAGATCTTCGTTTGAGAGAAACAGAGGAAGAGGAACTTATAAAAAAGGGTGTGAGGAGATCTGAAAGATTAAGACTAATAAAGAATAAGGAAAATGTTTCTGATAGAACTTTTGAAATTAAATGTCCGAGGGATTACCAAGAAGCACTGAATTCTGATGATAGAAAACAAAGGATTAAAGCCATGGAAGATGAGATGCAAAGGATTAATAAGTTAAAAGTTTGGAGATTGATAGATAGGCCTAAAGATAAAAAATTGATCAAAAGTAAGTGGATTTTTTCAATTAAGAAAAATAGTGATGGATCAATTAAAAACTTCAAAGCGAGGCTAGTAGCTACAGGATATGATCAAATACTGGGTAGTGATTACCACGAAATTTATTCTCCAACAATAAGACCTGAGACCATAAGAATTCTAATAAAAATAGCTGCAATGAAAAAAGTTATTCCTCAGCAAAGGGACGTTCAAACAGCTTTTTTATATGGTGATTTAGAGGAGGAGATCTTTATGCTTCAACCTCCTGGATATGAAAAGGGAAACAATAAGATTTGTTATCTAATGAAAAGTATTTATGGCCTTAAACAAGCGAGTAGAATGTGGAATAAGAAATTAGATGAATTATTAACCAATGCAGGGATGAAACAATCTGCGAATGATCCATGTTTATATTATTGCAATTTTAGAGATCATTTCTTATATCTGGGAATTCATGTGGATGACATACTAAGTGTAGGATCTGGTGACGATTTTGAGGAAAATATTTGGAAAAAGATAAAAAGAGAGATAGATATCACGGATTTAGGAGCAGCAAAAAACTTTCTTGGAATGGAATTTGAATATAGGGATGATAGTATTTTTATAAATCAAAAGAAATATATTGAAGAAATATTGGAAACCTATAATTTGCGTGATTGCAATCCTTCGAAAACTCCGTTATGTATTTCTACAAATTATGATTTATTTGAAAATAGTAAATCGATTGATCAAAATCACGATCAAGAAATTGTTGTAAAATTGATTTACATAGCAACTAGAACAAGACCGGACATTTTTTATGCTATAAGCAATATGAGTAGATTTAATAAAGATCCTAGAGAGGTTCACATGAATGGATTGAAGAGGATATTAAGATATTTGAGGGGAACTGTGAATTGTGAATTGATTTATTCTAGGGGAAATTCAAGTATTGTGACTTATACTGATGCGAGTTGGGACAGAACAGCTGATGCGAGATCGTATTCTGGTTTTGTTATAGAAATGGGAAACAACTTACTTAATTGGAAAAGTAATAAACAAAGAAATGTTGCCTTGTCAACTGCAGAGAGTGAATTAGAAGCCTTATCTGAAGGAATTAAATAATTGATTTGGACACGTAACATCATTGGAGAAATGAAAATTGATTTGAAAGATCGAATTACTGTTTATTGTGACAGCCAGAATGCTATTTCAATGATTAAGTCAAAAAATATGAAAGCAAGTACGAAGTACTTGAATAGAAAGTGTCACTTCATAAGACAAATTGTGGAAGATGAAGAAATTGAAGTTTTGCATGTCCCATCCGAAGAAATAAAAGCGGACCATCTTACCAAGAGTGTGGATGCTGTCAAGATTAAGAACTGCCTAAGTGGTGGAGTTACTTTTTGAGGAATGAAAATTGAAAATTTGAAGGGGAGATTTGTTGATATTTATAATTTAAAATGTTCATTTTTCATTCTATGATTATATTAATCTGTGGATTATTTTATTCTGTGGTGTAGATTATGTGTATATATATAGGTATTTTCTTTGAGTGAGTGTGGTTGAGAATCTGTGTGGAGACGTATGAGTTTCTAAAACTCTTTTTATAGTAATTTGACTTCATTGTAATTAGTGTCTTCAATAAAGAAGTTTTTTACTTATAATAGAAAATAATTATTAAGATTCTTCCAACAAGAATTGATTAATTTTTTCAATCAGTTATAAATTTATTATTCAATTGATTATTCACTGGCAATATATTAAAGCTAAATAAGACGACAGTTATATATAGAGATAGATAACTTAGGAGATTATGGTGACATAGAGGACTCCTGTACTAAAGTGTCTTCTGGATAACATCAGCTCCAGCTCGTTCTTCTTGGCTCCAAATTTCGTGAACTCCTGCTTGCATTACGTCTTCATATTTGAGTGTCTTTACATTTGAGTTGTAGAGTACCGGAAAATAATTTCAGAACAGTCTTCAAGCAAGAGCTCGTATACCAGTTTTTGCCTAAAGTTTTATAAGAGACTAGCCGAATGACCGGGAAACGCCCGGACTTTACCCGATTAAATAGTTTTATTCAAATACTATTCGTTACAATTATGAATTGGCGCCGTGGATGTCACACATGTGAAACGTGATCCCGTGTGGATCTCATGGAATAAAGTCCGCCCTAGACTGACGAGGGCCATTAGCCCGAAACCATGGTCTCTAGGTGGACGCTTTGCCAAAGTTGGTGTTGTGGCTTTGTCACCGACCCGATGCCGCTAGTTGCGACGACGGTCAATAGATGGCGTCAGTTTCTGACGTTTATTTTGACGGGAGAGACGGCCATTGCTCCCATGGATTAATTTCCTCCCGGCAAATTTTCCATCTATGTTTTGCCAATAGATTTGGCCCAGCCACATTGCCAGCAAAAAAACTCTTTGGTAGATTGTGAGGATTCCATTAGATCCCGTGTGGATCTCATGGAATAAATTCCGCCCTAGACTGACGAGGGCCATTAGCCCGAAACCATGGTCTCTAGGTGGACGCTTATCAGTTTGCCAAAGTTGGTGTTGTGGCTTTGTCACCGACCCGATGCCGCTAGTTGCGGCGGCGGTCAATAGATGGCGTCAGTTTCTGACGTTTATTTTGACGGGAGAGGCGACCATTGCTTCCATATATATATATACTAGCCGAATGACCCGGGCAAAATCGTGTTTTACCCGATTGAATGTTTTTATTCAAATACTAGTTATTCAAATGAAAAAAAAAAGAAATAGCCAAAAATACTAATCAAAATGCAGCCGAAATTTTTCCTCAGGTTTATAAAAAGCGACATGCAAAATTTGGTATCAATTGGTTCAGTAGTTTTTGAGTTTATCGCGAAACAGACAGACAGACATTGACTTATATATATAGATATATATATAGGATATCGCCAAGATAAGGAAAAAGTATCAAGTAAGTATTTACGCATTGAAACAGAACGAGGGCGTGGCTCTTCTTTACAATATTGTAACACAATATTTTATTGTCTAGTTTATTTTTTCTTCTGTTATGTAAATAAGTTTGAGAGAGAGAGAATATATCTTGAAGTTTGTACTTATTTACTTTCCTAAACGATGATATATTAATATGATTTCAAATTAAATGGAAATTATGTTAATCAGTATTTCAACTAAGCTTTACATACAATGTCATAAAGTTGGCAATTGCAATCAGAACCTAACCGAATAAATATACTCAAATGATAAGTTAAGGCCCCAATACACTCCTTGAAGGCATTCTAAGCAATGTATATATACTGTGCCTTTTTAGAACACTTCTAAGAAAAATTGGATCAATCACAATTATTGACACTATTGTGAACGCCAAATAAATCGAAAAAGACTAAAGTCTGTTAATTGTATCGATTCCAAACATTGCATGTTAAATAACTTGAAATTACAGTAGACCAAAATCACTCTCCGGATAAAAAAAAACGTTAAATAAGTAAAAGCTACATAAAGTCAAACACTCGATCATTTCTATATTTAGTTTATTTAATATTTTTATATATTTTAAATAATAGTATGCAAAAATATTTCTGTAATTTCTGAATAATATTCTAGAAATTTTATTTTACATCATTCTTTGGTATTTTTATGTTTTTCGGCAAAATAGACAAATAAAGAACATATGTAGTTGTTTGAAATGGTTATATGCTTATATGACATAAATGAAACAGAATACATAGCAAAATTTAGAAGTGAATTTTGGCCAAATATTGGGCTGCCTATAATAAAGGTTTTTAAAATAATCTATCAATCTCTGGTGCCAATCTTAGGTGAATAAATCTCTTTAACAGGTCATAAATAATGCATGCCTTCATTTGTAGCTATTTGAGAAGTGCATTTCTGTTACTTCATTCTCTCTCTCCCACTTTTACCAAATATTTTCTAAATAAATTTGAAAAAAGTATTTAATATAATTTATGGCAATCTGTAAAGAATATTTTTTCAAATTAAAAAAATGCCAAATTTAACCATTAGAATTTTGAAACTTCGAGGGGATATTAGAAATCCACTCCAACGTTCAGAGCTACGGTGTGTTCAGTATTTTCAATAGGCCAAGATCAAATGTATCTCTCATGGAGAAATCGATTTTTCCACATATAGAAACGAATTTTCGAAACTGACTCCGAAAAATAAAACGAGATTGACTTTCAATTGGATGGAAACTGAATAGCGTTTGTTGGACAAGGTGTAGGTTTCCCACTGATATACGAGAAATGCGATGTTTCTTTTGTGTATGCTCTTACAACAAGAGGTCATTGATGATGCTACATCATATTATACAAGTCCACATTGTAGAGCGTGTAAGGAATTAGTTAATCACCTTAGGAGAACTTGACTTCGATATAAGATCTAGTATTTTCTTTATTCGCCTCTCTCCCATTTCCCCTCCTAGCGGTGAACGTTAGAAGACTGGTCTTTCCGTCTTATGGCAAACTGGAAGCAATCATTCAGTTTGCGAAATTTTACTCTTTTTTTTTTCCTTTTTGAGAATATATCTTGTAGTATTAACATGAATTTTGATTTATTAAATTATTGTATATTAATAAGCTTGATAATAATTTTATTTAACGAAATATAGAAGAATTAATCATATTTAATGCTATTTAAAATAACATATTTTTATCGGCTAAAAGGAATATTTAATTAGAAAAGTGGGTGTGAAGAAACGAAATATATTTTAAATGACTTCTTGAGATTATTATATTCAGTTATACCTGCCTCTGTAGGGCTGATAATGCGATGAGATAGTCCACGCCTTACCTACAATAGTCATTATCATTGCGAAAACGTTTCAATAAATGTCAAGAATATGTCTTTTGAATGGTCTAACAAGATGTATCTTGGATTTTAGTCTATTTATTTGACGCGATGGACTAGACTTGCACGAACTTCATGTGAGAATAAACTCCATAAAGAAGCTATAAAAGTGGTTGGAAAGGATCCAAATTGTCTCTACCATCGTAAGTTATTTTAGAATGTGAGCATCCACAAATAGCACTAAGATTAATTCATTAGACTACTAAGATGTTGGTCTAATATCAAGCTCTCTACCGTATCCTTAACATTAGTTCAATTCCATATCTAAAGAGCCAACAATACCAATTACTTACTTGGGTTGTGTACACAGTGTTGTGTATTTTAGGCAGATACAAGAATTTTCTTAGCCTTGACGTGAGGAGAGTGTGTGGAAATCGTTAGATTGTCTTGTAGAGACTCTTCATCGTTAGAAAGCTACCTCAACCGTACATAATTCCGCTATTTCAATATGAATTTGCCAAAGCTTGAGCTGTGCCTTTGTCACCAATCCGAGTCTTCTAGTCATAATCAATAGATAGCGCTTAGTTTTATGTATTTTTTACGAAAGAGGTAACCTTTTACATTCTACATAGTGTCCTTGTTTATAGAATTCTTCTCTCTCTATTTTTACTTAGTTTCTCCAATTTCAAAGTATAAACTTCAATGCGTTAAGTTTTTGTTTATTTATATAAAGGTATGTATAAAATTAACAGCTCATTAAACTTCTTACCTTGATATGGCGACAGTGGCTGACGTCGGGAAATAAATTTAAAGAAACCTTTGACGTTTTCATATTTAGGTTTAATATATGCCTGTCTTAAAGAGAAAGGTTAATTGTATACATCTAAGATGACCTGTTACTTATGGTTACCTAGTATAAGAAATATAGTCGATCAATTTGATAATATATTCGTGAGCAATAACTAAAATAGACAAAATAGTTTTAAATTACATTATGGATACCAACCTTGGTGATTTAGACTTTAGTAATTATTAATCTTAATTCCTTTACGGTATAAATTTGTTGACCGATTTCTGAAATAAATAAACATATTTCAGAATATTTATCTCTGTATAAATTATAACAATTCAAAAATGTATTTTTATAAGAAACTAGCGGATGTACCCGGCTTCGCCCGGGTTTTACCCGAGTAAAGGTTTGTCTAACGAATCTCTCGATAAAGTGAACATTTTTTCCCGGTCCCTTGAAAAATACTCGATAAATTGAATAAAATCAATATTAATTGGTTCCCTCGGTAATTGGAAGTTAAATGAATAGTATCTTGCCTTGGAATTGTATCATTATTCTTGTTTCAAATAAATTGCCGTGTCATCCTGAATTTTGTCTTTCCTAATTTTCTACATTACAAAATCTTCGTATCATCATGATAATATTTAGAGCAGATTGTTGAATTATAACAGATAAATTATAATATTTATCTTGATTACTTTTAGGCGAAAAGTTATTTCAAAAATTTTATTTGCTAGAAACCTTCCCAGTACTATACTAAATAACTTCCCAAAGTTTCATGGCGTTCCAATGAGTGGTTTGGTCACGCATAAAGGACACACACACATACATTCATTTTTATATATATAGATAAACACAAATATTAGATCAAAACGGAGTTTATTCATTAATATATATGTACACTTTTCATTATATTTATTTATTTTATTCGAAGGCAAATAGGAGATTTAATATATTTGTTCTATACCGAAGTATAATATGCTGACGACATAACTATAATATGCTGGAAAAAAAGCCATGACGAACTAATGACAACAATTAACAATGTACTTAGTAAATTTGATACCGGATGTGAAAGCAGTAAACTACAGATATCAAAGGATAAAACGAAAATATTATATTTATATAATTGCAAAAATGAGACAAAATTCCTTAATAGCATTATAGCTAGACCTGTTGAAACCGTTTAGATCTTGGGACTGACCTTGAAAAATCATCGAAGCAGGAACAAGTTGGACTTCATGCCACACATTAATGAAATCGTCGACAAACCTACTAGAGCTAGCCGTTACCTTCTTAGTTAAATAAAGAAAGCATGGAGTCTAGAATGCAGACGAAAATTAACTTTATTCAAGACAATATTCTGAGTACAATAACATATGGTAAAAAAATATGGTTTCCATTTATAAGCAAGAAAGCCAAAGACAAACTAAATTCCCTGCAGTATAATATTCTAAAATATTGCATACAGGCCTATACCAACAATTGTATAATTTCATAGGTATTTAAGAGTTTTATACTAAACTCTGTAGCTCAATGAATAGCCGGTTAACCTCCATAAAATTTTCTAGTTTAAATGACCATTTCATTCTTTTTAATTGCGCAATAAAATAAAGATAATATATTTGATTGTAATATTTGAGACACTCAATAGTATATGTTCTACTGTATATTTTTCCAACATCACATTTAAATTTATAATTTTCTTTTTCATATTTTTATAAAATATTATATAGATAACTATTTAAAGAACCGTGTCTAGAATATATCTGTGTAGTATTGTATCTATGATTGATTTTTTTCTTTCTTCGATTGTTTTGAAAAATAATATCATACCAATATGATTTTTAAAATCAATTTGTAAAATTTATTATTATAAGCGAATACAAAAAAAAAGAGCTGAACTATCGTAGGAGGCTTCTTAATATATAGCTAAGGAAGATGGCATGACACTCTGCTATAGCTAGTGCTTTTAGTTTTAGTTTTAAAAGACTCCTTTATATTCGGTTATTAAAAAATATATAATTTTCGATTCTCCAGAGTTATTATGTTTTTGAATATATTAGGAAACGTTAAATAAATATCAAATTAAAATTTGATGTGTTATGTTAACAACAATACAGGGATAACTGATTATTATTTCTATCAAATAACATTTTTATTAAAAAATAATTAACTATAAGACTTCATTATATACCAATTATATATATGGGGAATATTTCAAGGAGGATCTATAAAAATAAAGTCGCCAATTTCCTCTCAAAATAGTCGCTCAAGATACCTATTAGTTTTAGCGTCTATATTTTAACAGGAGAGGCACATATTATTTAATAAATTATATATAGTGTAATATATATAATATATATCACTTATATATGGCTATTGAAAGTAAATCTTTAAAAGATATTTGATGCTTAATAGTACACTGCGTGACATTGAAAATGGAACACCAAGAAATAGTGGCCAGAAAATTATGCAAATTTCAGGGTAGACGCGCCTAACCGAGTTATGCAAATGATGTAAAATGCGCAGCTCTCGTGCGCACATGGAGTAAGATATAAGGGAAGGAACTTGCAGAAAGGACAGTATTCGTGTCGTTATTTCTTCAAAGAAAATCATTGTAGAATTTTTTTTCTTGTGTCAAAAGACACGTGTAATAACAGAGAATGCCAGGTCATCGTAAACGGAGGCAGTTCAAGCAGAAAGACGCTTTTACGAGGGGCATGGTGATCGGACTGAAAAGGGCAGGTTGGTCCATACGTCAAATCGCAGCTGATACACACCTTGGTGCGTCCACGGTGCACCGACTGTGGAGAAGATGGTTGGAACAAGGAAATGTGGCAATTTATAGGAATGCCGGTGCAACCAGAGTGACGTCAGCACGTGTGGATCGGCGTATCCTTCGACAAGCAGTGGCGGCCCCACAAGCCACTTGTACCGCCATCCTGCAACATGTGCAAGACACCCTAGATCATTCCATCTCGACCAGAACCATTTCCCGTCGATTGGTTGCTAATGGCTTGCACTCATGCCGTCCGCTAAGAAGACTGCCCATTGACCCCACCGAATAGGCGCAAACGTTTGGAATGGTGCCGGGCTAGATCGACGTGGATGACGGAATGGCACAGGGTCGTGTTCTCAGATGAGTCGCGTTTCTGCTTGTCCAGTGATAGTCGCCGTGTACGCGTGTGGCGTCGACGTGGAGAAAGGTCCAATCTGGCAGCAATTGTGGAACGCCCCACCGTGCGACAACTTGGAATCATGGTTTGGGGCGCAATCGCGTATGATTCCAGGTCACCTTTACTTCGTATTCAGGGCACTATGACGGCCCAACGATACGTTGATGATGTGCTGCGACCGGTGACACTCCCCTACCTTCAGGGGGTACCCAATGCCCTTTATCAGCAGGATAACGCCCGACCGCACACTGCTCGCATTAGCCAACAAGCTCTGCAAGATGTACAGATGCTTCCATGGCCACAGTACTCTCCTGATCTCTCACCAATCGAGCACGTCTGGGACATCATTGGACGCCGTTTGCATGCCTTGCCACAGCCGCGTTCAGAAGACGAACTGTGGCAAATGGTTGAGAGGGAATGGAGAGCCATCCCTCAGGACGCCATTCGTACTCTGATTGACTCTCTACCTAGACGTGTTGCTGCGTGCATCGCCGTCCGCGGTGGTCCTACTTGCTACTAAGCCGACGCCGTTCTCGCTCTGTATTATGACTATCATTTTGAAATAAAGATCATTTATTGTTCGTCCCTGTCTCTCTCTGTCTGCCAAGTTTCATCACCTTCTGGCCACTATTTCTTAGTGTTCCATTTTCAATGTCACGCAGTGTATATTTGTTTATAACCCCGGCTACAAATGAAAAGATAAAAATTAGCAGCTACATATTGTCACAAAATAATCTGTGGTGGCCTATTCGATGAAACATCATAAATTGGGTGATGTTAAGTCAGCGTTTTATTTGAAAATAGTATATATAAATGTGATGAATGAGTTGCTGTCGACTTATCTGTGATGAGATCCTGTCGACTCATGTAATGAGAGGAGAATTCCAGTAGCTTTTGTAGAGATCCTGTCGACTACTGAAATAATGTTGAAGTCCTGGTAGCTCTTGTTGTACTGTGTTGACCGAGAGGAACAGTCAGGATGTAGAGTTTTCCAGTACCTCTCTGCACCTTGGAAGACCTTTAAAAGTTCTCACAAAATACAGGCAGTCGTGGTCGAGGCAGAGTGGAAAGCTGGGGATATCCACACAAAAAACGAAGACACAGTTGCACTAAGAAAGTTCCGTTAACAGATAAAAGCTGAGCTAGGAGCGAAAAGATGGAGATAGAAGTTTCTTACTCGTCTACATGATGGATGAGATGGAACTCAAGTACGACCGACGTGAGCTGACGCTAAGGGTGAACTAAAATAAACTGACTGAACTGTACTGAGCTGTCAAGCCACTGTAAGGTGATGATTTATAGGTTAAAGACGGGGTGACCTTATGTGACATGGGCGTTTCTGAGAAAAGGGGGGCCTTGGCATGTCCAGGTGTGAGAGGGGTCTCTGCATTCCACCACATGTGACAGTGTGGGTGGCCTGTCGTGGGAATTGTGAATCTACCTGATTTATGAGTTCCATCTTTAGACTGTTGTTTTGGTAATACTATGCTCGATCTCTGCTTTAGCTCAACTTTTAAATCTATTACAGATTTTATTTATTTATCCACTTTGTACAAATAACATTACATAGGGTGATGTAAAGACACAGATTAATCATGCGCATAATTATTTATAGATGTGTTTCTATATACAACATGGCAATCTTGTTTTAAGTTATCTACACAGTATGAGGTTGTTGTTTTAAATTACCATAGATGGGCCCCGGGAGTGAAAGGGTTTATCCGGGTTTAGGCGGGTAAAGCCTCTCTAACACAGGTAAGTAATTAAAATTTCTTTTAATTAATTTAAACTGTGAGGGTTAAAAAGGCTATAACAAGATGATATTTGTTGGATATATAAAAGTGAAATAAAAATGACATTTTGTTTGATTAACAAAAAATATGATTAAAATAAAATGATGACATAAAAATTCACATTCTAAGAGAATATTGGTGGGCGTTGGACAGGGTTAGTAGTTAAAGAATAAGCAATTGTGAGATTTACACATGCAATCAAATACTTAGGTCCAGGTGCAAAGCGAGGATATGGACTTGAGTGTCTTCCTAGGCAATGTTTCACCTGTGATCCTGTATAGGGTAACAGTGCTTTGTCACAATTGTAGTGTTATTGGGTTGAAAAGTTATTGAAGAATATGTAATTGTTAGAAGTGCTCATGTAAACCAAATACTCAGATCCAGGTGCAAAGCGAGGATATAGACTTGAGCTGTCTTCCTTGTCAATGTTTCACTTGCGATCCTATATAAGGGTTACAGTGTTTTGTCACAATTTTAGGATTATTGGGTTAAAAGTTGTTGAAGAAAAGTTGCTTATTAATATGATTGAGAAAGGAGTGAAATAGAGCCATGCGATAAGTAGAATTGTAGCGACAGTAGGTGATCGGACTTGACTCGAAATCAAAGGTTGAATGTGGTCCGCTAGAGCTGAAAAAAAAAGTTGAAAGTTGAAAAACGTGAACGCTTTGTGTATGCGTTGGTGATTTGCTCTGCGGATGAAATGAAATAAACTCTTGAAGCGTGTTCAGACCAGAAGTTTGGATTTGTAAGTCTGGGGAACTGTGTTCTCAAAGAGTTTGTTGATTACGAAATCAAAAATAAATTGTCAAGCAGTGCTGTCGTTTTTCTACGTTGATGTGACGCAATGACTGAAAAGATAGTGATGAAAAATATAGGGAATTGGTTGAAGAATATGATTGTTGAAAACGATTGTTGTAGATGCCCGATAGTGGTTGATAAACTTTGTCAGATAATAAAGGTATTTAAACAAATAAAATATAGTGAATAGAAATATAGAAATATGATTGCGGGTACAAAAAGTGTAAGTGGACAAAATTAAACCTGTAATATATAAAATATATAATAAATAATAAAATAAAAATAATTTTTGAAACAATTAGATGTTTTACAATACTAAAATAATATCATGAAAAATAAAAGTAAATTTGATTAAAAGTTTTTTTTTTTTTTTTTTAATGTTGGATTAAAAAATTTGTTTATATAATTGAAAGGTAAGAATAAGAATAATTATTCAAGATTTTATACAAAATTTATAATATAATTGAAGGTTATTAATGATTGGATAAATTTTAAGTAGTGTAAAATATTGAACAAAAATTGTCTCTTTTGACGAAAAGTTACAGTTGTGGTGTGTGACTAGATTATATCCCTTTGGTAACATCGGTGTTTCTATGACTCTGAAACTGGGAATATGTGAAATGATCTTTTCGTTTGTCCTCAATGCTGGTATGTAGAGAATGATTTCTCTTTCGCGTTAAAAAGTCTATATAAGACTTAACCAAATTGTTTTAATTGGTGTTATCAATTAACATGTAAAATGTTTAAAGTATGTTGTGTTGTGATATCTCGTTGGTGAGATTTGTGAGATTCTCGAGGAAATCTAAATGAGTAGTGTGACACATGTGTTCAAAATGGCGTCATGAAGCTAGCGGTCAAGAAGATCTGCCTTGAGGGGGAAGAGAGGGCATGTCCAAAGATATTCTCAAAAGATAGTAGTGACCAAGGGAGTGACGTCAAAAAGGGCGTCCACTTCCCCCCCTTTTTTTTCACGGAAATTCTATTTTTGGGGTGGTCACACATGTGGAATGTCTTGCTATGTTTGAGATTTACTCGAAACTGACTTTCTCTCTCTCTCTCTTCTTTTGTTGAGTTTGGCATATTTCTTGCCTATTTGAAAATACTGGGGTTTAAATGCAAAAAGGGTTGTGAGCTTGTAGGCGGTATAATTCGGACTAGTTGCGTCTCGAAGATATCTGGAGTCAAATGATTGAATTCACTGAAATATACATCTTGAGACAATCGCTGTGGGTTTTGAGCAAATCGGGTTTGTGGAGGTGTAATGTACAGAACATTCTCTGTGTAATATTTTAATTTATTGACATGTATGGTGTCACTGTCTCTATTGAGAGGCTGATTGGGGCGATCTATTCGAACGACATTGGGTGATATTATTTCAATTATTTTGTATGGTCCAGTAAAATATGGTGCTAATTTACCTGTGTCTGGATGTCTGTAATTTTTTACCAAAACAAGATCATTCACTTCGAAATGTGGTGTTCTGTGCTGCTTATCAAATGTTTCTTTATCTTTTTTATGCTTATTTTGAGTACGAGAGTTTGCTATCTCTCGAGCTATATTTATTTCGGGGTATGGGTCAAGATGAGTTCTTAGATCTGGGGGGATAACATTGAACATTAAGTAGGTAGGTGGAAAACTTGTGACAGAATGGGGCGTGTTATTGTACGTCTGAGTGACGCGCTTAACTAGTTGAGACCAGGAACTTTCGGATTTTCTAGATAAGCTAGTCTGAGCTTGCCTGTAATGGTCGCATTTAAGCGTTCTATTAAACCGTTTGCCTGTGGGTTATTGCTGGTAGTTAGTAGAGGTTGTATACCATGCGTTATTAGAAATTTACGGAATTTTTCTGAGGTAAAAGCGGGCGCTCTGTCAGATAACAGACGTTTTGGAGATCCTTGCTGTAGTACCGTTTTGAGGGTTTGAATGTATGTTAGGGTACTGGTGGACTTCGATGGAAAGGTCCAAGCATATCGCGTTAAATGATCCACTATTACGTGTAGATATGTCTTGGAGTGTCCATATTTCGAAAATCCAGCTATGGTATCTATAGAGATTAAGTCGAATGGTTGTTGAGGTGGTGGAATTTGTCCAAGGGCACCATAGGGTTTACCTTTGGGCCTTTTAATGATTTGGCAGGTGTGACACGACTTGACAAATTTTTCTATAGATTTAGAGATACCTTTCCAGTAGTACTGGGCAGTAATTATGCGGGTCATCTGAGAGATGCCTGGGTGGTTATATTCTTGGTGAACTTTATTCATTAGAGTATGTTGCAGGGTTTCGGGAATTATTATTTTAATTACACCTTTTCGGGTAATGGTATGTAAGCCGTTTGTATCAATGTTGAAGGGGGATGCTGTTGGTTGATGCTGTTTGATAATATCAGCACTGACAAATCCTACAAAGGGGTTTCGCGATAACAAATCTGCTTCGTACTGTTGGCTGCCTTTAAGGTAGTGAATTTCGTAATTATAGGTAGATAGTCTCAGGCTCCATCTAAAGAGTCGTCCTGACGGATTTTTTATAGTTTTAAGCCATTGTAAAGCTTGGTGATCTGTGTATATGGTGAATTTTATACCGGTAAGGTATATTCGGAATTTGTCTACACTTTCGACGATGGCGAGGCACTCGAGTTCGGAAACGGTGTAGTTTCTCTCATGTGCTCTAAGGGCGCGGCTGAAATATTGTACAGGATGTACTTGTCCGTCTGGATGTACCTGTTTGAGTATGCCTGCGATCCCTTGGGTGGATGCGTCGCAATAAAGGCGGCAGGGTAAACCGACTTGATACAAGTGTAGTACTGGTTTACTGGTTAAACTCTCTTTGAGAGTGGTGAAAGCTTGTTGACAATCTGGGTCCCAATTCCATTTCACATCTTTTTTAAGTAGTTTATTTAAAGGTGCTCGTAAGCGGGCATAATCTGGTATAAACTTATTATACACGTTCACTGCTCCTAAAAATGATTGTAATGTCTTTTGATTGGTAGGTGGTTTGATGGCACTTATGGTATCAAGGTTGCGCGTCTGTGGTGCATAAGTACCTGCGGTAACAGTGTATCCTAAGAAATCTATATTTGTTTTAAAAAACGAACATTTGTTATAATTGAGTTTGATGTTTTCGTGTTGACATACCGTTAGAAATTGTTGTAGGTGTTGTAGATGATCCTCTAAGGTGTCAGAAAAAATAATGAAATCTTCGAAGTAATGGGTAACAAAATTTAGTTTATATTTTTGCATGACCTGATTTATGGCACGATGGTATATATGTGGCGAATTTTTAAATCCGTAAGGAAGTCTACAAAATTCGTACTGACTATCCAACGTCACGAAAGCTAGTAGATTACGTGAGTTAGGTTCTACTTCCACTTGCCAATATGCGGATACTATATCTACAGAAGAGTAGTATTTGGCTTTCGACAATTTGTCAAGAATGGTTTCTATTAAAGGTAAAGGATGTACGTCTGGAGCGATGATTTCATTAAGTTTTCTGTAATCAATACAGAAACGTTTCGTTTTGTCACGTTTTGTAACAAGAGTTATTGGACTGGCATAAGGTGAAAATGAGGGGCAATAATTCCATGTTTGAGCATTTGCTCTATTTGGGTTTGTATTTCTTGTTGGTCGTGTAGTGGCACTCTATATGGGCGTAATGCTATTATTTTATCTGTGGTGGTATTGATTTTTACCGGTGGTATGTTCAATTTGGGCACATTGTATTTATTAGTAGAGAACACATGCGAGAATTCATATAGAATTCGGTGGAGTTCGTGTGGGCAATGTTCTAACTGAGGTGTCGCATTAGAAGGTATAGAAATCTCAATATCATGGGTAGGAGATATAGTGGGTGAAACAATAGTGGGGGAACATATAATTGGGGTAGGGTCCGCCACGTGTAAACAGGATTGGTTCGAGGGGAAGGTGGTAAAAATATCCGTTTCTCTCGGTTGAGTGGGACATAAATCCTGTTTGCACTTGGTGAACTTATAGACATTCGTTGGGAGAGCATCATTATTTTGATAAATTTGGAGATTATTAAAATCTATAATTAATTTAAATATTTTAAGGGTATTAATAGATAAAATACCAAAAGGTAGTGAAGCTTCTACTATAAAAAAATTTAGTTTTTGGGTGAGGTTACCTATTTTAAGTTTTAAAATATATATCCAAGGGTATTTACATTGTGGGCTATTGCGTTTATAGTTAAACTGTACTGATGGATAATAATTTTATATGGTAATCTATTTTCCATGGTTCTTAAAATATCTAAGTTAAGTAGGTTTATAGATGCTCCCGTGTCTATTAAAAAGGGCAAATTTACATTTGGTGACAATTCAGTCCATATTATAAGCTGTTCAACGAAAATAAGTTTCAGGTTTTCCTACCGTTGAGCTGCTCGCGGGGCTTGTAGAGTCGTCTCGGCTTGCAGCTTGGACTTGGGGAACAGGGCTCCGAGATTGGACCTTGGGCCGGGTACCAGATTTTGGTACAGTGGTTGTGCGTGGTCTGGCGCTGTAGACTTGGCTTGTTCGGTCCCATTGGAACCGTTGTTCACACTGGGAGTGCCAGTGCATAGCATTGCAATACTTGCAAGGCGAGGGTGGGGGTGCAACTTGGTACGTTACACGTGATGACCGCTGGTTGTTGTGCCGCGGTGGTGGGTTGTGGTAGGTTGGATGTGGGGCCTTGTCTACTTGGCGCTGGTACACTGCACTGGTGGCACACTGGTTTCTTCTTATTCTCGACACTAGGTCGAACCATTCTTTAATGGTGTTTGGCTGCAACGTGGCGATTAATCGCTGATCTGCGACGGGTAGTCCTTCGGTTAGAGAATCTATTAATATGTCGGCGGGTAGGTTTAATTTCATGCCCATTACCGTTTTGTTTTGGTAGTAGTCTTCTAGGGGCATTTGGGGTGTCAATTTGATGGCTAGGAAGCGTGAAAACGACGCTTCTATCGCTGTTGGAAATAAATCTATCAAGGTTTGGCGGACATCAATATAAAATAACCTATCTAACCGTAGGTTTCGGAAATATTGTAGGGGCTTACCTTGCAGGTAGCAGGGTAACTTGCGTAGGCGGTCCGTGTAGGTCAGCTTAGCTCGGTCTGCTTGGGCATCGAAGTTGTCGAAAAAGCTCTGGGCTTCAAAGGTACAATCGTATGGACTCACATCTATCTCCCTCGGAGATCGGGCGACCAGCAGCTTATTCAGGGCATCGGCGATCTGTGTCAGCGGGTCTGCGGAGGTCCCTTGGGGCGGCGACGTTTCTTCCTCTACAAATGTCGTCTCTTGTTGGGGAACAGATAGCCCGGTCGCATCGTTGGACTGTTCGGTTTGCTCTTCCATCTTTGCACTTTCTCGCTTCTATCTGGACTATCTAGCTTTCTTCGTTTGGTATCCTTCGTTTTGGTTATCCTGTCGACTCATGTAATGAGATGAGAATTCCAGTAGCTCTCTGCACCTTGGAAGACCTTTAAAAGTTCTCACAAAATACAGGCAGTCGTGGTCGAGGCAGAGTGGAAAAGCTTGGGGATATCCATACACAAAATACGAAGACACAGTTGCACTAAGAAAGTTCCGTTAACAGACAAAAGCTGAGCTAGAAGCGAAAAGATGGAGATAGAAACGTTCTGACTCGTCTACATGATGGATAAGATCGACATGACATACGACCGACGCGGCTTGCACTAAGGGTGAACTAAACTAAACTGAACTGAACTGTCAAGTCACTGTAAGGTGATTTATTTATAGGTTAAAGAAGGGGCGACCTTATGTGACAGGGGCGTTTCTGAGAAAGGGGGGCCTTGGCATGTCCAGGTGTGAGAGGGGTCTCTGCATTCCACCACATGTGACAGTGTGGGTGGCCTTGTTTGTGGGAATTGTAAATCGACCTGATTTATGACTTCCATCTTTAGACTTTGTTGTTTTGGCAATACTATGCTCGATCTCTGCTTTAGCTCAACTCTTAAATCTATTACAGATTTTATTTATTTATCCACTTTGTACAAATTACATTACATAGGGCGATGCAATGACACAGATTAATCATGCGCATAATTATTTATAGATGTGTTTCTATATACAACATGACAATCTTATTATAAGTTATATACACAGTATGGGGTTGTTGGTTTAAATTACCATATATATATATTAATAAAATGGAAATTTCATAAGTGGACATCACTAAAAACTTTCGTTACAATGCATCAATTTCAACCAAATTTTCAACATTTATGTAAAACGAGATGGAGCAGGTTTTGCTTTACATCAAAATATATTTCCTAACATTAACATGCGTAACTTCGCTGTTATCGATTAAATACAAAAAAAAAAATCAACTGAGTTAATTTTATTTATATATAAATACAAAATTAAATTTCAACAGAGTTTCTCACATATTCACACACAATCTTGATTAATAATTAAAACTAATCTTTAACATTGTTTATTATACTTCAACTTTTATTTCTACATTTGTTTTTAAATACCCAATTGTTTTATCATGTTTCTAATTTCGCCTAACAAATATACAAATTTATAGTGACCAACATATGCAAATTTTATCCTTGTTTTTATTTAACTTGATATCGTAAACATAACATCCATTGTAAGCATTTTTCTGGTCACCTTCCGTGGTTTCTCTTTTCTCTGATAGTTTTTAGGTGTAGTATATTTTCTTATTACTAGACTACAAACATTCCCTCGAGAAAAACCTGGGCGAAGCCGGGTACCTCCGCTAGTATATATATATATATCTTAGTTGTATTTTGCGATCTGACGAAATTTGAAAATACTTTCCTGGTTAAAATAATTAATTTTATGATTACTCGCTCTGGTCTCACTTACAATATTGATATGGACCAATCGAATACTAACATCAAGCCAACTCCTCCGAACGGTACAACAATATACCCATCAACGTGCCAATTGAGAAATTTACAAGATTTCTCCGATTTATTGGTCGATTGTAGTTTTACCCACTTGTGCTACTAGTTCTAAAGTTCAGCATTAAAGTTGAAACTATCGATTTAAAATGAAAAAGAAGATGTTTTGAAGACACGCTATGATTGTTATAGCTAAATTACAAAAATAAAAACGGTATATATTATCACCTATAAATTTATTGATATTCTTACTATTGTTTACTTTACTTCTGGATACGTCTATATAAGCCGAAATGTCCTAGATAAAGTTTTGCTTAAAAAATACTTTTTAAATAAAATAAGGATTTTGGTAATTTGTTGAACTGCTTACATATTAGACTATAGTGTGTTGTGTGACACATTTCGGTCTACCTAATTTGAAATTTAATATTCTATAACAGTTGAACACATATATTTACTAATTCCGCGTACAATGTGGAGTTGAATAATGTATAAAGATATATATATATTTCCAATATACTCGTAAAGCCTCATTTCATTAAGCACTCTCTAAAATGACGATGAAAATTAATTTCGTTTCAAAGATTACTATTATAACAATATCGCCATGAAACAATTTCAATAAAACGAAATGTTATCTCATATAGCAAAATTCAACATAAAACAAAACACACTCACTTCATAAAGAATGAATTGTTTTATTCGAGCTCAGGTTTTATTATTGGTAAAAAGTACTTGATGATGTAAGAACCGTTTTTACTGAAGCCCCAAAAATATCGGCCATTTTCAGAGAAAATGTACATATAAATCTAACCCATTCAAATAACTATACTTAGGAATATAAGGTAATAATAAAAATTGAAATCTGATGCATTTTGCTGGTTAAAGAAATAAAATTTCGGACAGAAATAGTTTCAAAAGGAGAAATAAAAAGTGAAATTTGAAGTCGCAATCCAAATGACAAATGGAACTGACAACTTTGATTGGTGGAACCTAATTATTGAGAATTACGACTTTTTTCCTTTTGTTTCTTTCTCCCAATATATGGATTTCCTATTTTACGGCTACCTAGGAATTGGGAAGAGCATAATGTAGGAAAACATATTTATTCATATGGCATTCTTGTTGTTGTATATTTGTTGGGTAGATTTTACATATATATTTTGTGTCTCACAGTGTTTAGATATTTGTTCTTCTATATATCATCATTGAGAATGCGGGAGGCTGGATAGAATATATTGATTTAGGAAATTATTGATTAATGAAATATCGTAGAATAAGACATGGGAAATATAAATATATATAAGGACGGAAGCAATTTGTGGAAGATATACCGCTTAGGTATTCTGACGGCAGAGGTGACCTCTATTCTAATAGATTTATATCCTCCCGGTTATAGAGAGAGTTATATAAAACTAATAAATATATAATTTTGTTATTATATCAAATTACAACATTAGAGAGTTTGTTGCACATTCAACGGAAATTTAAAAACCAAACAAACTTTTAGAATTTTAAAAAATCTATTTAAAAATCAAATCGCTTTAAATATTTTCTTTTTAATTGTGCATTCACATCACAGAATAAGGAAATCAAGTGACAGAGATATTCCTATAATAATTTACCACCACAAAATATTCAATAAATTTAAAAATCAATGTTATTCATAAAGCCCTAAATATAATGTATTTTTCTAAAAGGCCAACCAAAATTACAACAGAAAAGGTTTACAACGAAAAAAAGGAAAATTTCATCATTGGAACCTTCGATCGTATATTTAATATTGTACCTTGATGTTTTGGGTGTACCCTTCTAAGCTAAGAAAACATTGAATGGCGATTGGATAATTAATTAAGTCCTACTTTACTTTCTGGAAACCTTACTACACACACAGAACACAATAAATTATAATGTTTTGTGTCGGTGAATAATTTCGCCAAGAATGTTTCCAAAGAAAATGGGAGTTTTCCATAATTGAAATATTATATTGTAAAATAACAAATTTTGATTTATTAGCTCTCTCTATTATACAGGGTGATCCAAAAGTCCCGCACAACTTTAAAAATTAATAACTCCGCGAATATTTGCGCTAGAGCAATGCGGTAAACACCATTGTGTTCAGGATGCAATGGGATTTTTCATGGCAAATAATGAAAATTCGAAATTGATTTTAGTTACAACTTTATTTGCTAGATGGCGCCCTACCAGAATCAGCGATTCAGCGTCCAAATTGTTTGATAAATTGAAAAATATAACTGAACGACACGTATTTTTACTTTTTGAATACCAGGAAAGAACCCTAATAATATCAAATGATAAATTAATAAAACACCATTTCGCCAAAAGTTAGAAGAAATGGTTAACGATTTTTTAATACAATCTGTAATATGTAAAATAGGTATATGCAAATTAATACATGTAGCAAAAAAAAAAACTGATATTTTAGATGCGGTTTGCTGGAATCCTCTCAGATATTTATATTTCGAAAATGATAATTTTCCATTTTTTAAATTCAACTCTCTCTCAGTATCGATTATATTTATTTTAATTCATTTGAAAAATATTTATCTATCTCTGATGATTTATTTTACTCTGGAATGCCGTTTTTGTTTTTGTCGTGTCCAATAAAGAGCCTCAGATTATTTTCGTTTGGCCAACAAAAAATGTCCCATTTATATACACATATATTCTTAAATAATGAGACTTTAAAGAATGCAAATAATCTTCATCTATTTACATACACAACACATCTCCCCCCTTAATAATACTCCAGCCGGTCTAGGGGTTTCCTGGCTCTCTGAGGTCTAGAACTGCGGACGGTCATTTGCACAGCGGCAGCCTCCGGTTTAGGAGTGCAAGAGGGCACGTGCACAGCAACAGGCCCTGGTATAGGAGTGCAAGAGGGTACGTGCACAGAAGCAGTCTCCTCCTTGTTTCCTGATGTAACCTCTGGAACCTCCTCTTCACTTTATTTCTGACTTCCACCTACAGGCTTCTCTCCTGATGTTCGAGGAAGTATCAAATTTCTTGTCTCCACTTGTTTCTTTCTCACAGGTCGCAATTGATTGATATGCCTCTTATACACGACGCCCTCGCAACTTATAAGGTAGTGACGGTAGCTCAATAATTCCAAAATGGTACCTTTTTACCGTTTAGGTCCAGTTGCATAGTTGCGGAAATAAACCTCGCAACCTGTAGTAAACTGCTCCTGCCTTCTTACGGCCTCATGAAATACCTCTCGGGGATTTCCAATCTTGGTATTAAATTCGAGAATCTTGATCTTAAACTTCTCTTCATTAGCAGTTCCGCCGGGGAATTTCCTTTATTACAGTTTGGGGGAATGCTCTATGAGCAAATAGGAAACTTTGTAGATTCGTCTCTAAATCATCCTTCCCATTATTCTTTCTCAAAAGGTTTTTAAACTCTCTTACATATCTCTCAGCTAAACCATTTGTACTAGGATTATTCGGACTGGTCTTAGTGTGCCGTATACCATTCATTTTGGTAAATTGCTCGAATTCACGGGAGACAAACTGTCTTCCGTTATCTCTAACAAAAAAAAGGGCAATCCAATTCTGGCGAGAATTTCTCTAAGATGACTTATAATTGTTTTTCTGGTAATATCTTTGATGATAAAAATTTCTATCCACTTTGAGTATGCGTCCACGAGAACCAAAAACATTCTTCCCATGAACGGACCCGCTAGATCAAGATGAAGTCGATGCCACGGTTTTTCGGGCCAAGTCCATTCCGAGATGGTAGCTGGGGGCATGCTTGCCGATTCGTGGCATACTCTACATTTTCTAGTTAACTCCTCGATGTTACTGTCTATGCCTGGCCACCAGAAAATACCGTCTGGCAATCATCTTCATTTTAACAATCCCCATGTGTATTTCATGCAAGTCATTTAAAATTAAAGATCTTAATTTTTGGGGAATTACCACTCTTTCACGCCATTGAAGACAACCAAACTCCAAACTTAATTCCTCATTGATATTATAATGAGGAGCTAGTGGGTTTTCTCTGGGAAACCCTTGTGAATTTCCACACAGTTGCCTTCTCTAACATTCCTTAATACTATAGGCAGTATTTTATTTTGGGGTGTCTCATTAGCCACCTCCATAAAAGAGAACGGTACCTCATTCGACTTCCTAAGAAGAAGTACCTGGTCTTCATCAAGAGACTCCTTGATACTCGATTCTAAAGGAAGACGTGACAATGCGTCAACATTGGAATTATCACTAGTTTTTCGAAATTTCACAGTATAATTAAATGCAGCTAATTTTAAGGACCATCTTTTAATTCTGGATGATGCACATATGGGAATTGGTTTATGAGGTGAAAATATATGAATTAAGGGTCGGTTGTCTGTGACCAATTCAAATTTTCGTCCCAGTAAGTATTGTCTGAATTTCTCAACGCCAAAGGTTATGCTCAACGCTTTCTTTTCTAGTTGAGAGAAACATTTTTCCGCTTCAGTTAATGTTCTAGAAGCAAAATCTATAGGGCATTCTTCCTTTCTATCATTTCTATGACTCAAAATTACGCCTTGTCCATAGTCTATTAATAATGATTTACATTTTTTAAATAACATTCGATATTTTTTCGTCCAATTCCATCTACAATTTTCATTTAAAAGTTGATAGAATAGCGCTAAAATGTTTGCTATATTCTTTATGAATCTAAAATAATAATTTAAGAGTCATATGAAAGATCTCAATTGCGAAACATTCTTTAGGTTCAGGCGCCTCTATCACTGCTTTAATTTTATTTTCTAAGGGATGCAGTCCATATTTATCCATTTTAAACCCTAAATATTCCACCGATTTCTTTTTAAATTTACATTTATATCTGTTTAACTTTAAACCTTTTTCTCGCAATCATCTAAACACTAGATCCAACTTTTGTTCATGTTCTTCAAAGTCTTTTCCTGCAACCAAAATATCATCTATGTAGCAGGCCACACCTAGCAAATCAGAAAATAGGCCTTCCACAATCCTCTGAAATGTATTTGGTGCTACCGCTACGTCATATGGTAGTCTTTTATAAGAAAACAACCTCTTTGTTGTGTTTATATCAACAACAGCTTTGGCTTCTTCCGCTAACATTACTTGTAAGTAAGCCTGTGATAGGTCTAGTGTCGAAAATACGGTGCTTCTAGATAATTTTAAAAATATCTCATCGATCGTTGGAAGGGGATACCTATCTAATTCTATTGCTTTATTAGCTGTACATCTAAAGTCACCACCTATCCTTACACTACCATCCTTTTTAATACCGGTACTATTGGAGTGGCCCAATATGCATGAACTAAAGGTTATAAAATGCAAGAATTCACTAAACGATCAATTTCATTCTCTACTTTGTTTTTTAGAGAGAAAGGTAAACTTCTGGCCTTACAAAACACAGGAGTCACATCCTTTTTTAAATTAAAATGTATTCTAACGTCCTTTAGATAGCCCAAATCTTTGTTAAACAAATCTGCATACCTATCCATCAAATTTTTATATATTTAAATATATTTCTATTATATCCATTATTTAAAATTTTAATGCTAAACAATATAGAATAATCAAGTTTCAACTGTTTAATCCATTCTCTTCCTAATAAAATTACCAGGATTTTTTCATTAAAACTATTAATCGTAAATATTGGTTGGCTTTTTTTTTACAAAAATATTTCTTTGATCTATAATCTCTATTGATTTACCACAAAAGGATTTTTATCTTAAATTTGTTGGAAATAATCATTTACCTTGCCAATAATTCTTAGAAATATCTTTAGGTATTAACGTAACTGGACTTCCTGTATCTATTGTAAAGCACAAAGAATAATCATCTACTGTTAAATTTATTGTGGCATCAGTTTCGCCCTGTACAGAATATATAGAGTCCTCTTGTACAAATTTACATCCCCACATTATTTTACTAGCTTTGCAGACCCTACTTAAATGACCCAGTTTATTACATTTTAAAACAAGTCTTTGTTCTATGAGGTAAAACAGATGCCACGTGTGAATGTCTTTCACCACATCTATACCACACTATTTTGCCTTTGCCACTTTGCCTGAAAGGCCTATACTGCGCCGTACTATTATTGTACTCACCCCTTTTATCCTTCAATTCATAGGGAATATCTTGGCCACCAATTTATCTTGTAATTCTCTTGTATTTATCTCCGCCAATTCGAACTAGATCGCTACTGCAAAAACTTTATCCAGGGTGACATCGTCGTCCTATTGTAGTAGCTTCTTTTCCAGGATTTCCGACTTGATTCCAGCCACAAAACGCTCTCGCATCATGGTTCCCAACATATCGACGAAATTATAATTTATTGCTAAATGTTTCAATTCTCTAAGATATTCCGAAATTGATTCTCCTTCCTGTTGAATTCTCTTTAAAAATCTGCATCGCTGTGGTATCACTTTCTTCTTTGGATCCAAATGCAGCTTAATTCTTTGAATGATAGTATCATAGGGTTGATCTTTCATTAGACCAGGAAGAAAATGTCGTTTCCCTGCTTCAAAGTTTCAGAATCTGGTAGCGAGGTAAAAATCAGCACTTTAATCTCCTCCTTCAGATGCCAAAAAGAAAGCCTCAAATTTTTGTACAAAAAGATCGAAGTGTCCTCCACTGGGCTATAGCATCTAAAAGGTACTATTAACTTTGAACTTGTCATGCTGATCTTTTCTACTCCTTTGTTTTCTTGATCCAGATAGTTTAAAAGATGTAATCTTAACCCATTTTCCTATTTTTCCTCTCCATAATCCGAGAGTCAGATTTGTTTGAAAGATGTAGTTGTTAAACTTGCATAGACGCCGTTTTTCTCAGCTTTTTACTGGCTCTGTAGATCGCGCATCCTCGTCGCCACTTTTGTTGTGTCGTAATAAGACGTACAAGAGCTCAAACTTGACCATGGCCAACAACAAATGTACAATTATATACAATTATATATATACATATATTTTTACATAATGAGGCTCTAAATAATACAAATAATATTCATCTATTTACATAAACAACGGTTAATATATAGCGAGAAGAGTAGAGGACTGAGCACAGATCCCTGAGGTACACCAGCCCATGTTCTTCGGTCCTTGGAAAATGTTCCATTGACCCGAACCTTTATCCTTCTTCCCCTTAAGAAGTCTGCAATTCAGATTAAGGTTTTTCCCCTTACTCCAATGTTGTGCAGCCTTTCAAATAATTTCTACACTCGATCAAAAGCTGAGGTCATATCCAAGAATACGGCCGTTGTCTTCTTTGGCGGTTTTTCCTAGAAATCTATTATTGATTGACAGAAGTAGAACAGTTTATCAGTTGTACAGTGTCTGGATCTTTAGGCAGTTTGCTAGAAGTTTATTTCATTATTGTTAGTGAGCCAGACTATGAGCCTAGAATGGATAATTCATTGTTATTTTACAAAGTATGCTGGTAAGAGTAATTGGCCGATAGTTCTTGCATTCCTTAGCATCTTTGTTTGGTTTCAGTATTGGCACTATAATTGATATCTTCCAATTATTTGGTAGTTTACCAGTTTGCCATGAAATGTTCAGTATTCGTAGGAGTTGATTTTTAGCTTAGTCTCCAAAGTGTTCAATCATTTGACCAAAGATTAGAGCATCTCCAGCTGACATCTTGGATATAACTTTCCTATTGATGAATTTAGCTCATTCAGTGTGAAGTCTCTCGAGTAAATATCTTGTTGATGGTAATTTATTGCTTGTTTAACTAACTTGTTCATATTATTTTTTAGAGTCCTGCCTTCATTCCTATAGCTGAGTCTGGAAGTGTTTGAAAGATATTCAGCAATTATGTCAGCCATCTGTTTGTTCGTTCTCGCTGTTCATATCGGTTAGAGTATTGGAGGATTAGTGTTGGTTTTGATTGTTTTATAAAACTAATTATATTCCAGTGATGGCTTTCCTTTTTTGGATCCATTTTTTTTCGCAGAATTCTGCCCATTTTTCTTGTTTGAATATCCAAATTTCTTGTTCTATTTTGTGACTAATTTCAATGAGTTCCTTTATAATTTCTTCTGTTTTATTTGTTTTAAGAAGTTCATTTTTATTGTCTCTCTCTGCAATCATTGCCTCGATATTGTGGTCCTTCCAGTAAAGTATTCACAGTTCTTTACATCTACCTCTAGGTATCGATACTTTTGCAGCTTTGGATATGTTCAAAGAGAATTTTTCCAATTTTTTGTCAATCTTTCTGTGATTTAATTCTTCGTTGCACAGTTCTTCAAGCTTTTCTGTAATTTTTTTCCCAGTGTTCTTCTATTCTGTTGGAAATTCTCAATTTTGAATTTAAGGGTTGTTAAAATTGGTCTGTGGTCACTGATTGCACTTTTCAGAATTTTCCATTGTGTTGTGGGTGCGATGTTGTAATTTATCGCTGTGATGTCTATTGCGAATTCTGTGCCTGTGGACTTGGATAGATAGGTGTTCTTTTCGTTATTTAACAGCGTAAGGTCGAGGTCGGTTAGCATGTCCTCAACCTGCTGACCTTTGTTATCCTGGACAGGTGATCCCCAAGTTGGTCTTTCGGCGTTAAAATCACCAAGTATGATTGCGATATCCGAAGACGCTTTACTTAATGTCTCTATCAGGCCTGTATTGATGCTAATATTATCGTGGTGATAAACATTTATGATTGGAATTGTTTTACCTGTAAGATAGAATTCTATTGCCTGAGCTTCTGTCGTGCCTTCTCTAGGCTTACTCTGATTATAGGCGATTTCCTTAAATTTGATTTCTAGTGTTTTAATCAAACGGCAAGTCCTCCTCCGAATTTTCCCGGTCTGTCCATTCGTAGTGTTGTATAATCCTTGATATTGAATCTCAGATTCTGATTCAATTTTGTCTCCTGAGGACAATTAATATGTACATTGTTGTCACAGAGAAGACAAGTCAGCTCTTTATTTTCCTCTTGGTATCATTTATATTGAGTTGTAGTAGATTGAATTGTGTCCTCTTAGTAGATTTCTCATCATGAGCTCGAGCTGCAGCTCCTGACGCGGCGGTTACCCCGGACGCGGTAGCATTACTGGAGATATCAGTTTTGCTCTTCATTTGAAAATGGGTGCCCGTGGCAAAGTTAGTCATCTTGGAAACGAACCAGAATTTGGTCAAATATTTCAAGGGTCCAGGGGGGACCGCAAGGAGGTGTTGTCAACTTCTCCTCTTCCACTTGGAATGCCGTCACTACTGGATAAAGCACTCTTGGTGATTTTTTTTAATTGTGATTCAGAATCTGCCACTGAAGCTTTACGAGCGTTTCGTTCCTTTAAAGATATTCGAAGCGGTATAGGACCAATGAGTTGCTACTCTCTAAAGCGATTGATTAAAAGTTTTGAGGAAACTGGATCTCTGGAAGCAAAACCTCGGAGTGGAAGACCATCGACATGCAAGTCAGTGGCTGTTACGGTTCTGCAGAAAGCTGAAGCTATTGAAACGTTATCGACGTATGGAGAAGTAAGTGCTAGACAAGTTTCTCGACAAACGGGGATTTCGTATGGAACAGTTTGGAGAGAACACACATTTATAATTTTTCTATAAAAATACCCTTACAAAATTCAAAGTTTTCACGAGTTGAAAGTAAGCGATTTTGAGAAGCGTCAAGAATTCGCTGCATGGGTTTTCCAGCAAATTGATATTGATGAAAACTGGCTGTCAAATGTTCTAAGAACAGATGATGCTCACTTTTATCTAAAGGGGGAATTTAACATTTAAAACTGCCTCATTTTGGCAACAGAAAACCCTAGGATTTTTACAGAAATACCACTTCATCAGCACAGAGTTACAGTTTTGTGTGGGTTCACTTCTTCTTTTATTATTGGGCCATTATTCTTTGAAAAAATCAATGGAAGAACTTTTAAAACCGTTTTCGTAACTGGTGAACGTTATGTTCAACTTTTGAGAGAAAAGGTTATTCCCATATTGCAGGACAGACAAGCACTAAGCGAAATAACATTCATGCAAGATGGAGGACCTCCTCATATCTCCCGCAGTGCCAAACAATTGCTGAAGGATACGTTCGGTGGAATTCGTTGATAAGTCGCCACTTTATATACCAGTGGCCTCTAATATCACCAGACTTGACGCCTTACAATTTCGGTTATGGGGGTACATTAAGTCGCGTTTTTATCGATGCCGGCCTACCACATTGGCCATGTTGAAGGCTTCTATCAGATGGCACGTTTTATAAATTTCAACTATTTAATTGTGACCATTCTGTCATCTATCGTCTGCAGGCGGTGTTTGAGAATGAAGGGCGCCACATTGAGCAAGGATTGAGACCTAATACAAGAGAGAAGGCAGTTACCTCATGTGTTATATTTTGCAGCTCTTTGTTTTGGGTTATGGGAATAATAAATGCTGTCCTCACATCTTGACTTTTTTTTTTTCTTTAAACAGTAATTTTTTTACATATAAAATAAAAGGATTTAAGAGCGCAAATGTTTCTTTTATACATAAAACGAACTTCTACTGTCCTTACTGCGATGAAAAATATATTGGGAGGGCTTGGCTCATCAGTGGTGAACCCTCCCAGGGTATAAAAGAAACATTCGCGCTTTTAAATCCTTTTATTTTATATGTATAGATGGCGCGTTATTGCTTTGTGTTAATTTATTGCTAACTGGCCTTGTCTTTATAGTTTGCTGAAGAGCATTGCTCGAAGCAAATATTTGAATGTAATTCTACTGTCCTATAAGCCTATGTCCATAGTTTACTTGAAAACCATTTCTAAGATTCCATCCTTCAGTGTAGCATATAAAAGAAGAATGATCCAATACAGTATTAGAGCTCTGAGAAGCGGTCTGGTGGATTAAATTGGCGAAACCGCTGGGAGGGTTCACCACTGATGAGCCAAGCCCTCCCAATATATTTTTTCATCGCAGTAAGGACAGTAGAAGTTCGTTTTATGTATAAAAGAAAAATTCGCGCTTTTAAATCATTTTATTTTATATGTATAGATGGCGCGTTATTGCTTTGTGTAGTAATTTTTTTGTTTGTCATTTGCCCACATTTTATATTATGTCGTGCAGGCCAAAGTGTTATAACTTCTCGAATAACACTGGTATACACAATTTTACCCCTTATGTTTAGTTTATCGCTTTTCGCTCATTAGAAGAAATAGCATAAGGAATAATCTCTCTATCCTTGGAATAAAGTACGACAAATACAGGGTGATCCAAAAGTCCCGCACAACTTTAAAAATTAATAACTCCGCGAAATTTGCGCTAGAGCAATGCGGTAAACACCATTGTGTTCAGGATGCAATGGGATTTTTTTATGGCAAATAATGAAAAATTCGAAATTGATTTTAGTTACAACTTTATTCGCCAGATGGCGCTCTACCAGAATCAGCGATTCAGCGGCCAAATTGTCTGATAAATTGCAAAATATAACTGAACGACACGTATTTTTCCTTTTTGAATACCAGGAAAGAACCCTAATAATATCAAATGATAAATTAATAAAACACCATTTCGCCAAAAGTTAGAAGAAATGGTTAACGATTTTAAATACAATCTGAGATATGTAAAATAGGTATATGCAAATTAAAACATGTAGCAAAAAAAAAAAAACTGATATTTTAGATGCGGTTTGCTGGAATCCTCTCAGCTATTTAAATTTCGAAAATAATAATTTTCTAATTTTTTTAATTCAACTCTCTCTCAGTATCGATTATATTTATTTTAATTCATTTGAAAAATATTTATCTATCTCTGATGATTTATTTTACTCTGGAATGCCGTTGTTTTTGTCGTGTCCAATAAAGAGCCTCAGATGTCTCCATGCATCTCTATCACAGCAGCAGCAGCATTGTCCACTATCTTGGGTGTGTAAAGCAGCTGCTCTGGGTCTATGTCAATTTTCTGCAAGGCTGCGGCCATTGCCCGGCATGAGAATATGTGGGCAGGTGTTAGTTCCACACCAGGACAGTTGTTGCATGTTCTATAGGTTCTTGTGCCATCTGGATGTATTGTCAAACTTTATAATGTTTTGTTCTAAATCTTGTTATAATTTTGTCATTTTTATCTCGGAATTTATTTCACATTTTGATCTTTTCTTATTCTTTGTTTAATTATCTTGTATTTTGCAAAAGCATTAGCGTCCAATAATGACATTTGTTCTTTCCTTTGGCTCAACTTTCTGGCTTCCTTTGCAAATTCAACTGCCATTTCATTACCCCCGATCCAAACACTGGCAGGAATCCATTGTAGAATGCAGTTATTCTCCAATGATATCAGTTGACTAAGTAACGAGTGTATTTTCTGTGTGATTATAGTATTGCCCTTCTGAATTCCTTCTAGATTGGATATGAAGTCGTTGTACGGTATATTATAATTCCTTCTGCTTGCTGCAGGGATGGTTGGTTAAGGCATACATCAAGAGCTTTCCAGATAGCTGTCAGTTCACAAGTGAAATCTTTCTTGCTCCTTCTTTGATTTTGATGTATGTTCCATCTTGCAGTATTATGTTAATTCCAGCCCCTCCATTACTTATGGTAAGGTCTGATGATCCATCTGTATATGCTGTTAAATAATTTATCTGATCGCATAAACCAATTGTGTCAAGTCCTTTCTTTTTAAGTATGTTTTTGTTCTCTTTTTTTTATTGCAGGGTTCATTCAGGTTAAGATTGATTATTACATTTGATGGCAATGGGGTAGGAAATATTGGTTATTCTCGAATTTGAAATTCATTATGTTTCATATTTATGCTCTTTCTAATATTGTTGTCGTACTGAAGTGTTGAAGATCTTTTGAGCCTTTCTTTTTGTGTCCAGTTTAAATAGGTTCTATGGGATATGTTTTCGGTTTCTTTAGTTTTTAAGCTATTGGTGAATTTTATTGTTTTTAATTATTTGATATAGTGATTTATTTAATTTATGATTTAGAGCACAATAGTCATGATTAGATTTTTATAATTAATAATATTATATTATATTATCAACTAAATGAACTCAGTAGATTTTGTTAAACATATACAATTAAAAGATTACATGAGGATCTTTGTAATCTTTTATTCGTATATATATATTATATTATATAATATAAAGGACTGCGGTGTATGATTATAAAGTAATACTTAAAGCCTCCCCGCATAAGTTTCTTTTTTTGTGAAAATCAATATTAATTTCAAAGGGAAATATGTACTATTATAAAACTATTTTAGAGGCGTAATATTCTTTTTGAATTTAAAACAATTTCTACTGTCCTTACTGCGATGGAAAAATTAAAGGGAGGGCCTGGCTCATCAGTGGTGAACCCTCCCAGCGGTTTCGCCAGTTTAATCTACCATACCGCTGATGAGCCAGGCCCTCCCTTTAATTTTTCCATCGCAGTAAGGACAGTAGAAATTGTTTTATTTTAAAAAGAATATTACGCCTCTAAAATAGTTTTATAATTTGATAACAGATGGCGCTCTAGTACATCGTAAAATATGTACTATATCTAACTTTTTGGATGACGTATGAAAAGGTTGAATATATGAAGAGTAATGGTCTATATATGATTGGATGACGTATGAAAGGGTGAAAATGTGAAGAGTAATGGCGAACGGAAAAATAAAAGTGTCCAGGGGCGGGAATCGAACCCACAACCTTCTGCTTACCGGGCAGGTGCCATGTCCACTAGGCTACCCTGGACGTATTTTTCCGTTCGTAACTAATAATATTAGAAATAATATTTATTTTCACAAAAAAAGAAACTTATGCGGGGAGGCTTTAAGTATTACTTTATAATCATACACCGCAGTCCTTTATATTGTATTAAAAAAGTTACTTTAAGTATTAGTTACGAACGGAAAAATACGTCCAGGGTAGCCTAGTGGACATGGCACCTGCCCGGTAAGCAGAAGGTTGTGGGTTCGATTCCCGCCCCTGGACACTTTTATTTTTCCGTTCGCCATTACTCTTCACATTTTCACCCTTTCATACGTCATCCAATCATATATAGACCATTACTCTTCATATATTCAACTTTTTCATACGTCATCCAAAAAGTTAGAAATAGTACATATTTCTCTTTGAAATTAATATTGATTTTCACAAAAAAAAGAAACTTATGCGGGGAGGCTTTAAGTATTACTTTATATATTATATTATATTATATATTATAATATATAATATATTTATAATTAATAATTATAATTAATAATATATTGTTTTTAATTGTCTTCTGCTTTCAAGTAGGTCTAGACCACAATCTCTCTGAATTTTCTAATTGTTGGTATTTGAAACAGAACCAGTGATTAATTTGGCCGCTTTTGCTTGAACACTGTCTAGTCTTCTTTTTAGTGATGAACTTGGAGCCCAAACAGGTGTTGCATATTCCATTATTGACCTTATTAAGGTAATATATGTTGTTCTGAGAATTTTGGGTTTTGCTCCCCAATTTGTTCCATATAGCCTTCTCAGAATGTTTAGGTTTCTGGTAGCTCTATTTGAGGTGCTAATTATGTGTTCTGTAAATCGCAATTCCTCATCAAGTATCACACCTAGGTAATTTGGAGATTTAATTTTATCAATTACTAGACGAATGACCCGGGCAACGCCCGGGTTTACACGATTAAATGTATTTTACATATGGAAGATGGACGTAGTTCCCGGAGGTCACCCGCGAGGCTTTTTGGCACTTGGCACAGCTGTGTCACCAACTCTGCCCCCGCGCGCCAGGACCGCGCGCGGTGGGAACTTGAACTGGCCAACCGGCCGGCAGCCGGACGATTACATTTTCTCGAAGGGGGGGGGGGGGGGGGGGCAGGGAAGTCATGTGCTCGCCGGCAGCCAACGGGCGCGTGCCGCCGTCAGATCGCCCGCGTTCTAGAAGGCGCTGTTCGTGAGCTAAGTAGAATAATTCGAATATATAGTTTTAATAATTGATTTATATATATTTTTAAAAATAGCCTATCGTCATCCCCGTTATTTTTTACCTATGTATGGAAATTTTGGTTTGAATTAGTGAACTACTGCTTATTTGTATACAGGTCATACAAACCAACAGACCAACAGACAAACATTCAAACATTCATTTTTATATATATAGATATGGTTGTTTATGCTTATTTTGGAGTTAAATTCATGCCTTTTTTCCTGTCAGTGAAGGAGCCCTATAGGTTTGTGTTTATTGGGTTTATTGTCATTTTGAGTTTCATTGCCCACTTCTCCAGTCCTCTCATTGATGTGTTCAGTATTTTTCTGATATTTCTATACTGCTACTTGTGTGTCATATGGCTATATAATCTGCATAACAGGCAACCTCTGTGTCTTCAGTGAGATTGGATGTTGTTGAGGTTGTGTCGTAATTAGATGTACAACTCAAACTTGACCATGACTCTTTATTCAGCTCTTATTCTTTTCGTTTGGCCAACAAAAAATGTCCAATTTATATCACATATATTCTTACATAATGAGACTTTAGAGAATGCAAATAATCTTCATCTATTTACATACACAACACATCTCCCCCCTTAATAATACTCCAGTCGGTCTGGGGGTTTCCTGGCTCTCTGAGGTCTAGGACTGCTGAAGGGCACTTGCAAAGCGGCAGGCTCCGGTTTAGGAGTGCAAGAGGGCACGTGCACAGCACCAGGCCCTGGTCTAGGAGTGCAAGAGGGTACGTGTGTAATGTCCTTGTATTTGTTTGTTGACGTTAATCAGCAAGAAGTACTTGGAAGTTTAAAAAGAAATACTTTATTTCTTTTAGGCCAACATCAGATATAGCATATTAATTATCAGACATATGTTTACATGTGGTATATATTACAATCAGTCCAAAGGCAACTGCACAGAGTATCATCAGTGATAAATATGTGCTCACTGATAATTTACTATATAGGCATGCCAGGTGCCGTTACATCTCCCCCTTTGAAGAAATTCATTCTTCAAATCGTTTGGGTGGCTTGATGATCCACCCGGACCTTGTTGTAATGGGCAGGGTGCCGTTCTTGTGCTCCGCGTTCTGGTGATCACTCCTGGGTTCCTGGCCTGTGAATGGTCTTGGAGAAGTATTGAGTTCTTCGGGAACTTGAGCCTGTTCCTTATCACCGCTCGGGCCAGGTCCTTCCGGTAGAGTTGAGTTGGGGATCTCCGGGATTCTCCTTCGCTGTTGCTTTGGACTCTCCAGATTCATATGTCGCATGAAGGAGCTGTTGCGGTGGTACTCACCAGTAGGTGTTTGCACTTTATATGATCTTGTTAGGAAACCAATTCTTTCCCAGTCTACAAACGAGCAGAGTAAACTCAAACACCACTAAGAAAATCAACACTTTTAATTTCCTCTCATGACTAACTAATTTACATCATTAAAAACCAATTTATATACATGTAAAATCGTCCAGTCATCTGGTCAAAATATAAATAAACCAATCTAGGAAAAAAACAACTTATAAAATCCTAACAATGCCCCCCCATTTTAAAGTTGTTTTCATACCCTCATCGGAGGCCTAGAGTGGTCAAGATCCTGGTTAGGTCTTCGTTTAACACCACCCGGCAAGTCAACATCCCATACTCTGTGTTCCCGAAGTGATGCCATTTCACATTCTATAGACCTCAGCCGATTTTGTGCTTTGGGTATATTAAGCGCCTCCTCGTATGATGACGGCATTTCATCTTGATGGCTCTTATGTTCAACTATCCCACGGTGGAAGGCTGATCTACAATACTCCTTCTGCCTAGCCGCAATTCTTGAAGATCTTCTTGGGATTATAGTTTCATTCTGGCCTTCGTCTTCTCTCCTCAGTGCTTCGTCTTCATAGGCCTGCTCTACATCCTCTCTTCGTTCTAAGTTATTCAGATCTTTCTCTACCGATATTGTTTCCCCATCAGTCCCTGAATATCCTCTTGGGATCGCAGCTTCATTTTGGTATTCCCCTTCATCTTCCTTCTTTAGTTCTTCCACTGTATAGATTCTTCCTCTTCTATTAGATTTCAAAATTAACCCGCCATCACTTCCAAAAACAGAGGCCTTGCCATTCTGGAATAATACTTTGTTTCCTCTTTCCTCAATCCTTCCAACAGACAGAATATTTCCGTCTAACTCAGGAACGTATAAAACGTTTTTCAAGAACAAGGTTTCACCTCCATATTCGTGACCGAGTTTGATTGTTACATCACCCATCTCTGATACTTTTATTTTCTCATTGTTAGCCATTTCTACTGAAGTTGAAATACTTTTTGTGTTTGTCAATTTCAGTCTGTTCGACGTCATATGTTCAGTAGCTCCACTGTCCAGAAACCAGATATTCTGCGAATTATTGTCTTCAAAGCCGTTCGCAAATAGGACCTTATGAGTCAGGTCTAGCGTACCTTGTTTCAGCATACCTTCGCTAATTCTCCTTGAGGAGTTGGCAAATCTGCAATTCCTAGCTATGTGCCCAAATCTGCCACAACTGAAACACCTTATCTGCCTGGAGATACCTTCGCTAATTCTCCTTGAGGAGTTGGCAAATCTGCAATTCCTTGCTATGTGTCCTAACCTGCCACAACTGAAACACCTTATCTGCCTCGGGTAGTTATAATTTTCCCTTTTCCCTTCCGTCCACGTATTATGATAATTCCTTGGTTGATCATATTCAGATATTTTTCGCTCTTGACATGGTGATTTGCATGTATCCTCCTTTCTTCTTACCGCAAAAGCGCAATTAGGATCTTCTTGAGGTATTTGACGCTGTTTCTGTCTTTTTTCTTCTAAAAGTAACTTGGATTTTACCACACTAGTAGATAGCTTCTCTTCTTGCTGTTCTAAACTGAGAATCAGCGGCTCGTAACTCTTTGGTAATCCCAATAGCATAATCAACGATAATTCGCCATCCCCAAATCCATGGTGGCACTTTGCTAATTTTCTATGACAATCCATTATTCTCGCGAAATATTCTTTCATATCTTCTTCATTTCTTTTGACAATGTTGAAAAACTCTCTTAGTAGCTGTAATATATGCAGTAAGTCATACTTTGTGTGGATGTCCTCCAGTATCTGCCATGCATCGATCGCTCGCTTACAATCACCGATGTCATCCAGGAATGAATCTTCAACTGCTAATAATATGATAGATAATGCCAAGTTATCTTTCCGCTTCTGTTTTTCTGAAGTTTCACTAGGAAAGCCAGGCTCAATCGCATCCCATATGTCCTTCTGAATCAAGATTGATTTGGCTCTTATAGCCCAGAAATAATAATTATTTCCATCTAGTTTAGGTATTCTTAATTCATCAGCCATTGATTTTTTAGGTATGCAAATCTGACAAAAAATTATAACTCAAAGCTTTTTCTTCTTCTTCGTTGCACAAAGTTCAGTCTTTAAATCACTCAAATTTCTTAAATTCAAATTCTATTCTCTATCTTAGTTAGCCTAACAAACTTTTCTTCTTTGGCTTTACCTTTTAACTTTTTCTTCTTCACTTTCTTCAGCTTTAACTTCTAGCTTTTTCTTCCTTAGCCTAAACTTCTAATTTCTCTCTACGGCGCAGTGGAAGCGTGCTGGGCCCATAACCTGTTAGGAAACCAATTCTTTCCCAGTCTACAAACGAGCAGAGTAAACTCAAACACCACTAAGAAAATCAACACTTTTAATTTCCTCTCATGACTAACTAATTTACATCATTAAAAACCAATTTATATACATGTAAAATCGTCCAGTCATCTGGTCAAAATATAAATAAACCAATCTAGGAAAAAAACAACTTATAAAATCCTAACAGATCTTGGAGCTACTTCTTGGGTAACTCTGGCAGGGATCCATTCACGGTGATGCTGTTTCAGCATTATCTTTTCACCTTCCTTGAAGCTTCGCGTTGTCTTAGCTGTCTTATCGTGGTGTGTTTTCTGCTTCTCCCGCTTATTTCTTAGGTTTTGTGTATGCCCCTTTTGGATTTCTGGTTCCAACTGATGAGTGCTAGTGGGAAGGAGGGTTCTGGTCCTGCGACTGAACAGACACTGAGCCGGTGAAGGAAGACCATCTCTAGGAGTGTTGTAAAAGTTCAAAAGTGCTAGTTCCACTTCTTGTCCTGAATCCAAACACTTCCTGATGAGGTTCTTGGCTGTCTGTACCGCTCTCTCTGCTAATCCGTTTGATTTAGGATATAGAGGACTTGATGTCTGGTGGTCGAACAACCACTTCTTTTGAAAGTCTTTAAAGTCCCTGGACGTAAAGTTTGGTCCATTATCAGTTTCCAGGAGTCTGGGAATTCCATGTACGCTAAACCATTTTTTAAGAGATTCAATAGTTTCTGAAGAGTTCATTGTCTTCATTTCTTTGAAATCAATGAATCCAGAGTAGTTATCTGTTATTAACAGGTAATTTTTTCCTTTTATTGAGAAAATGTCAGCTGCGACTATCTCCCAAGGAAGACTCGGTATCTCTTTTATGATCATAGGTTCTTTTGTCTTCTTCCTTTGATTTGCTTGGCAGGTCCTACAATTTTCTACTGTGTTGATGATGTCTTGGGACATGCCATGCCAGTATATTGAGTCTCGGGCCCTTCTCAAGCAGCTGTTTGTTCCTTGGTGTCCTTCGTGGATTAACTTTAGTATCTTTGCTTTCCACCTTAGGGGAATGAAGACTCTGCTACCTTTGAAGATTAGGTCTTCATTTGTCGAGAGTTCATCTCTATATGGCCAGTATTTCTTGCAGCTTTCAGGGACTGCTGATTTGTAGTTTGGCCAGCCATATAAGATTAAGTTTTTTAGTTCTTGTAGTTCTTGGTCCTCTTTTGTAAGAGCTTGAAGTTCCTCATAGCTTGACTTATTTGTCGGGGTGGTCATCAGTACTTCGAAGTTTTCTTCCAAGTAGGTTTCTTCATATGAGCAGTCTCTACTTAGTAGATCAGCTGTTAGCAGTTCTTTTCCTTTCTTGTATTTAATCCTGAGATCGTATTGTTGTATCTGTAGAAAAATTCTCTGGAGCCTCGGGGGTGCTTTGCTTAATGGCTTCTTGAATATGGTTTCTAAAGGACGGTGGTCCGTCTCGACGTCAACAGTTTTGCCATAAATGAGTTGATGGAATTTGTCGCATCCAAATTTGATGGCAAGAGCTTCCTTTTCTATCTGAGCGTAGTTCTGCTGAGTGGAGTTGAGAGCTGATGAAGCGTAGGCTATGGGCTTTCCGTTTTGTAATAGAACTGCTCCAAGGGCATATGAACTGGCGTCTACTGAAAGTGTCAGATTTCCGTTGGGATTGAAGAATTTCAGAGTTGGTGCAGTTCTGTGCAAAGTCTTAATCTCTAAGAGATCACAATCGAGGGATTCGTCCCATAGCCAAGGTGTATCTTTTTTCAAAAGCAACCTCATGTTTTTGGTTTTCTCTGCAAGGTTAGGGATGAACCTGCTCAGGTATTGTACCATTCCTAAGAGACGTTGTAGTTCTTGCTTGTTGCTTGGCGACTTAATTTCTCCTATTGCACGCACTTTCTCAGGGTCAATTTTAATGCCTTCTGTCGTGACAATATGACCTAAAAATTAGACTTCTTGAAGTTGAAATTTGCATTTATCTCTATTCAGTTTGATTCCATTTTCTTTAAGCCTCTGTAGTACAGCTCTTGTTCTTATTTCCAGGGTCTGTGGATCCGGAGCATGATTCAGGATATCGTCCATTGAATTTTCTGTACCCTCAAGGTCTTGGAGTAAGTCTGCCATAATTTTCTGGAATATTTCCGGAGCAGTTTTGATTCCAAAGGGAACTCTCAAGAACATATATCTTCCCCACGGAGTGCTGAAGGTAAAGTAGCGTTGTGAGTTGGGGGCTACTTTGATCTGCCAGTATCCTTTCTTCAGATCCAACTTTGTGAAGTATTTTGAACCATGCAGGTTTACTGCAATCTGATCAAAAGTCCGTAATGGGAAATGGCTTCTTAGAATTACTTTATTGATATCCGATGGGTCAATGCATATACGTATTTTTCCTTTCTGTTTTGCTATAATCATCTGACTGGAGATGGGGGGTAGGGTAATTTACTTTCTTTATAATCCCATTGTCTTCCATTTCCTCAAGTTCTTTCTTTACTCTTTCTTTAATAGATAGAGGAATAGGTCTGGGTGGTCTTACTTGCATGTTCATGTCAGAAGTCTGAAACTTTGCCTCGTATTCATATCCTTTCAAACATCCTATCCCTTCGAATAATTCTTGGTATTCCTGTGTAATTGTTTGACAGGTGTTTACTCGCTTGAAAAGACCTAAATTGGAACAGGTTTGTCTGCCTAGGATGGGACATGTGTTATCTCTGGATATGATGAAACGTATGTAGGCAGTCATGTTTTTCACCATGCACATTTCTAGACTTTGTCCTTCGACAGGAATTCGATGTCCTGAAAAGGAAATTAAACTTTTTACTGGAGACCTTTGGATTTCCAGATTTAATCTCCCTGCCAGGCTGAGTGGCAACACGTTACACTGTGCACCTGTGTCTAGTTTCATGTTTACCTTTTTGCCTTTGATATTTACTTCTTCATACCAATCTTCGGTCAGGTTGGTGTTTTCAACTGACTGGATTACAAATTCTTGATTCATTTCAGGTTCTGGTGACCCAACAATTTGTCTTACTTTGTATGAATTTGTGTTCTGGGATCTGCAAAGATTAGCAAAATGGTTGAGTTTCTTGCATTTGTTGCATCTCTTTTGATATGCCGGACATTTGTTGATTTTGTGGGATCTACCACAATTTCTGCAGTTTTCTATTATTTTGTGACTTTGGTTAGTGGTGTTTTCTTTCCTCGGCTCTTTTCTATCTTCCCTCTTCTTACTGTTCATCTTTGTCACAGCAACTTGTTTGTCTGAGTCGGATAGTACATGTTTCATTTGGTTTGTGGCATTTTCACATGCTATGCAAATTTGTGTGGCTTTTTCCAGATTAAGGTCAGCCTCACTAAGAAGTCTTTCTCTTATTTCATTGTTGATAATTCCTACAACTATTCGATCTTTAAGTAGTTCATCAGACATGACAGCATATTTGCAGTTTGCTATCTGTAATTTGATCCTAGTCAGAAAATCATTAAATGATTCATCTTCTTTTTGTTTCATCTGATTGAATTTAAATCTTTCAATTGTAGTGTTCAGCTTTGGAGAAAAATAGTTGTTGAACTTGTCTTTTACAATGCTCAGATTATTTTTATCTGCATTATTTAAGTTGAAAGATTTAAAAATATTTTGAGCCTCTCGTCCCATTGCAGCCATAAAGATAGCAACTTGTACCTCTGGTGCTTTACTACTTAATTGGGTAGCAATTTCATACCATTCAAAGCTTTCAAGCCAAGATTCCCAGCCCTCTTTGTTTAGTTCATTTAGGCCTATTTGTTTTGGAGGTCGAATAGCATTTTCCGCCATGTTGTTGTTATTGTATTTTTTTTCTAAAAATACACTTATTTCTTCTTGCTTGTAAATTAAATTATTTTGTATATATTATTATGCAATTTGAATTTTATTTGAACATGCAATTAGAGATGTTCTGAAATACTTTAAGAAATTGGAAATTAATAAATTGTTCTTACCACGAGGTGTTGTTTACAAGCGCCGCTGCCACTGCCACCATGTAACGTCCTTGTATTTGTTTGTTGACGTTAATCAGCAAGAAGTACTTGGAAGTTTAAAAAGAAATACTTTATTTCTTTTAGGCCAACATCAGATATAGCATATTAATTATCAGACATATGTTTACATGTGGTATATATTACAATCAGTCCAAAGGCAACTGCACAGAGTATCATCAGTGATAAATATGTGCTCACTGATAATTTACTATATAGGCATGCCAGCTGCCGTTACAACGTGCACAGAAGCAGTCTCCTCCTTGTTTCCTGATGTAACCTCTGGAACCTCCTCTTCACTTTATTTCTGACTTCCACCTACAGGCTTCTCTCCTGATGTTCGAGGAAGTATCAAATTTCTTGTCTCCACTTGTTTCTTTCTCACAGGTCGCAATTGATTGATATGCCTCTTATACACGACGTCCTCGCAACTTATAAGGTAGTGACGGTAGCTCAATAATTTCAAAATGGTACCTTTTTACCGTTTAGGTCCAGTTGCATAGTTGCGGAAATAAACCTCGCAACCTGTAGTAAACTGCTCCTGCCTTCTTACGGCCTCATGAAATACCTCTCGCGGATTTCCCATCTCTTGGGATTAAATTTGATAATCTTGATCTTAAACTTCTCTTTATTAGCAGTTCCGCGGGGAAATTCTTTTATTACAGTCTGGGGGAATGCTGAATGAGCAAATAAGAATCTTTGTAGATTCGTCTCTAAATTATTCTTTCTCTCAAAAAGTTTTTAAACTCCTCTACATATCTCTCAGCTAAACCATTTGTACTAGGATTATACGGACTGGTCTTTGTGTGCCGTATACCATCCATTTTGGTAAATTGCTCGAATTTACCGGAGACAAACTGTTTTCCGTTATCTGTAACCAATAATTAGGGCAATCCAAATCTGGCAAAAATTTCTTTAAGATGATTTATAATCGTTTTGCTGGTAATATCATTGATGATAAAAATTTCTATCCACTTTGAGTATGCGTCCACGAGAACCAAAAACATTCTTCCCATGAACGGACCCGCTAGATCAAGATGAAGTCGATGCCACAGTTTTTCGGGCCAAGTCCATTCCGAGATGGTAGCGGGGGGCATGCTTGCCGATTTTTGGCATACTCTACATTCTCTAGTTAACTCCTCGATGTTACTGTCTATGCCTGGTCACCAGAAAATACCGTCTGGCAATCATCTTCATTTTAACAATCCCCATGTGTATTTCATGCAAGTCATTTAAAATTAAAGATCTTAATTTTTGGGGAATTACCACTCTTTCACGCCATTGAAGACAACCAAACTCCAAACTTAATTCCTCATTGATCTTTTAATGAGGAGCTAGTGGGTTTTCTCTCGGTACCCTTGTGAATTTCCAGTTGCCTTCTCTAACATTCCTTAATACTATAGAAAGTATTTTATCTTGGGGCGTCTCATATGCCACCTCCATAAAAGAGAACGGTGCCTCATTCAACTTCCTGAGAAGAAGTACCTGGTCTTCATCAAGAGACTCCCTGACACTCGATTCTAAAGGAAGACGTGACAATGCGTCAACATTGGAATTATCACTAGTTTTTTTGAAATTCCACAGTATAATTAAATGCAGCTAATTTTAAGGATCGTCTTTTAATTCTGGATGATGCACATATGGGAATTGGTTTATGAGGTGAAAATATATGAATTAATGGTCGGTTGTCTGTGACCAATAAAAATTTTCGTCCCAGTAAGTATTGTCTGAATTTCTCAACGCCAAAAGTTATGCTCAACGCTTTCTTTTCTAGTTGAGAGAAGCGTTTTTCCGCTTCAATTAATGTTCTAGAAGCAAAAGCTATAGGGCATTCTTCCTTTCTATCATTTCTATGACTCAGAATTACGCCTAGTCCATAGTCCATTAATATTGATTTACATTTTCTAAATAACATTCGATATTCTTTCGTCCAATTCCATCTACAATATTTATTCAAAAGTTGATAGAATGGCGCTAAAATGTTTGCTATATTCTTTATGAATCTATAATAATAAATTAAGAGTCCTATGAAAGACCTTAATTGCGAAACATTCTTTAGATTCAGGCGCCTCTATCACTGCTTTAATTTTATTTTCAAAGGAATGCAGTCCATATTTATCCATTTTAAACCCTAAATATTCCACCGAATTCTTTTTAAATTTACATTTATATCTGTTTAACTTTAAACCTTTTTCTAGCAATCATCTAAACACTAGATCCAACTGTTGTTCATGATCTTCAAAGTTTTCTCCTGCAACCAAAATATCATCTATGTAGCAGGCCACACCTGGCAAATCAGCAAATAGACCTTCCATAATCCTTTGAAATTTATTTGGTGCTACCGCAACGTCATATGGTAGTCTTTTATAAGAAAACAACCTCTTTGTTGTGTTTATATCAACAACAGCTTTGGCTTCTTCCGCTAACATTACTTGTAAGTAAGCCTGTGATAGGTCTAGAGTCGAAATTACGGTGCTTCTAGATAATTTTAAAAAGATCTCATCGATCGATGGAAGGGATTACATATCTAATTCTATTGCTTTATTAGCTGTACATCTAAAGTCACCACCTATCCTTACACTACCATCCTTTTTAATACCGGTACTATTGGAGTGGCCCAATATGCATGAACTAAAGGTTATAAAATGCAAGAATTCACTAAACGATCAATTTCATTCTCTACTTTGTTTTTTAGAGAGAAAGGTAAACTTCTGGCATTACAAAACACAGGAGTCACATCCTTTTTTTAAATTAAAATTCATTTTAACATCCTTTAGACAGCCCAAATCTTTGTTAAACAAATCTGCATATCTCTATCAATCAAACTATTTCTATTAGATTCATTATTTAAATTTTTAATGCTAAACAATATAGAATAATCAAGTTTTAACTGTTTAAGTCATTCTCTTTCTAACAAAATCACCTGGAATTTTCATTTACAACTATCAATCGTAAATATTGGTTCGCTTCTTTTACAAAAACATTTCTTCGCCCTATAATCTCTATTGATTTACCACAAAAGAATTTTAATCTTAAATTTTTTGGAAATAATTTTTTACCATGCCAATAAATCTTATAAATATCTTTAGGTATTAACGCAACTGGACTTCCTGTATCTATTGTAAAGCACAAAGAATAATCATCTACTATTAAATTTATTGTGGCATCAGTTTCGCCCTGTACAGAATAGATAGAGTCCTCTTGTACAAATTTACATCCCCACATTTTTTTACTAGCTTTGCAGACCCTACATAAATGACCCAGTTTTTTCATTTTTAAAACAAGTCTTTGTTCTATGAAGGCAAACAGAGGCCACGTGTGTATGTCTTTCACCACATCTATAACATACTATTTTGCCTTTGCCACTTTGTCTGAAAGGCCTATGCTGCACCATATTATTATTGTACTCACCCTTTTTATCTTTTCCATTCACAGGGGATATCTTGGCCACTAATTTATCTTGCAATTCTCTTGTATTTATCTGCGCCAGTTCGAACGAGATCGCCACTGCAACACTTTATCCAGCGTGACATCGTCGTTTTCTTGTAGTAGCTTCTTTTGCAGGCTTTCCAACTTGATTCCAGCCACAAAACGGTCTCGCATCATGGTTCCCAGAATATCGCCGAAATTACAATTTATTGCTAAATGTTTCAATTTCTAAGATATTCCGAAATTGATTCTTCTTCCTGTTGAATTCTCTTTAAAAATCGCTGTGGTATCACTTTCTTCTTTGGATCCAAATGCAGCTTAATTCTTTGAATGATAGTATCATAGGGTTGATCTTTCATTAGACCAGGAATAAAATGTCGTTTCCCTGCTTCAAAGTTTCAGAATCTGGTAGCGAGGTAAAAATCAGCACTTTAATCTCCTCCTTCAGATGCCAAAAATAAAGCCTCAAATTTTGTAAAAAAAGATCGAAGTGTCCTCCACTGGGCTATAGCATCTAAAAGGTACTATTAACTTTGGAACTTGTCATGCTGATCTTTTCTACTCCTTTGTTTTCTTGATCCAGATAGTTTAAAAGATGTAGTTGTTATACTTGCATAGACGCTGTTTTCCTCAGCTTTTTACTGGCTCTGTAGATCGCGCATGCTCGTCGCCACTTTTGTTGTGTCGTAATTAGACGTACAAGAGCTCAAACTTGACCATGGCCAACAACAAATGTCCAATTTATATATACATATATTTTTACATTATGAGGCTTTAAATAATACAAATAATATTCATATATTTACATAAACAACAGTTAACATATAGCGAGAAGAGTAGAGGACTGAGCACAGATCCCTGAGGTACACCAGCCCATGTTCTTCGGTCCTTGGAAAATGTTCCATTGACCCGAACCTTTATCCTTCTTCCCCTTAAGAAGTCTGCAATACAGATTAAGATTTTTCCTTTTACTCCGGTGTTGTGCAGCCTTTCAAGTAATTTCTCCCTTCACACTCGATCAAAAGCTGAGGTCATATCCAGGAATACGGCCGTTGTCTTCTTTGGCGGTTTTTCCTAGAAATCTATTATTGATTGACAGAAGTAGAACAGTTTATCAGTTGTACAATGTCTGGATCTTTAGGCAGTTTGGTAGAAGTTTATTTTATTATTGTTAGTGAGCCAGACTATGAGCCTACAGTGGATAATTCATTCTGTTATTTTACAAAGTATGCTGGTAAGAGCAATTGGCCGATAGTTCTTGCATTCCTTGGCATCTTTGTTTGGTTTCAGTATTGGCACTATAATTGATATCTTCCAATTCTTTGGTAGTTTACCAGTTTGCCATGAAATATTCAGTATTCGTAGGAGTTGATTTTTAGCTTTGTCTCCAAAGTGTTTAATCATTTGACCAAATATTAGAGCATCCCCAGGTGACATCTTGTATTTAACTTTCCTATTGATCAGTTTAGCTCATTCAGTGTCAAGTCTCTCGAGTAAATATATTGTTGATGGTAATTTCTTGCTTGTTTAACTAACCTGTTTACATTATATTTTTGAGTCCTGCCTTCATTCGTATAGCTGAGTCTGGAAGTGCTTGAAAGATATTCAGCAATTATTTCAGCCATCTGTTTGTTCGTTCTCGCTATTCATATCGGTTAGAGTATTGGAGGATTAGTGTTGGTTTTGATTTTTTTATAACACTAATTATATTCCAGTGATGGCTTTCCTTTTTGGATCCATTTTTTTTCGCAGAATTCTGCCCATTTTTCTTGTTTGAATATCCAAATTTCTTGTTCTAATTTGTGTCTAATTTCAATGAGTTCCTTTATGATTTCTTCTGTTTTATTTGTTTTAAGAAGTTCATTGATATTGTTTCTCTCTGCAATCATTTCCTCGATATTGTAGTCCTTCCAGTAAAGTATTCACAGGTCTTTACGTCTACCTCTAGGTATCGATACTTTTGCAGCTTTGGATATGTTCGAACAGAATTTTTCATTTTTTTTGCCAATCGTTCTGTGATTTAATTATTCGTTGCACAGTTCTTCAAGCTTTTCTGTGAATTTTTTTCCAGTGTATTTTTATTCTGTTGGAAATTCTCAATTTTGAATTTTAGGGTTGTTAAAATTGGTCTGTGGTCACTGATTGCACTTTTCAGAATTTTCCATTGTGTTGTGGGTGCGATGTTGTAATTTATCGCTGTGATGTCTATTGCGGATTCTGTGCCTGTGGACTTGGATAGATAGGTGTTCTTTTCGTTATTTAACGGTGTAAGGTCGAGGTCGGTTAGCATGTCCTCAACCTGCTGACCTTTGTTATCCTGGACAGGTGATCCCCAAGTTGGTCTTTCGGCGTTAAAATCACCAAGTATGATTGCGATATCCGAAGACGCTTCACTTAATGTCTCTATCAGGCCTGTATTGATGCTAGTATTATCGTGGTGATAAACATTTATGATTGGAATTGTTTTATCTGTAAGATAGATTTCTATTGCCTGAGCTTCTGTCGTGATTTCTCTAGGCTTACTCTGATTATAGGCGATTTCCTTAAATTTGATTTCTAGAGTTTTAATCAAAACGGCAAGTCCTCCTCCGAATTTTCCCGGTCTGTCCTTTCGTAGTGTTGTATAATCTTTGATATTGAATCTCAGATTCTGATTCAATTTTGTCTCTTGAGGACAAGTAATATGTACATTGTTGTCACAGAGAAGACAAGTCAGCTCTTTATTTTCCTCTGGGTACCATTTATATTGAGTTGTAGTAGATTGAATTGTGTCCTCGTAGTAGATTTCTCATCATGAGCTCGAGCTGCAGCTCCTGACGCGGCGGTTACCCCGGACGCGGTAGCATTACTGGAGATATCAGTTTTGCTCTTCATTTGAAAATGGGTGCCGTTGCAACGTTAGTCATCTTGGAAATGAACCAGAATTTGGTCAAATATTCCAAGGGTCCAGGGGAGGCCGCAAGGAGGTGTGGTCGGACTTTTCCCCTTCCCCCTGGAATGCCGTCACTACAGGATAATGCACTCTTGGTGAATTTTTTAAATGGTGATTCAGAATCTGCAACTGAAGCTTTACGAGCGTTTCGTTCCTTTAAAGATATTCGAAGCGGTAAAGGACCAATGAGTTGCTACTCTCTAAAGCGATTGATTAAAAGTTTTGAAGAAACTGGATCTCTGGAAGCAAAAGCTCGGAGTGGAAGACCATCGACATGCAAGTCAGTGGCTGTTACGGTTTTGCAGAATGCTGAACTTATTGAAACGTTATCCACGTATGGAGAAGTAAGTGCTAGACAAGTTTCTCGACAAACGGGGATTTCGTATGGAACAGTTTGGAGAGAACACACATTTAGAATTTTTCTATAAAAATACACTAACAAAATTCAAAGTTTTCACGAGTTGAAAGTCAGCGATTTTGGGAAGCGTCAAGAATTCGCTGCATGGGTTTTCCGGCAAATTGATATTGATGAAAACTGGCTGTCAAATGTTCTAAGAACAGATGATGCTCACCTTTATCTAAAGGGAGAATTTATTATTCAAAACTGCCACATTTTGGCAACAGAAAACCCTAGGATTTTTACAGAAATACCACTTCATCAGCCCAGAGTTACAGTTTTGTGTGGGTTCACTTCTTCTTTTATTATTGGGCCATTTATCTTTTAAAAAATCAATGGAATAACTTTTAAAACCGTTTTTGTAACTGGTGAACGTAATGTTCAACTTTTGAGAAAAAAGGTTATTCCCATATTGGAGGACAGACAAGCACTAAGCGAAATAACATTCATGCAAGATGGAGGACCTCCTCATATCTCCCGCGGTGCCAAACAATTGCTGAAGGATACGTTCGGTGAAATTAGTTGATAAGTCGCAACTTTATATACCAGTGGCCTCCAATATCACCGGACTTGAAGCCTTACAATTTCGATTTTGAGGGTACATTAAGTCGCGTTTTTATCGATGCCGGCCTACCACATTGGCCATGTTGAAGGCTTCTATCATATGGCCCGTTTTATAAATTTCAACGATTTAAATGTGACCATTCTGTCATCTATCGTCTGCAGGCGGTGTTTGAGAATGAAGGGCGCCACATTGAGCAAGGATTGCGACCTAATACAAGAGAGAAGGCAGTTACCTCATGTGTTATATTTTGCAGCTCTTTGTTTTGGGTTATAGGAATAATAAATGCTGTCCTCACATCTTGACTCTTTTTTTTTTCTGTGAACAGTAATTCTTTTGTTTGTCATTTGCCCACATCTTATATTATGTCGTGCAGGCCAAAGTGTTATAACTTCTCGAATAACACTGGTATACACAATTTTACCCCATATGTTTAGTTTATCGCTTTTCGCTCATTAGAAGAAATAGCATAAGGAATATTCTCTGTATCCCCCTCCCCCCCACCAACTTTAGAAATTTTGCGCAAAAAATAATACAAAATGATTTTACTACCACGTTTTTCAACGCAAAAGGTCGATTTAAAAATGATTTTTTTTAGGGGATCTATTTTCAAAATTATGTACAGTATAATAAGTAAACGAAAAAATTGCGCTACAAATTTTAAAATAAAACTACAACCTTTCGCAATAAGTTTCTTTTATTATGATATGCGCGAGCTAATAAGCAATTATAACATTTGACAAACCCATAGGATCTTTGGAATAAAGTACGACAAATATATTTTGTCACTCCCCTCTATATTTCATTTTTGGGTCATGACAAATGTCCAGTTAAATAGTCAAGTGTCGCCAATTAGTCAAGAAACTACACATTCCTTATAGAATGAAATTCTATTAGTAGTACCATCATAATTTTTGGTACTATATTAACATTTCAAAAAATCGTGTATTGATATCAGTTTTTCAAACATTCAATCTTTTCATAAAACCCCATCTAAATATATATTTATTTTATTTTGCTACATGTTTAAATTTGCATTTACCTATTTTACATATCTCAGATTGTATTTAAAAATCGTTAACCATTTCTTCTTACTTTTGGCGAAATGGTGTTTTATTAATTTATCATTTGATATTATTAGGGTTCTTTCCTGGTATTCAAAAAGGAAAAATACGTGTCGTTCAGTTATATTTTTAAATTTATCTAACAATTTGGCCGCTGAATCGCTGATTCTGGTAGAGCGCCATCTAGCGAATAAAGCTGTAACTAAAATCAATTTCGAATTTTTCATTATTTGCCATAAAAAATCCCATTTCATCCTGAACCCAATGGTGTTTACCGCATTGCTCTAGCGCAAATATTCGCGGAGTTATTAATTTTTAAAGTTGTGCGGGACTTTTGGATCACCCTGTATATTATGTCACTCCCTTCTATATTTCATTTTTGGATCATGACAAATATCCAGTTAAATAGTCAAGTGTCGACAATTAGTCAAGAAACTATACATTCCTTATAGCACGAAATCCTATTAGTAGTGCCATCATAATTTTTGGTGCTATATTAACATTTCAAAAATCGTGTATTGATATCAGTAGTTATTTTCAAACATTTAATTTATTTCACAAAACTCCATCTAAAATATAAATATTTTTTGATACGTGTTTTAATTAGCATATACCTATTTTACATATCTCAGATTGTATTTAAAAATCGTCAACCAATTCTTCTAACTTTTGGCGAAATGGTGTTTTATTAATTTATCATTTGATATTGTTAGGGTTATTTCCTGGTATTCAAAAAGGAAAAATACGTGTCGTTCAGTTATATTTTTCAATTTATCAAACAATTTGGCCGCTGAATCTCTGATTCTGGTAGAGCGCCATCTAGCGAATAAAGTTGTAACTAAAATCAATTTCGAATTTTTCATTATTTGCCATAAAAATTCCCATTGCATCCTGAACACAATGGTGTTTACCACATTGCTCTAGCGCAAATATTCGCGGAGTTATTAATTTTCAAAGTTGTGCGGGACTCTTGGATCCCCCTTGTTTATAAATTTGGTATATATGTTTATAATAGAGTAATACTATCTTTAAACGTAGTCAAATGGGTAATTTCGCATAATTTGTTCTAAGTAGACAAAATAGAGTAACATTTTTATAAACTTTGGCAGGAATCTTCTTATGTTTCTAAATATTTTATAATATAATATATTTCCGTTGTTTATCCAATATATGGAAGGTTAAGTTATTTTATTTATAAAAAGTTCACACTCGTTTCAAATTTCTTTTTTTGTGTATGTGCGTGAAAAGGACATTTGATTCATATAAAAATTCTGGGCAGAAGTGATTAAAAAATCACGGCGTTTTTTATTATATCTAAAGTTAGAGTAACTGTTTCCAGCATGAACCTAATTCTACCGTTACCAGCTAATTCACCTTTTCTTCTTATTTTTCGTAGATTCAGCCGATTTCCACTGTCTTTACCCTAGGATGTTTGGTAATCGACGCCTCTCTCTTATTATGTAGTTTAAGAAAATAAAAATATACATAACTTAAATATTATTTGATATTCTTATTCATATCGTAAATTTCCACTGGGGGTATGTGGAATGATGTTCTAAACCGTTGGTTTTCGACTGCTACGACCCGGGTTCGATTCTCGCATTTGGAACCTTTTCTGATTTGAAAAAAAAAATCTCTTTTTGGCCCCCGATTACTGCAAAAGTCCAACCCCACCAGCGAGTGCAAGTAACCAAACGGGACACTGGCAGATTTGTAAGTGCAAAGTCGAACTGATCTTCACATGCGTAGACATGTGGTGCATTTACAGTACAAGCAGTCGCCTACTTATACCCGACATGATTATCATGCCCTGTACAACGTGTACTAGGGATAAGCCAAACATTTCATATCGGTTTTTTGTTAATTGTGACAATGAATCCTACCAGACTTAATTATATACCGTGTCAAATTTCATCTGAATGGTTTAAATATAATGGAAATTTTAGCGAAACAAGAGCATATAGACATTTATTTTAATTATTCATAGAAACGTATTTATTTAAAACCTATTATTAAGTTGCGAAAAATTAAATTAATATAAAACTAATTTGGGAAATATTACGCTTATATACGCTTACGATGAAGATCCCCTTGGTGGTACTTCAAAGTAATGCCGGCATCACGCTAATTAGGATCGACATCCCGAAACGAGTACGTGGTGGTTTATATATATATTGTTGCATCAATTTTAATGTGCCCTACATTTATTAAAAATATTATATGATATCTATATTAATAAAATGCAAATTTCATAAGAGGACATCACTAAAAACTTTCGTTACAATGCATCAATTTCGACCAAATTTTCAACATTTATGTAAAACGAGATGGAGCAGGTTTTGCTTAACGTCAAAATATTTTTCCCTAACATTAACATGCGTAACTTCGCTGTTATCGATTAAATACAAAAAAAATCAACAGAGTTAATTTTATTTATATATAAATACAAAATTAAATTTCAACAGAGTTAATATTTTTACATACTAGCTAATAATCTCAATTTAAAAATATAATATAAAAAGCCAACAATGAAGAATGAATGTAAGATAAAAAGCCAACAATGAAGAGTGATTGTAATATAAAAAGCCAACAATGAAGAATGAATGTAAGATAAAAAACCAACAATGAAGAGTGAATGTAAGATAAAAAGCCAACAATGAATAGTAAATGTAATATAAAAAGCCAACAATGAAGAATGAATGTAAGATAAAAAGCCAACAAAGAAGAGTAAATCTACTTATATGATTGCCTTATTCTGTCTGTGTGAAGTTCACTGTGTGAAGTTCACAGATAGAATTTGGTCAGAATATAATATAAAAAGCCAACAATGAAGAGTAAATATGATATAAAAAGCCAACAATGAAGAATGAATGTAAGATAAAAAGCCAACAATAAAGAGTAAATGTAATATAAAAAGCCAACAATGAAGAATAAATTTAAGATAAAAAGTCAACAATGAAGAGTAAATATAATATAAAAAGCCAACAATGAAGAATAAAGGCAATGTGACACGGCAATGTGACACGGGAAAAAATGTTCACTAGATAAAACTATGATTTTCTAATGTAGAAAATTAGGAAAGACAAAATTCAGGATGACACGGCACACAGGGACCGGGAAAAAATGTTCACTTTATCGAGAGATTCAAATTTACGAGTTTCAAATTATCAAAATATAACTTTTTTTTTTAATAAGTTTTTAGAGAATTGTTTTAACAAATGTTCGCTAGACAAACCTTTACTCGGGTAAAACCCCGGGCGAAGCCGAGTACGTTTTATAAGTTTATAGAGAATTGTTTTAACAAATGTTCGTTAGACAAACATTCACTCGGGTAAAACCCGGGCGAAGCCGGGCACATCCGCTAGTTTAATATATATTTAAAACTGATTATTTAGATTATCATCATTCCTTTTTATTGTTTCATTCCTTTTGTAATATTTTATTGTACATATATCTTGATTGCTTATTAGAGTGAGAGAACCCCGGGACGAAGACTGCGGATCACGACCCACGAGGAAGACGACAAATAAATAAACACAATAACTTTAAAAGGTAATTCATTTTTATTTACTTTTATTTATTTGCTTTGAATATGGAAACTCTCTCGGGAAGCGTGTATAACACCAAGAAGGAGGAAACCAATGTCGACGACCCTGCAAAGTTGAAACTTGGTGCAACAATATTAGGAATGTATGTGGGTATTGATATTGATTTTAGTGATATTTATTTTTGATATATTGCATATTTTTCTCTTTATCACCCACTCCACTTCTCTATATTTCAAGCATTACCTCTAATATTAATTCGTTTTAATCCGAGTAGTTTGTGTTCGGCGTCCCAGGGACATTGCTTAATAATTAAAATAGAGACAATACTTTATCTTAATATATACGAGGGGTGTCCCATAAGTCCGTCGCCCGACCATGAGAACGAAATATTAGAAACTGATAAATTTTATCATATATACCTTAAAGCCTTGTATAAAGATATATACATTTTTAAGTTTCTACCACTTACCGTTTTTGTTATAGGTTCTGAAAGAGAACAAGAAACAAGAATCATCTAAAATGGAGACAAACGAGATTCATGCTGTAATAAAATATCTTTGTAAGAAAGGAATGTCGCCGAAGGAAATATATGAGGGTATGGTGGATACATTAAGGGAAGATGCTCCTTCTTATGGTACAGTAAAAAAAAATGGGTAGCTGCGTTCAAATTAGGGAGAATCAGCACCGAAGACGAACATCGACCAGGAAGACCTATTGAGTCAGTTACTCAAGAAAACATCGACTAGATACATGATTTGGTTATGTTGGACAGAAGAATGACAGTTCGTCAGATAGAAGAGACCTTGGGTATTCCAAAACCCACAGTGGATCGGATCATGAGAGAATACTTGGGCCTCAGGAAGCTTTCTGCCCGTTGGGTTCCCAAACTTTTGACAACCGATCAAAAGTCTGTAAAGAGAAAGTTATCTTTGAACAATCTTGCGTTAATTGAAGCCAATCCAGAGGAATTTGTTGATAGATTTATTACCATGGATGAGACTTGGGCCCATTACTTTACACCAGAGCCCAAGCAACAATCCATGCAATGGAGACACTCCGGTTCCACTCCCCCCAAGAAAGCCAAGACAGTTCCATAAGCAGGGAAGGTTATGGTTTCTGTCTTTTGGGATTCCGAGGGTGTACTTCTTCTAGACTTTATGAATAAGGGTCAAACCATCACTGGCAATTATTATGCAAATCTTGTGAAGCAACTACGAAAATCTATTAAAGAAAAGAGAAGAGGAAAGTTGTCCAGGAAGATTGTTTACCATTAAGACAATGCTCCGAGTCATCGGTCGCTGCAAGCCATGGCTGCTATTTATGATTCTGGCTTTGAACTTTTACCATATGCACCCTATTCACCAGATCTAGCTCCGTCTGACTTCCACCTATTTCCTCATTTGAAAAAATCACTTTCTGGCATTCATTTTAGGTCAGATGAAGAGGTCATTGATGCTGTAACCTCATTTTTTGAGTCACTTGTAACATCGTTCTTTTTGGAGGGCATAAAAGCATTAGAACATCGCTGGAAAAAGTGTATAGACCTTAAAGGGGATTATGTTGAAAAATAAATCATAATCATTTTATTAGTCATTTTCTTTATATGTCGGGCCACGGACTTATGGGACACCCCTCGTACATGTTTATTTTTGCTTCACGCTTCTTGTATAAGTATGGTATAGGTCATTATATTCATGAGGTTGTATATAATTTTGTTACTCCTTCTGTTTTAGGTACATCACATATCAACAAAGTATAATCACCGTCTGGTAACTTTTATTTAGTGGAAGAGTTGATTTAACATTGGTTTGTGTGCGTGGGTGGGTTTGGAAATACGTTTTCTATAAGAATTTCATTTTCATGTGAACCTTTTGAATGATCCCAAAATTCTATTTCGTGAAACTCTAATTCAAATAGAATTTTAAATATAATTATATGAGTATCATATATAAATATGAAAAAAACAATAGAAAAAAAAAAGTGAAAAATTAAAAGGTCAGGTATTGATATTTAAAATAAATAAAACATATCCTGACCAAAAGCAAATATACTTTTTAGATGGCAGAGCGCCATCTAGTGGAACAGAAATCAACTAAACATTGATTTAACCTGTTCCCTGATATTTGGCCAACCCATTTTCTTGATAAATTAAGAAAGGCCATCCAATAACACGTTTCGCGCTGTTGGCGCCTTTCAGCGTGGAGCAGGCTTTACCAATGCGACCAAAAATATTTTTGGTCCCAGAGGCTTCTTGAGAAACCAAGAAATGGGTATTTAAAAGGTCAAACTTGCGTAAATACGCTATCAACAAGAATAAAAAAACAAAGAAAAAATAATAAAAAGGTCTTGATTTATCAAGAAAATGGGTTGGCCAAATATCAGGGAACAGTTCAAATCAATGTTTAGTTGATTTATTTTCCCCTAGATGGCGCTCTGCCATCTAAAAAGCACATGTCCTTTTGGTCAGGATATGCCCCCCCCCCCCCTTCATTATTTTAAATATATATGTTATAATTCATATTCTTCCAAGAATTATTAATTTCAACCTACAGACAACAGAGATGGAAACGGGCGGGTAAAATCCGGCCATTTAACATACCAGGAATATTCCAAGGGACGACCACTCAGGGCCCGTTAGTTAATACCTCGGGACTTTCAAGACAGTAGGGAATTGGGTGCGACCCGAGCGGCCGTTCGGCTGTGCCAGCCCGTCTCCCTCTGATTTCCTAGGTTATTCTTCCAAATTGTGATGTGTTTGTATACCCACCTCTGTTATACCACATTTATATTTGAAATATATTTATTTCATAGATACACATAACATGTAGAAGAGTTCGAATTTTACAAAAACCATTTTGACAAGTTTGACTAACAGCTCTAATTGGTAGGGTGGGACTTGTGTAAGATCCGGGCCATTGGAGCAGAAATCCAAACGTTAATGAAGAACGTGACCTTCTTGAAGACACAAATGTAAAAAATAATGAAAGGATAATAGTTCAAATTTTCCAAACTGATAATCTGAGAATGTTTACTAGAGATTAGTCACAATCTTTTATAACTAAGTATGCTCGAATTGCTACAAGGTCTGTAAATTTTAGACAGCGTTTTTAATTAAAAAAAGGGAAATTGTGGTTAACTTCTCTATAGATTCAAATTTAATAAACATACCAATGATATTTCAAATTATAGTCATTTTTGATATATAGCTATATATATTTCGTTATACAGGGTGATCCAAAAGTCCCGCACAACTTTAAAAATTAATAACTCCCCGAATATTTGCGCTAGAGCAATGCGGTAAACACCATTGTATTCAGGATGCAATGGGATATTTTATGGCAAATAATGAAAAATTAGAAATTGATTTTAGTTATAATTTTATTCGCCAGATGGCGCTCTACCAGAATCAGAGATTCAGCGGCCAAATTGTTTGATAAATTGAAAAATATAACTGATCGACACGTATTTTGCCTTTTTGAATACCAGGAAAGAACCCTATAATAATATCAAATAACAAATTAATAAAACACCATTTCGCCAAAAGTATGAAGAATTGGTTAACGATTTTCAAATACAATCAGAGATATGTAAAATAGGTAAATGCAAATTAAAACATGTAGCAAAAATATTTATATTTTATATGGGGTTTTGTGAAATAGATTGAATGTTTGAAAAACACTGCTGATATCAATACACGAATTTTTGAAATGTTAATATAGTACCAAAAATTATGATGGCACTATTAATAGGATTTCTTGCTATAAGAAATGTGTAGTTTCTTGACTGATTGGCGACCCTTGACTATTTAACTGGATATTTGTCATGATCTAACAAATGAAATATAGAGGGGAGTGACAAAATATATTTGTCGTACTTAATTCCAAATATCCTATGGGCTTGTCAAATGTTATCATTGTTTATTATACTGTACACAATTTCAAAAAATGTGTCCCCTCAAATAAAAATAATTTTTAAATCGACCTTTTGCGTTGAAAAACGTGGTAGTAAAATTATTTTGTATTATTTTTTTTCCACAAAATTTCTAAAATTATTGGTCTACAGAAAATATTCCTTATGCTATTTCTTCTAATGAGCGAAAAGCGAAAACTAAACATAAGGGGGATAAGGGGTATATAAAGTGGCGACTTATCACACGATTTTCACCGAACGTATCCTTCAGCAATTGTTTGGCACCTCGGGAGATATGAGGAGGTCCTCCATCTTTCATGAATGTTATTTCGCTTAGTGCTTTTGCCCTGCAATATGGGAATACCCTTTTCTCTCAAAAGTTGAACATAACGTTCACCAGTTACAAAAAAGGTTTTAAAAGTTCTTCCATTGATTTTTCAAAGAAAAATGGCCCAATAATAAAAGAAGTGAACCCACACAAAACTGTAACTCTAGGCTGGTAAAGTGGCATTTCTGTAAAAATCCTAGGGTTTTCTGTTGCCCAAATGTGGCTGTTTTGAATGTTAAATTCTCCGTTTAGAGAAAAGTGAGCATCATCTGTCCACAGAACATTCGACAGCCAGTTTTTATCAATATCAATTTGCCGGAAAATCCATACAGCGAATTCTTGACGCATCTCAAAATCGCCAACTTTCAGCTCGTGAAATCTTTGAATTTTGTATGGGTACACACAATAGAGACATTAAGTGAAGCGTCTTCGGATATCACAATCATACTCGGCGAATTTAACGCCAAAAGTTCAATTTGGGAATCACCTGTCCTGGATAAAAAAAGTCAGCAGGTTGAGGACATGCTAACCGACCTCGACCTTACACCGTTAAATAACGGAGAGAACACCTACCTAAGTCCACAGGCACAGAATCCGCAATAGACATCACAGCGATAAATTACAACATCGCACCCACAACACAATGAAAAATCCTGAGAGGTGCAATAAGTGACCACAGACCAATTTTAACAACCCTAAACTTCAAAATTGAGAATGTCCATTTGAATAAAAGAACATGGTACTTTAGGAAAGCCGACTTGAAAAAAAATCACAGAAAAGCTTGAAGAACTGTGCAACGAAAAATTGAATTACAGAACGCTTGACAAAAACTTGGAAAAATTCTCTTCGAACATTTCAAAAGCTGCAAAAGCATCGATTCCTAGAGGTAGACGTAAAGACCTGTGGATACCTTACTGGAAGGACCACAACATCGAGGCAATGATTTCAGAGAGAGAGAGACAATATCAATGGAATTCTTAAAAAATAAAACAGAAGAAAACAGAAAGGAACTCATTGAAATTAGTCACAAAATAGAACAAGAAATTTGGATATGTAAACAAGAGAAAAATGGCAGAATTCTGCGAAAAAATGGATCCAAGAAAGGACAGCCAACACTTGGAATATGATTAGAGTGTTAGAAAACAATCAAAACCAACACCAATCCTACAATACTCTAACTGATATTAATAAAACAGCGAGAACGAGAACAAACAGATGGCTGACATAATTGCTGAATATCTTTCAAGCACTTCCATACTCAACTATACGAATGAAGACAGGACTCTAAAAATAATATAAACCAGTTAGTTAAACAAGCAAGAAACTTCCATCAACAATATATTTTCTCGAGAGACTTCACACTGAATGAGCTAAACTTATCAATAAAAAAATCCAAGAGGTCACCAAGAGATAATCTAATCTTTGGTCAAATGATTAAACACTTTGAAGACAAAGCTAATAATCAACTCCTACGAATACTGAACATTTCATGGCAAACTGGTAAACTACCAAAGAATTGGAATATATCAATTATAGTGCCAATACTGAAGCCAAACAAAGATGCCAAGGAATACAAGAACTATCGGCCAATTGCTCTCACCAGCATACTTTGTAAAATACCAGAACGAATTATCCACTCTAGGCTCATAGTCTGGCTCACTAACAAAAATAAAATAAACCTCTACCAAACTGCCTATAGATCCCAGCACTGTACGACTGATCAACTGTTCTACTTCTGTCAATCAATAATAGATTCTTTCCAGGAAAAACCGCCAAAGAAGACCACGGCTATATTCCTTGATATGACCTCAGCTTTTGATCGAGTGTGGAGGGAGAGATTACGTGAAAAGCTGCACAACATCGGAGTAAGAGGAACAACCTTAATCTGGATTGCAGACATCTTAAGGGGAAGAAAGTTAAAGGTTCGGGTCAATGGAGAATTTTCCAAGGAAGGAAAAACATGGGCTGGTGTAACTCAGGGATCTGTGCTCAGTCCTCTACTCTATCTGCTATATATTAACGACATCCATCCTTACCTCACTGAAGACACAAAGGTTGCCTGTTATGCAGATGATATAGCCAAATGGCACACAAGTAGCAGCATAGAAAAATTGTAAAAAATACTGAACACATCAATGAGAGGACTGGAGAAGTGGGCAATGGAACTCCAAATGACCATAAACCCAATAAAACCAAACCTATGCGTCTTCTCCACTCACAGGGAAAAAGGCATAAATATAACCACAAAATAAGCATAAACAAACAAATAATTGATAAAATTAGAAATCCATAATACCTAGGTGTGATACTGCAGTCCTGGATCTTTCAAGTTGGTCTCGAGGACCACACCATCACCATCTCCTAAGCGGCGAAGTACGCGATCTACGTATTCATAGTAGATCGCAAAATGCGTGGTGTCGCTGGAGACCCACTGACGATTCTACACCAAATTCTGCAGTGCTGGCAGAGGCGCCATATTCATTGTACATAGTGTATATAATGCATATTATCTTTTTTTAATATTGCAGACTGTGCATGTATTGACAAGATGTCAACAAAATTATTTTAATTATTATTGATGAGGAATTGGAATTTTCAGAACACATAATTAGCACCTCAAATAGAGCTATCAGAAAACTAAACATTCTGAGAAGGCTATGTGGAAAAAATTGGGGAGCAAAACCCAGAATTCTCAGAACAAGATATACCACCTTAATAAGGCCGATAATGGAATATGCAACACCGGTCTGGGCTCCCTCAAGCTCATAACTAAAAGTAAGACTAGACAGTGTTCAAGCAAAAGCGGCCAAAATAATCACCGGTGCTGTTTCATCTACCAACAATGAGAAAATTCAGAGAGAATGTGTTCTAGACCTACTCGCTCGAAAGCCGAAGACAAAATAAAAACAACTTGGATCGGCACTTCGGAAACGAGGAACCAGAGGACGAGATATCTCTGACCACTTGTGGTTTGGTAGATCCGCTCTTTTCTGAGAATGAGGTGAAACTGACGGCTTTCAAGTTCTGGAAAAGGAAATCTCCTGGTCCCGAAGGGATCGATAACACGGTCGTGAAAGTCCTGGTAAGGATGCACCCATCGCTTCTTTTCAGGTTATTCAATAGGTGCCTGGACACTGGTACATTTCCTGAGGCATGGAAGGTTGCCCGAATAGTGCTTCTCGAAAAGTCTGAGAGAAAGGGTAATTCTCCTAATGATTATAGTCCGCTTTCTTTACTAGTGTGTCTAGGTATGGTCCTGGATAGCCTACTAGCTCAGCGACTGAAGCATTGGCTAGAGAGTAATGAGCTCCTTTCCTCTTTCCAACATGGTTTTAGGGAAGGAAAGTCCACAACCACAGCTCTGAACGAGGTGTTAGAGGGGTTTGAGATGGGCTTAAATAAGGGTGCTTGGGTTCTTTTCGTGGCCCTGGCCATTGATGGCGCGTTCAACTCCATGAGCTGGAACAAGCTGATGAGAAATTTGATGGACATGGGTTGTCCTGATAATTTGTGAAGCTTGGTTCGTGACTTCCTGAGGGATAGACGGATTAGCCTCAGTTTTGGTGGGCGGAAGTTGGAAAGAAACTGTGCTAGGGGTTGCCCCCAGGGCTCTTGCTGCGGACCTATTCTGTGGAATATCCTGGTAAACACCGTTTTCCAGGAGGAGCTCCCTGAGGGAGCCAGGCTGGTTCTCTATGCTGACGAGCAGTTCCTCATCATTGAGGCTGCTTCGAGAGCGAAGGCTGAGAAGTGTGTTGGAACTTCTCTCCAAATTCTCTCGATCTGGGCCTTAAGTTCAATGTCTCCAAAACTAAAGCCCTCAGCTTTAAGCCTAGGGACATAAGAACTAAAAGGAAAGGGATCAAATGGGAACACAAGCCGGCTATCCGGATGGAAGGACGGAGGGTAGCGTGGTCAATAGGATGACCATTCTGGGGGTGGTCATTGATGACAAGATGGGTTGGCAATACCAGGCGGAGGAGATGGTGGCGAGAGGCAGGGAGGCGTTGTGCAGGCCTGTCCTGGTTGGCTCTCAACAGGGGGGGAGAAGGAGGGTGCTATTTTTAGGAACCTCTGCCTCTCCTGTGTCGAGCCAATCTTGCTATATGCTTCCGGGGCTTGGTGGCGCCGAAACAGGGATCGAAGGTGGCAACAACTCTAGAGAGAGTGCAGAGGACACAGCGGCACTCAGAATCACAGGGGGATATCGCACTACCAGCAGTGAGGCCTTTTTGGTCCTCGCTGGGTTTATTCCCCTAGGATTGAAACTAGAGTAGGAGACCATCAGACAGAAGATCTGGGAGAACAGGGAAGATGCCCTGGGACTTGAAGCGGGGGCCCTGTAATCGAAGAGGGATCCAACGAAGCCTCCGCAGTGGTTGCTAAAGTGGAATTGGAGTCCTGGAGGGCCGACAGGGATTGGCACGGAGGTTTTCACTGATTGTAGTAAGTCTGGAACCAATACTGGAGCTGGGGTAGTGATATTCACTAATGGAGAGCTGATCTTCCAAAAGAGTTTAACACTCAGAGTGGAAGAATTGGTCTTTTCAGCCGAGCTGGTTGCGATCAGGGTAGCCCTCAGAGTGTGTGCCGTGAAGAACTTCAGCCCGGACCGCCTCTATTCAGATTGTATTTCGGCCCTCGTCGCCATCACTCTGGTGAAAGGGCAACTCGCGCGGCAAATAATCCAGGAGCTGGAGATGATAACGCGGGCTCCGGAGCTTCCTTGGTTTAGAAGACACAGCCTCATCGAAGGTGATGAGTTCGCAGACAGAATCGCTAAGGCAGGATGCTTTAGAGGTAGATCACTGAGGACCCCAGTGACCAAGAAAGAAGTTTATAGGAGGATCAGGGGGCACGTCCAGGACTTATGGTTGGACAGATGGAGGAACAGTGTGAAGGGGAGAGAGGTATTCAATGGGGTAACAACACCCGAGTACCTCTGTAAGGTAATGTCCCACAAACTCATTAGGGTAGTTCGGGACATGGGCTCTTCCGCAAGTCTCCACAGATTTAAAATTAAGAGAAACCCTGATTGCGTCTATGGAGAAAGGGATATGAATGCACGCCACTACGTCTTGGATTGTCCAAGGGTAGTGGGTGTGCAGGAAGAGAGAAAGAGGGCGAGGGGCGCGATCAAGAGTAAGCTGCTGAGAAATCACAGCAAGCTTCTTGAGAAAGCCCACGACGTGGCAGCTAAGCTTTTCCTCAGCTGTGAGTGAACAGAGTCGACCGGGAACTGCCTCCCCGCGGTCCCTGCTGGACACAGTAGATAGTTTCCTATTTTGCTATGATTAAAGGCCACTGGTATAGAAATCCTTCCAGACACGTTGTCTGGGAGGTGGTGTTTCCAGGTACAATGTCCAAGCACTAGCTTGGATACCGTTACTTGGCTTATGAGTTGAACAGAATAGCAGCGAAGGGCATGCTTCGCATGCCGGCTTGTGGACCTAAAGGTCTGGGTGGCCATCTGCTTCTAGGGTATACCAACGTGGGATCCTCTAGTTCTTGTTTATTTTGGCTACTGTTTCTATTTCTTTAAAAGTAAGTTTATTTTTCTGTAGCAAGGGTTCTTTTGTGCCTTTTTTCGCTAGCGCATCAGCAGCTTCATTGCCTTCAATGCTAACATGTAAGGGTATCCATTGAAGGTGAATTTTTTAGGTATTGAGAGTTTTTGGAGATAACCAATTATGTTCCTGCTTAATTTGTCTCTAAGATCCCCTGTGTGACTCAAGTGTTGTATGGCACTTCTACTATCAGTAATAATCCATATATCGTGATGTTTAATGTTTCTGATGGATTTTAAGACTTCATAGATGGCTATAAGTTCTGATCTGAAGACTGAGCAAAATTCTGGGTTCCTTCTGTTTATTTTCTCATTGCCATTTGTGGTTTTAATGAGAGAGCCACTGCCAGTGTGTCCCAACTCGTCTCTGCTACCATCGGTATAGATAGTTATTGCATTTTTAGGAATTTTATATTAATTATTTCTAATGATAATTGTTTTAAATATTCTGGATTTTGGCATTGTCTGTTGGTGGGTTCATTTGAAGTGGCATTAAAAATAACATTTTGTTAGTGGTTCGCATGGAGATATTTTTTCAGCTAAATAATATTTTTCCACTTTATATTTTAAAAATCTATTTCTTTTGGCCAGGTGGAGAGGGCCTTCTTTTTTGAGTCTTATATTGGGTTCCCAATTAAGTATGTAATTGAAAGTTCTGTGTTTGTTTTCATAACTCTTGATTTTGTTTATATATTTTGGCAGATTGTAGCTTATTCTATCCTTCAAGGGCATAATGTCTGTCTCGTAAAGTACAATATCATTAGGGCAGGTATTTCGAAGACCTGCAATAATTCTAGCTGCATTTAGTTGTATCCTTTCCAGTGTTTTTAGATTTGTTTCAGATGCTGTACCATATATTTAATATCCATATTCCAAGATAAGTCTCATTAGAGATGTGTAAGTTAATTTTAGTGTTGTTTCTTCAGCTCCCCACTTTTCCTGAAATATATTTCAAGATTTTTAGTCGGTCTCTTCCTTTTCTAACAACTCCTTCAATATGCTTACTGGAGTTAATTTCTGGATCCAGGGTGTAGCCGAGATATTTAGAATGTTTATTATATTGCAATTGTTGTTCTTTCAGAATAATATTTGGTCTTATTTTGTATAGTTTCTTTTCGGTAGTAAAAAGACAGGTTTCAGATTTTTGGGGGTTAAATTCTAATTTATGTTTATTAGCAAATTTTTCTAGGTGGAGAAGAGTCTTGTACAAATCTCTTTCAGCTTTTTTCCAGTTAGTGTTGCTACTCCATAGAATAATGTCATCAGCGAAAAGTCCAATATTGGTTATATGTGAAAATTTTTCTTCTATGCCTGCTATAAATAGGGTGAAGAGAGTTGGGCTAAGGATTGATCCTTGTGGTAATCCTTGGTACAATTTGAATGTTTTAGATAGAGTGCCATTATATTTGACCCTGATTTATATATTTTTAAGGGAATCATTTATCCAAGTGATAGCTTTTCCATCAATTTTGAAATGTTTGTATAATTTTGTAATTAACTTGTTTTTCCATACCTTATCAAAAGCTTGTGTAAGGTCTAAAAAGCAGCTATGGTGTGGTTAGTTGGTTTGTTTGTTTTGTGCATCTTTTACCTTTTGTGTGAAAAATAAGAGTTGGTCTATTGTCCCATGTCCTTTCCTAAATCCATATTGTTCTTCTGGTAAGAGATTTCTTGTGTCGGGGTGGTAGGTGAGTCGTCTGAGTATAATTTTTCCATTAATTTGCAGCAAATATTTGTTAGGGAGATAGGTCGGTAGTTTTTTGGGTCATCAGCAGATTTGTCAAGTTTTTAAATGGGAATTATTGTTGCATTTTTACAGTCTTGAGGCAATTTTCCAGTTTTCCAGGAGTTATTGAAAATATTAAGAAGTCTTTCTTTGCCAATTTTGCCCAAGTTTGATATCATTCGGCCATGGATTCCATCTGGCCCAGGAGTCTTGTTTAGGTCAGTGTTTTCTTATGCATAAGCTAGCTTTTTCATATTGATTTTTTTCATGGAAAATATTATGAGTGCTGGTGATATTTTACAGTCATTAATAATCTTTCCTTTTTTCAACCTTGATTTTACTACTTATTTGATATGAATTACCTAAAAGATTGGCAGCAATTTTGTAATTAGTTGCTGGTGTACTATCTGTATTCTTAATCATATTTGTGTTTTCAGTTTGTGGCTGGGCTCTGTCAATTTGTTTTGCCAAATTCCAAAGTTTTGTATTTGGGTTTCTTGGGTTCAGGTTTTCACAAGTTTGTTTCCATTTTTCCCTTTTTACATTTACGTATAATCTTTTTATTTTTGCAATCACAATGTTCAGTTCAGTTATACAATTTGTTTGGTTTTGGGTGCACTTTTTTGTAGTTCATTTCTTTTAGTTATAAGTGTTTGAATATTTTTTGCCTGGTGTGTATAATTTGGAATCCATTTCTTAATATTACCTCTTGGTATTGAAACTTTGGCTGCTTTAATAATGGTGTTTTCGAAAGATATCATATTAGCCTTTTTGAAGTTCCAGAATTTTTCTTAATTGAGCTAGTTTTGGTCTTGGTGCTAATATCTATCAAATTAGGCAAATGATCGCTTACAAGACTTTTTAATATTTGCTATTTGCATTTGTGGAAAATGTCAGGATAGTAAAAACTTATATCAAGGGCTTGTGCAGTATTATAGCTTGTAGGAATGATGGGTAGGATTCCCATCATTTAAGCACATGAGAAGGCATTGTCGTCAAATATGTTTGATAGTATTTTGCCTCTTGGGTTTGGCGTAGAACATCCCCATAGTTGATGTTTGGCATTAAGGTCACCTACAATAATAGTGTTGTCTGTAAGAAATTGAGCCATTGTTCCATCGTCAATAAATGTATTGTTTGGAGGGTGATACATATTATATATGTTGATGGCTTTGTTTTGATTGAGGTAGACTTTGATACTTTGGGCTTCGAGGTCTAATGTGTTTGTAATATTAACGGCTATGTCCTCATAGTACAAATTCTTGATTAAAAATGCTAGGCCACGCCCTTTAACAGCATATACAGATGGATCTTCAGACCTTACCCTGAGTAATGGAGGGGCCGGAATTAACATAATACTGCAAGATGGAACAAACATCAGAATCAAAGAAGGAGCAGGACAGATTTCGTCAAACTTCACTTGTGAACTGACAGCTATCTGGAAAGCTCTTGATTTATGCCTTAACCAACCATCCCTACATCAAGCAGAAGGAATTTTAATATACAGCGACTCCATATCCGCTCTAGAAGCGATTCAGAAGGGCAATACTAGAATCACACAGAAAATAAACTCGTTACTTACCCAACTGGAATCATTGGAGAATAACTGCATTCTACAATGGATTCCTGCCCGTGTTGAGATCGGGGGTAATGAAATGGCAGTTGATTTGGCAAAGGAAGCCAGAAAGCTGAGCCAAAATAAAGAACAAATGTCAGTATTTGACGCTGATGCTTTGGAAAAATACAAGATAATTAAACAAAAAATAAGAAAAGATCAAATATGTGAAATAAACTCAGAGAGAAAACTGACAAAAACTATAACAAGACTTAGACCAAAAAATAAAAAGGAATGAAAATACATCCAGATGGCACAAGAACCTATAAAACATGCAACAACTGGCCTGGTGTGGAACTAACACCTACCCACATATTCTCATGCCCGCAGCCTTGCAGAAAATTGACATAGACCCAGAGCAGCAGCTTTATACATCCAAGATAGTGAACATTGCTGCTGCTGCTGTGATAGAAATGCATGGACACATCTGAGGCTATTTATTGGACACGACAAAAACAACAACGACATTCCAGAGTAAAATAAATTATCAGAGATAGATACATATTTTTCAAATGAATTAAAATAAACATAATCGATACTGAGAGAGAGTTGAATTAAAAATATTAGAAATTTATTATCTTCGGAAACAAACCGTATCTAAAATATCAATTTTCTTTTTGCTACATGTTTTAATTTGCATTTACCTATTTTACATATCTCTGATTGTATTTGAAAATCGTTAACCAATTATTCATACTTTTGGCGAAGTGGTGTTTTATTAATTTGTTATTTGATATTATTATAGGGTTCTTTCCTGGTATTCAAAAAGAAAAAATACGTGTCGATCAGTTATATTTTTCAATTTATCAAACAATTTGGCCGCTGAATCTTTGATTCTGGTAGAGCGCCATCTGGCGAATAAAATTGTAACTAAAATCAATTTCGAATTTTTCATTTTTGCCATAAAAATTCCCATTGCATCCTGAACACAATGGTGTTTACCGCATTGCTCTAGCGCAAATATTCGGGGAGTTATTAATTTTTAAAGTTTTGCGGGACTTTTGGATCACCCTGTACATTAAAATATATTTGTGATCGAACAAACATGATTCATAAATTAGATCTTTCATACAAAATTATGAGAGAATGACAAAAATTAAAATTTCAAAATATATCTAGGAAAAATGGGTTTGAGAAATATATATATATATCTATATTAATAAAATGCAAATTTCATAAGTGGTGTTCGCTAAAAACTTTCGTTACAATGCATCAATTTCGACCAAATTTTCAACATTTATGTAAAACGAGATGGAGCAGGTTTTGCTTAACATCAAAATATTTTTCCTAACATTAACATGCGTAACTTCGCTGTTATCGATTAAATACAAAAAAAAATCAACAGAGTTAATTTTATTTATATAAAATACAAAATTATATTTCAACAGAGTTAATTTTTTTACATACTAGCTAATAATCTCAATCTAAAAAAATATTCAAAACAAGCAATTTTAAGATAACACCATATGTAAAACAGTCGGCCAAGAAAACAACAATCTATATTAATAAAATGCAAATTTCATAAGTGGTGTTCTCTAAAAACTTTCGTTACAATGCATCAATTTCGACCAAATTTTCAACATTTATGTAAAACGAGATGGAGCAGGTTTTGCTTAACATCAAAATATTTTTCCTAACTTTAACATGCGTAACTTCGCTGTTATCGATTAAATACAAAAAAAAATCAACACAGTTAATTTTATTTATATATAAATACAAAAAAAAATTCAGCAATTCATTCAACTCAATCTAAAAAAATATTCAAAACAAGCAATTTTAAGATAACACCATATGTAAAACAGTCGGCCAAGAAAACAACAACGATATTACATCTTTCTCACATATTCACACACAATCTTGATTAATAATAAAAACTAATCTTTAACATTGTTTATTATACTTCATAATATATAATATTCGTTAGGCAAACTTTCACTCGGATAAAACCCGGGCGAAGCCGGGTACACATCCGCTAGTATATATATATATATATATATATATAGTGTAAAAACTATATAATAAAAATATAACAGTGATTCTACATTTAAAACTCAAGGAGCAAACTGATAAGAATGATAAATCATATCAAGTAGATTTGGGTAGATTAGCAAGCTAAATCTAAATTAATTATAACAATAAATAGTTGTATAGTTTTATAGTTAAGTTTTCTATTAAAATTATCTTCATTATTTTGATTATTTAAATTCAAATTATAAAATTTGTAAATTGTTATTATTTAGTATAGATAGAGAGAAAAAAAATCCTTTACTTCTAACACATCATCTAGTTAATTATATATTTATAATTAATAACAATAAAATTTAGAGTATGTCTAAATGACGTGTAAAAGCCGATGCAAAAGACGTTACGTTGTTAAATTTTATTGTTATTAATTATAAATATATAATTAACTAGATGATGTGTTAGAAGTAAAGGATTTTTTTTTTCTCTCTATCTATACTAAATAATAACAATTTACAAATTTTATAATTTGAATTTAAATAATCAAAATAATGAAGATAATTTTAATAGAAAACTTAACTATAAAACTATACAACTATTTATTGTTATATATATATATATATATGAAACGATTCTAAGGTTTCGCACACGCCAATATGCAGGGACTTATTGTTTGCGTGAATGAAGAAAGAAACGTTGCAATCTTCTGACTCAATTTATTTCAATCACGCGTCTCTTTTATATACTTACAAATATTTACATAAATCCTAACAGCGTAAAATTTACATCTACAAATAATTTATAAGCAGAATGTGACATATATATATATATATATATGACATAATAAAAATATGATTTTTATTATTCATTAATATAATTATAATTTAAATAATCATAGAATTAACACAGAGTTAATTCTTTAAAATCCTTAACAAAAGGAGTACAACCCAAGATGTTTTTTGTATATACTCAGATTATATTTATTAAATTGTATGTATGCAAACTTTTTTTTTCTTAAAATATAATCATTAAAATAAATACAATTTTGGATATAAAAGTTATCATTTCACTTCAATCCACGACTGCATGAATGAATTGGTAACGTACCTAAAATACATCTTTTTTTATGACATATATATATATATATCATTATTTAAATATTTCCTAGCAACACTCATTCATGGGTTTTCTGAAAATCATTGTACTTAGTCGTTTGCGCGCTTTGATACCTCGTCTATACTGAAAGAAATAACCAAAATTATTCAAGTACGATCTTGGCCAAAGCCAATAGAAAAAAACTAATAGAATAATTAATTAATTAATTGAGAGAAAATTTTACAAAAGTGTAAAGTATTGAATTTCGACACGTCTGATTCAAGGGAGGAAAATTGAATGAATACATTTCAATATAGTATGCTGGTGTTCTCAGTAATGCGGGGTTCCATGATGTTCTCTCCAATGAAACATATGATTGCCGAAGTGGAGCGGAGAAAAGTTGAATAATGTTCTCTCAAACGAAACATCTTATCGCTGGAGTAAGCGGAAGGAAGTCCAAAAATATCCTCTTCAACAAAACATCTTATTTCTGGAGTAGAGAGGAAGAAGGCCCAATAATTCACTCTTCAATGGAAAATCTGATTGCTGGAGTACAGCAGAATAAATTCCAATGACGGTCTCTCTAACGAAACATCTGATTGTTGGAGTAGAGTGGAGGGAAGTTAAATGATGTTATTACCAAAGAAACATTCAAATTTCAAAATTTTCTCTCTATTCTAACATTTTATTTCTGGAGTTGAGCGGAGGGAAGCTTAATGAGGTTCACTCCAACGAAACATCTCATTGTTGTGGGGGAAGTCCAATGATGTTTTCTCAAACAAAAAAATCTGATTGATGGACCACAATGAAACAAATTTAAAATGATTGACATCTCCAATGAAACCTCAGGCTTTTGGTACATAATAACCGGAATTGAAATTAATATGAACCCAATTCTTATTCTTCAGAAATTATAGTGTGTTGCCCAATGAAATGCTACTACTGTTAAAATGATACTAATAATTCATATATTATGAAAAAATATATATTTATTTTCTACTTATTTTAATATCTGATTCAATTTCATTCATACACACAATGGAATAAAAATAATATATAATTAAATAAACAATATTGAAGAGAGAGGATCAATATGCCACGAAGACAGGAGGTGGTCATTTTTAACACCTTCCTAAAAATACTTTGGAAAAAATTAGTGCGACCTTGGGGTTTCATAATTCAGCCATTGGCTTTGAGGCCGCATATTGTTAAGATGACTCAAAGAATGATCAGGCCAGCACTCGGGCTACAAGATCTGGCCTTTGGCACAGGAGCCAAATGTTGGGAATATGCATCAAAGAATGATCAGGGTAGCGTCAATATTGCAGGGTCTTTTTCTTGGCTTAGTGGCAGCAAGTTGCATAGATTGTTCAAAAATGATAAAGTCGGCCAGCCGCTGCAAGATCTGGCGGTTGACTCAAAGGCCAAATGTTATGCATATGGATAAAGGAATGATCAGGGCGGCACCAAGGCTGCAAGATATGCCCGGTGGCTCATAGGTCGAACGTTCCGAAGAATGCTCAAAAAATAATCCTGTGGGGGTCATAAGTCTGACCGTTGGAGGTATCGCTATGTAAATATTCATATATTAGTTTTTAATATTATTTCTTAAGCTTATTTTAGGTAATTATAGGAAATTTATTCCATCATTCTCATACAATTTTTCTCAAAAACAATGAAAAGTATTTCATTAAGAAACTTTGTCTTATATTTCGCGGAGTCCAAAAAAGAAAATATCGAGGCGGCAGAGGTTTGAATTCATGATGCCTCTCCCACCAGGCTCTTGTATTAAAGCACACTGTACCAACCCACATTCTATGGCCAATACCGCAATAATTTATAAGTGACTCAAATATGCCATAGCCCCACTTTATTACCCAAGCCAACCTCGGTACATTACTCAGAAACCCACTCACACTGTTAATTGTAAACAATGCAAAATTGCATGTAAATGAAACCTGTAAAACAATATAAACCAGACTAGAAGCAGAACATGAAACTTATGATACAGAGTAATTGATCCTTAATTTATCAACGCACCTGCACAACTGGACACACATTCGATCTCAAACATGTAATAGCCCATTACCATAACATTAAAGCACAAGAAACAAAATTTATTCCTGGAAGCCTTCGTATCATTAAATAGTATTGGATGCGCAAGTTTGACTCTGCGTTTTTTCGGTTAAGTATCTAATGAAATTTAGAGAGATGGAAAATTATTTTAGACATTTATTTAGAATAATTGCCCTTGTTAGATACAGCAACATCCCATATTTTGGTAGTTTATGGATGCCATCATAAAAAAAAATAGTTTTGAGGCAATCCATTCATCAAGCCAATTTTCAACTTCATCGCGATTATGGAATTCGTAATTCGCGTTTCTTCGCGACGCTGGTCAGCCAACCCATGTGACATCGACCGGAAGAAGTGATTATCCATTGGAGCGATTTCTAAAGAATATGGCGGGTGGGATAAGACTTCCCATATGAAGTCTTTCAATGTGTCTTTTACCGATTGTCCGAAATATATCCTTGCGTTGTTATGAAGCCGTATCAACTTGCCATGTCGTCGCGCCCATTATGGTCTTTAACTGCGATTTTTGGCTTAATTGCGTCAATTGTTGTTGATAGCGATGAGCAGTGCCTGTTTCGCCTCGTTTCAGAATTTCATAGTTAAGTATGCCGATCCCACCAGATACACAGAAAAACCTTCTTGCCGTGAATATTGGGTTAGGCGGTTAGTTGTCGGCTGTTCTGGGCTTGCGAATGATATCTTGCGCTTCGGATTGTCAAAATATACCTATTTTTCATCCCCAGTCACAATTCGATGGAGAAAATACTTTCTTTGAAACCTTTCTAACAAGATATCAGATATCATTCTTCGATTTTCCTTGTTCTTTTCATTCAATTCGTGAAATAACCATTTTACTTCCTTCTGGATCTTTCCAATAGCCTGCAGACAAATTAAACAGGTTGTCGACTGACGATGAGAGAAGCCGCTAACTGTTCTTGTGTTTGAGCATCATGTTCATCCAATAATGCTTGAAGGTCCTCATCCTCGAACATTTTCGCCAGTTTCACGTGTTCCTTGTCGTTGACGTTAAAATCTCCAAATTTGAATCGTTTAAACCACTCTTTACAGGTTCTTAATGAAGGATCATTCATTCTATAAGCGCTATAGAGCAATCAATGAACTTCGGTTGCGCCTTTTGAGGTTGAAGATGAAAAGCAAAGCTTCCCGAAAATGAGACTTTCAAGGCACAAATGTACACATCTAAAGAACTTAAAATAAAAATCCGCATAAGATTTCATATGAATAGTTAGCGTTTGAGTCGGAGAAATCGGATGCAAAACAAATAGATGGCATGCAAATCTCAAATCTTTTTAATCTTTTATTTCTTTTGTTTAATATTTTTTATGTTAAACTGTCGCTTATAAATATAGCATCTCCTTCTCCTTCTCATTCATGTCAATACCTGATGAAGGACGGCTGACGTCCGAAAGCTCGTATACTGCTTAATAAAGAAACTTACCACGTTCCTCTTAATCTCTCTTTTTATATTCCAAACGTGGCTTATCATGTCTGATCCCAAATAGATAACAGTTTTTTTATGCATATTTATAATATATATATGTTGTGATGTAGTTTATCCTGTTGGATGACTGTAGTGTGGCATGATGGTTCGATGCAGTCATGGTGGCTACAATGTTCAGAGTGGTTTCAGGTGTGAATGAATTTCTCAAAAGGACGAGGCATGTTGAATGTCACCACAGAGTTGGCGAGAGAGTGAAGCTGACGCCGGTCAAGGCAGGTCTGTCGAGGGGTGTGATTAATTCTAGTGAGCGAGATGAACTGGTCTATTTTTGAACAAGAGGTAGCACATCTGGGTATCCGACTATGTTTTTCGGAGACCTTTCTTCTGTCTGGCGCCGGCTGTCGCTCAATCTAATTTTAGTATTTCGTTTTGGTATTACATGAAGGTCAAACTAGCTAGTCGAATTGTGTCTACAGTTTTGGTTGTCATTTTATACATTTATCATCATCTTTTAAAATATATGTAAAAAAAATAAATATATAAGGAGTAGCATTGAGATACACAAAACTATATATATAGGAATTATATAGAAGGTTTTAAATAAGTCCAGGTAGATCAGCAAATTTATTTGAAGAAAATGTACCATGTTTTATACTTCATATATAAAATACGTTTTTCTAATTGATAAAAAGCTTATATTTGCAGGAATAGCTTTTTTATCCCATATTTTAAAAGGCAGATCATCTATCAAAAAAACGTATCTTTCGAAATATAAAAATAAAAAGCTCTTTTAACAGATATGCACCCTTTAATAATTAAATATTTAGGTATTTCTCATTATTTAAATATTTTAATATATATGAACAAGTTACTGGGAACTTTTCATTAAGTTGCTGTTCATTAAATATTACATTAGGGTGAGAACCTTTTCTTATATAAAACATGAATTTAAATTGAATCCCTGAAAATATCCATTATCACAGTGAATAGACATTGTTTGTCGTGAACTCTGAAAAATATAAGTTAAATTTAAATTGTTGAAAAGATTTTTTCCTAAATAAATTTTCTGGTAATATATATACCTCCATCGCATGTGTGACGGGCTAATGTTCTAGGAGAACTATATGAGGCAATACAATCACTTTTAATGTTTAAATTAAGCAAAAAAATAATAATAAACTACCCAACACCTTTCTCTCTATATATATTTGCACATATATATTTTCAATCAAATATACGATCAAATATACGTATTTAATATTCACATTTATAGAACGACATTTGAAAGTTATCCCGCATGTGTTTCTTTTAAACGAAAAATCGAAATTTATTTTAAGGAGAAATAACGATTATTTCTAAACTTAGGGATGAAGTTTGAAAGGATGAATTGTGAAGAGTAATGATAGACGGAAAAATAAAAGTATCCAGGGATGGGAATCCAACCCACAGTGTTCCGCTTAGCGGGCAGATGCCATGTCCACTAGGCTACCCTGGACATATTTTTCCTTTCGTAAATATTATATAAAGTAATTTATAATGCAATATAATATAATGCGGCTTGTAATTGTAAAACGATATTTGGAAATTATGAAAAGAAACACATGCGGGATAATTTTCAAATATCATTTTACAATGACAAGCCGCATTATATTATATTGTATTATAAATTATTTTATGTATTATTTACGAACAAAAAATATGTCCAGGATAGCCTAGTGGACATGGATTCTGCCCGGTAAGCGGAACACTGTGGTTTCGATTCCCATCTCTGGATACTTTTATTTTTCCGTTTATCATTACTCTTCACAATTCATTCTTTCATACTTCATCCCTAAGGTTAGAAATAATCGTTATTTGTCCTTAAAATTAATTTCAATTTTTCGTTTAAAAGAAACACATGCGGGATAATTTTCAAATGTCTTTCTACAATCGTAAGCCGCATTATATTGTATTATATTTACATTTATATATTCACACACATATATTTATCATTATTCAGTTTTAATTGTCCATATTTATCCAATTTCAAATATTCAACCATTTATATAGCAATTAATATGAACGAGATAATAAGTAGCTTCAATCTCAAAATCTCTATTTCTCTCTGAAACGTATATATTATCTTTTAAATTGAAAGTACATTGTATAATTTTTTTCAAAATTTAGTTTTAAAAACCTTAAACAAAAATATCAACAAATCAAATTCATTTTTAGATTCCAGTGCTTCTCCTAGCGTTAAAAAAGCCCAATTGGAAGATTAAAAAATAATAATCCTATATGTTAAACTTTATCTTCCGCTATATGTGGATCAATATGATAAATTTAGAAATGTTTGAATAAGTATATTAATATATTCGGAAAATAAAGCAATCCTTATTAAATTCATTATTGATAACATGCTTAACTGAGACGAAATACCCATTAATATTTTCCAATATTTCGACAATCGCTCATCATTTTCTAATCACACATATATTATGAGCACTTCTCCACCAGTGGATCGGAAGGTTCTGAAGAAGTGCTCCTAGAAGAAGATGAACGATTAACTGTTGTCAAATCTCGGAAGATATCAAGAGATATTTGATATAATATATAAGCTGTTCATTATTAATAAAAAGAAGTTATAAAATGAATAGGTTCAATTTTAATATTTATTAATGGGTGGAAAATAGTGTTACTGAGTGATTATTATCTTTTCTAAGGAAAATTTACAAAAATAATTATAGAATAATAATTCTTTATGAATACAACATGACCAGTTATATAAATAAAATAAATATTATGCTGCACTTGCGCGCCATCTGTTATCAAAATTCGAAACTATTCTAAAGGCGTAAGATTCTTTTTGAAATTAAACAAAAATAAATATTAATAGTTCAATATAAAATTAATAATAAAGATATGCTGTCAGTAATTGTTTCTCTCGTTGAAATGTATCAAACCAATGCATTTTGTTCCTCACCCCAGTGCAAAAAAAAAAGCTGGAAATGAAATAATCATTTACAACACCAGTTTTGACAATGACGGGCAACATCCTGTATACCCAGGTTTCCAGATTTGGTCGTCAACACAACAGGGACGGCTTGCATTTCGTAACATCCTACGAGAAGGGTGATTAAACCGGTTAAAATCTGCCAAATAAGTAAGCTCTTTGTAATTATTATAAATATATATAACAAAGGAAATGTACCATCTTAGACCAGTTTTAACGAGAGCTGATTGGATTCGAGGCGAGAATGTGTTATATGCTTCCTTCTTACTTTCTTATTCTTCTTGTGTCAGGTAAATATGGAAAAGATCCTTTAAAATGATAGCAGAACTTTCACAAGAGAAGAGCGCTTGAAATCTTGCGTAATCAAAAAATAAGAAACTAACTGGCTACAGTTTGTACATTTGTTTTATACTTCTTTTGTCTATCTTTTGTATACTTAGAACATGTTTCTCTATTTATTACATGTTATATATCGCTGGTTTGGCTCAACGATTAACTCATCTAATTATATGGGTTAGTAAAATATAGGTTAGAATCCTGGCAATGGTTGAAACTATATCCTTTAACACAATTTCGATTGTTAAAATATTCTGACTTATTTTCCTGACATAATCAAGGCTTTTTTTGTTGGTATGTGATGGCAAGAGCATACTAAGAGTAAGCTTGGAAGTCTATAATGGAAAATACGTCGAACCTCTTCGTCGACGATATAACCAACTCCAACCCTCCACCTAGAATATTTCAGTGATCTTATTTCTTTTTAAGTTACTTTCGCTATATTACTGATCGCCTAAATAATGTTTTCGTTTTAGATTCTATCATTCTACTGATTTCTACTAAATGAACAAATAGGCCCAAAATGTAACCTTAGAGACTGGTTTATTGTTTTCTAGATAGGAAAATGTCTGAGAATACTTAATCCCCTCTTTCTGATATTTTATTCATCTTCTCAACCTATTTTCGATAAAATGAAGTCATTGGAATTTTCTTTATGTTTGAGAAATCCAAAATCCTTGCAAATAGTTCTTCTGAATTTAATATTGTTTTCCTGAATAACGTTGTTATATGGCTACGTACTTCCATGCGTTACTCTTCAGGTCCTTTGACTAGGTTCATGTCTATTTTTAAAAGCTTTTATTTAACTTGCCTCCATATCTGACTGTCCGTCTGTCTGTCCACAAATCTTGTAATCGATATTTAGTATATTTCTAGAGCACGTAGGAATCTCAAATTTTGTACACTTATTAGAACCTGATGAAAATGCAAGTTTGAGAAATTTTCAGACTTCGTGGTTGTCAGAATGACCAGGAACGGACGAATTTTCAAATTGCCTTTCAAAATTTTTGAATCAATTTTAATATGCTTCTAGATCATATGGAAGTATGACACTTTTAACATTCCCTCAGTCTAATAAACAATAAAAAATACACAGTTTGCAGACTTCTGGATGGTCGGAGAGGCCAGGAATTAAAAATTTATATATTTATTTTTAAATCTTATGTTACGCTACTTACAAGGAATTGACCAATCCGCCGCGAGCAGGCTTCCGTCTATTTAAAGCAGTGTCGGGCAACCGGTGTGCCGTGGCACACTGGTGTGCCGCGAAGAATTCTAGGTGTGCCGCGAACATTTTTGTAGGTATTTAGAACTTTTGGTTAAATTTAAAAATAATGTTTCAAAAAATATTTTTTATAATTTTTATTCAATTTTAATTTGCAAGGTGCTCAGGAGAACATTATCACTATCTCCACCAAGTTGAAAGCGTTTAAGGAAAAACTCAGTTTATGGAATTTAAACATTGCTAAAGAAAACTTTGCATCTTTTCCGATGGTTCAAGAGAATCCATCAAATTCTATTATCAAAAAAGAAGTCGAAGAAACTTTGACATTACTATCCGCTTCTTTTGATAAATATTTTCCTTACTTGGATGTTGAAAAGATGGAATGGGTAGTTAACCCATTTATGCACTGTGAAATTCAACATCTGGAAGAATAAATGCAAGAAAACTTAATTGATTTAAAAAACGATTTAGTTTTCAAAAGACTATTCACTGAAAAGGAGCTATCTGAGTTTTGGTTGTGCTTAAACTCCAAATTTCCTAAACTTAGTAATGCGGCCATCGAATCATTGTTGCCATTTGGAAGTTCCTGCCTGTGTGAGCAAGGTTTTTCAACACTCACAGAAATGAAGTCTAAGAAGCGCGAAGGACTTCAAATGATAGATGAGGAGATGCGCGTTTGTCTTTCACAAGTAGATCCCGGTATTGATTTGATATGCTCTCAAAAACAATCGCAATGCTCGCATTGATTATGTTAATTTAATATTGAAAATTAATAAAATGTGATATATATGTTTAAATTTTTACTAGTATTTATTGTTGTATTTTAATTACCTACGAGGAAATTTATAGTGAGAACCACAGGTGCGCCGCGAAAAAAAGAAATTAAGCTTAGTGCGCCGCAACTCGAAAAAGGTTGCCCGACACTGATTTAAAGCCTATTCCCCCGTGAACCTTTGATTCTAGGTTTTGTGAATTCATGACTAAAATATAACTAAATAATCAATAAATAAAAATACATAAAAAAAAAATATTTTATTTAAATGCACTAAAAGAAAAAAATAAAATATTTTATCTTCCGATAGGTGACGCCAGCCATCAGCAACTTTCAGTTGCACGATAAGAAGATGCCTTTTTCTTATTTTATTCACCTATTCCCAGTGCAATTTCACATTTGTACTTTTTTCACATCTTATCTTCTGTCATTGAGCAATCAGATATATCTGAGTGAAAATATTTTTTTTATTTATTAATTTTATTAAAATATACTTTACTTTTACTAGTCATGGCCTCATTTTTCGGCTTTATTTTATTGTGCATGTGAAGGGAGACGCCTACCTAATCCAAGACGTATTCTACCAATATCATGTGAAATTTTTGTGTGTATTAATAATTAAAAAATGAATCAAAATCAGTAAAGAAAGTTGTAAGAGACTCAAACCCCCTGTTGCAGTCCAGATAGATAAGTTACCGAATTTGGACAGTCATGAAAATTAAACACATTTATGAATCCTCATATAAGTAAAACGAAATATTCCTGTTTCTTTGAAAATATTAAATAATAATAATCATTAGAGATAACTTTGACAAATATTACAACACGAACTTGCAATGCGTATTTTTATTAAAAACTGAAAAGCTGAGCAAGTTTTTCAGCGAAAAACGGCTCTTCGACTGTTGGATTTTCAACACTAAAATTAGACATTTAAAAACATTTTAAAAGACAAATTGCTACAAATACTAAACGAAAATATGAAAATATATATTGAGAGAACTTCGTTTATCAGGGAGAGTCCCAGTGGTTTCCCCAATCCGATCAACAGATTGCTACAATTACTTAAAAGTATGTTTTGCTTATATAGTGTAAAATTAGTATTCAGAGTAACTATTGATAATATACTCTTTTGTCATAGTAGATATTATAAACATTTTTATGTTGATCATGTTTTTTTGTAGAAACTCTTTATTTTTAAAAATACAACTATTTAAAAAAATAGCACTGATTCCACATTTTCATATATAGAAGACACAAAATTTTATTTTGAAATAATGTGCATCTTCATTTTTTACTGTTAATTGATATTTAAGTTATATCCTCATCCTGACAATTTTAGGCATTTATAGAATATTATTTTTCTCTACTCTGAAAAACAAACTTGGGGGAAAACAGACGAAATAAAAGTTTTAAAATGCAAATTAAAGCATTTTGAAATTCATCTTTTTTAAATTTAATACTGTTGTAACTACATCGAAAGAAAGGTTAAAAAAACCGGTAGGGGGCAGAGACGCCGGAGGTCACGTTTGCGCCAGGAAATGCCGACCAATCAAAGAGTAACCCGCGCGGCTGGTGGCATCAGTAGGCTTTCTTCTTTGTTTACCGTAAATTGAAGTGATTCGCCCGGCTTATATATGTTTGTTTGCCTTATCTTCAGTAATGAATGAAGTCAAATTAAACTGGTTGAATAGAGAACCTTATTGATCCCGCTTGCTAATTTGTGGCCATCCTGTACACACCATTTTTTAAAAATCACATATCCGTAAGTATCTTTAGATTTAAACCTTAATTAAACGCGCCCGTTTTTTGGACATAGTTACTCGCGCCGAGCTTCCCGAGCTCGAACTTTATGATGATAAAAAATGATAAAATTATTTTTCAAAAAATAAAAATTTTATTTTACCTTAGTAGATAGACAATAAGGATTGAATTGATAGCAAAGTTTAAAATTTTATTTTCAAAATTACCAAGTCATGCATAAAAATATAAAAACATGGGTAAAAGCAGAGATTTTCGCAGGCTTTGCGCAAATTCTTTTATATCTAATAGATCGCCAATAGAAAACTGGAAATTTTGGCAAATTTGGTTTGAATGTTCTTATTGCATTTACAGCAAGTTATGGTTGACATGCGGTTCTTGGCGCAAGGGCAAATATAGCACCGTTTTACTAGCCATTTTCAGAGAAAAAAAAAGCTCTAAAATCAAACCTATATATTAAAAATTCAATTTATTATAAATTTGAAAATTAAATATGGATAAATAATTGAAAAACAAGTTTTAAAAGATTCCACAAAAACGTACCTGTGACGAGAGAGAGGCCAGGCAGCAAAGTGAAACCTAACCAAAAATGTTACGTCAGCACTCGCGACGCGCTTTTGAGGCACGCCGACAATTTTTTAATTTTTTTTTCATTCTCCTGCTGCCATTGCAGATCAAATATGGTTCAAAATGTCGATCTGCTGAATAAGTACAGCTATGAAAATTATCTCTTTTTTTATTTTTAAATTCTCGTTTTACATTTTTGAAAATTGAGATGAGCTTCGGAGGCTCGGCGCGAGTAAATAAGGGTTAAACATATGGATCACCTCGTAAACCCATCAATATTCCCCGGGTGAACTGCTACGACTACCAAAAATAATCCCTAACAAATTCTACAGCGGATTTCTTTCATTACTAGTTTACCCAAATAAAATAAACCTATTAAGCGCGATTTTCTTTCAAATAAAGCTTACTTCCCACTGTCCCTACTGCAATGAAAATAATTGGAAGGGCCTGGTTTATCAATTGTGAACCCTCCTAGAGTTTTCGCCAGTTGAATATCATATGCTGATTTTAAGTTTCACAATTTGGTATTGAATTATTCAGCTTCTATATCCGACACCGTGTAGGGTTTAATCTTAATTATGATATTAAATAAAACTATGGACAAAGGCCTATGTGGGCACTATAAACACATTGGGACATATGTTCAGAATATACTCCGTTGAAGTCCTTGATCTGTTCTAACTTTGGTCTCTGTGACGATGAGATCAATCAATGAAAGATATTTCCTCAATCAAACACCCGGTCAGCATGATGCCAGGTGATGTAGTGTGCATTATCCCCAACATGGAGACGGACGAGAGTGTTGAGATCCTAGGTGAGGTCTGGCTTCAAACTTCTCCAACATAACAATTCATTATCGCGATAGTCTCCGAGAAACCAAAACGAACAATAATCGACCATCTTGGAAACAGCCTGCGATCACATATTACTCTACGACGCAGAGATATTTCATTTTGAATAAATATTGTGTGAAATATCAATAGTTCAAAAGTTTCAGGTGAATCGCTTTGAAGAGGACGGTTTTTGTCTCTTCATAGCACCAACTGTATTTTCAATACTTTTATTTACCGAGATAGGCAATTCCATTTTAGATTAATAGGGGAGCTCATTGTAAATCCTGAACAATTGGTAACAAGAAAAATCAAAATAATTGAAATGTTGTGACATTTCGGTATCAGCTTTGTACCAAAACGTCACTAACATTCCAATAATAAGGATTTGCTTTTAATACCTCTTTTTTTATCTATAATCCAAATTGTACCCTATCATAATTGTAAATCCTCTCATTGGTGGCCTTATTACTATGAAATTATCCTCTTATACATCGAAAGTTTTCAAAAATAGTGTCGTCTCTATATGCCGACTTAGAGAGGCACAAAAGAAGTATCTTTAAAATAAAGGACGGGAGGTCAAAATAGACGTCAAAAACTAGACGACATAGACGACACAATTGTCCGTCTTTGCAAACTAGCGGACTCGGGTTGGTGACAAAGCCACAATAGCAGCTTTGGCAAACTGAGAACGTCTTATTTGATGGGAGAGGCGATTTTATTTATAAATTATAATCCTCTCAGAAAAAATACCACAAAAGAAGTATCTTCCACACATCTCTTTAGCTTTCCATATGGCATTATAACTTAAGATCCCATCTTCAACGCCATTTTATATCAATAAAGAAACATTGATAAATTGTCTTAGAAGGATCGAGTTATACCTTTACAATAATCCTTAGAAAATTAAATATGCGAGCATACATAGCTACGGACATAACATCGTTAGCGTGGAGCAAGCATGTCAAACTCAAATCCTAACACGGGCCAAATAAAAAAGTAATAGGATTATGTGGGCCGCAAAAAAAAAGAAAACAAGTAATTAAATTTTTATAGTAACATTTATGTAGGTTTATTTTAAAAAATACTAATAAGAAAAATAAAGTAAAGTTAATATTTTCTCCCTGATATTTGGCATCTCTTTTCTGCTACCATCTTTCCTACTTCGGGGGAAATCTTGTTCGCAGTGATTAATTTTAAAACTGACCCATGGTGAACGTCAGTAATTCTCGATCTGATTGGAGACTTATTTCCTTTCATAAGTGAAAATAACTGCTCGCACCGATAAGTACTTCCAAACATGGACATAATTTCATATGCTAATTTTCGAGTGTTTTCAAATCTGGCTGGCAAATATTTGTAAAATTCAGAAACGCCAACTTCAATGAATTTTGCCTTTAAATCTGAATCGCACTGGATATCTATTACCTCCATTTGCATATGATTAGGTACTGATCTAGGTAAAGAATATTTTCTTTAAACTTTAAGGCACACAATACTTATGGCGATGTACATACGTTATGTATGTAGGTATAATATTATCAAAACTTACGACTTATGTATGGCGACCAGTGGTTCGTTATTAATAAATAAATTATGTATAATTACAATTTTTAAAAATTAGGCTACAAATTTTTATTATTTTTTTTTTAATTTATATATTTTTTTAAATTAAAATATATTGTCTGGTGGGCCGCAAATTTATTCGTTGTGGGCCGCGTGAGGCCCGCGGGCCGCGAGTTTGACATGCTTGGCGTGGAGCGTTAGCCTAGTTACCAGCATTGCAGATAAATCAAGTTGAAAGAATAATCTGCACCAGGAACGTAATGGTTTCATGTAAGATTCTTGCGAGCCATTTTCAATAGTAGAGAGACATAATTTTAGAGATGTGATGGCCTGATGTATTCATTTTCTAAAACCTTGGCACCATATTTTACAAACCCGAAAAGTAATTTTAATTAACCAGTGTTCTGGAACATTTGAGTTGCTTCTATAGATGTAGAAATTTGATGAACTCACAGTAAAAAAATAGGTTCTATTCCTGGGAGATGTCACTTTTGAAATGTGACGGTCTGGTGTTATCATTTTCGAAACCTGGCCTAAGATTTTACACAAGTAAAACTCGACCCATGATTTTAACTAACCACACAATGTTCTGTAACATTTGAATACCTTCAAGAATTTTAGACATGTGATGCACTTACAGTGGAAGAAATCGTAAAGCCTTGCACACCATGATTATCATTGTATGTATCGTATTATCTAGGAATAAGCATCAATATACTTTCACATCTCGAAGTATCTGTGTTAGATTCCCGTCTATGGAATTAATTGAGCCCAGGAGATCGAAGAGACAGCAAAATGTCCTCATTAAACGGAAATTTAGAAAGGGAGCCTTGCGACCAGGAGCAGGCATTAATTGATCAATTAACTTCTCTCTAATTAATAAGGAGAGAAAAGACGATATCTTTCTCATTAATCCCTTCTCTATAACACAAGATCACCTAGTCTAATAATCTAAATAGTCTTAATTTATGAGAGATAGAGAAAATTAACTAGAACATAAAAAAATAATAGTTTTAATTAAGTGTGCTGAAAACTTTCGGTGAATAAGTAAATATAAGATTTACTAGAATTAAAACCACAAATCTCGGATTAACAAACAAATCAGATTTAAGACCTGCCGGATTTAAAATGTAATCGGATTTAGGTCATATATATAACGAATTTTTGAAAAACAAACCGTGTATTTATAATACATACTAGATATAAACCCAAATAGGATTTAAGATATGCAGAATTTTAAGACCTACTGAATTTAAATCCATATTGGATTTAAGACCTGTCGAGATTATAGTGCGATCGGAATTGAGACCTATATACGGGATTTTTAAAATCTGTCCGGATTCCACTGGATATAAACCCAAATCAGATTTGCAACTTGCCAGATATACATAAAAAACATATTTGAACCCTACTGGAATTATAGCCAAATCGAATTTAAGACCGATATTGTAATGTCGGAAATTCTACTCAACAGAGTTATTTTACAAATTGATTGTAATCAAAACTGAAATTTTTATTTATATATGTAACGAATGAAGACATTAAGACGCGAATGTTTCTTTACATGAATAAATAAAACTTTTACTGTCCTTCCTGCGATGAAAAAATATTGGGAGGGCTTGACTCATCAGTGGTGAACCCTTCCAGCGGTTTCGCCAATTTAATCTACCAGACCGCTTCTTTACAACTCTAATACTGTATTGGATCATTCTGCTTTTAAATGCTGCACTGAAGGGTGGGATCTTCGAAATAATATTTGAGAAAACTATGGACATAAGCTTTTAGGATAGTAGAATAAGATTTAAATATTTGCATCGAGCAATGCTATTCAATTTTTCATTGCAGGAAGGACAGTAGAAGTTTGATTTTTTTATGAAAAAAACATTCGCGTCTTAATGTCTTCATTCGTTATATATAGATGGCGCGTTATTGCTTTGTATTAATTTATATATATATCGATATTTTATATTTCATAATTATTATTTTAGCACAATTTATTACCATTACCATACCATTTATTTTCTAAATAAAATATTATAACTAAAGACTTTATGCTGCAATAATAAAAATTAAAATGGGAGGGCATGAAAAATAAATGAGGGCAAACCAAATTTACTTGGAACTACCTTGGAGAGAAAGGGAGTTGGAAATATAGACTAGTTCTTAAGGAACCTGAGTTAACTAAATAATTAATATGTTAAATTTCAATTTTTTAAGCAATATAATACAAATCAACAAAAATCATGAGACTGCCGAATTTTTCGCATTAGTTTAGTTGTTATGGGAATGGAACACCACAGAAAACAAACCGATTTATTAAAACTTTCAAATTTCGAGGTATATATTAAATAGGTTTTGCTGTATTAGATTTATCATTTTTTTATCATTTGATGTAATTTATTTGAATTCAAGTGAATAGAGCCCTAATCTTATAACGAAATTTGAAACTGATAAGTCAGGCACTCCCATTAATTTTACATCGCAGAATAGACAACAGTAGGAAATTATTTTATATTTTAAACCAGCCGAATGACCCGGGGAACTTCCAGGTTTACCTGAAGGACCTGTGATGACACATTAAGAGTATAGACAATGACCTAAAAATTGCAATGGGTATATTCTGACTGCCTAGAATCGGCATTTCAAGTAAGGTTAAGTAAAAATACTTTCTAAGTATATACGTTCGGTGAGATACACACACGGAAAAATTCTAGGCATTCATAGTAAATTCCAAACATAAAGTTTTCACAGATAAGTAATTCTATATGTAGGTATTATATAAAGATATTGTAAATTATTATCTTTATACGAAAAAAAGGACAAAATAATTAAGCACCTTTCCCTCACAGAGCCACAGAAATGCTACGCCAACAAACAGGACCACAACCCCCCTCCCCTTCCAAGTACTAGATCAATACATTCAATTGCCATTCACGCTCTCGGCGCATTGTGGAATATATTGCATTCTCAGCTAAAGTGGGATATAAAATATATATGGTATAAAACATATGGGTCTAGAACTACAGGCAGCCTTAAGCTTTTTTTAACTATAATGTTTCATTTTACATTTAGAATACTTCCGAATGTTCTTACTGCAAAGGAAAAAATATATACCCCTAACTACCACAAAAGAATAGCCCACTCATTATTTTATCATTACAGTGAAAACAGTAGGAGAGAGAAAGAGGCGTTTTTCATTTGTGAAAGAAAAAAAAGTGTTTTAAAGAGTTTCATGACTTGTATATAGATGGCGTGCTATTACTGTATGTCTTTATAAAGGTTTTACTCTAGAAAACATCATTATTATCAATAAATTATAGATTATTAAATATATTTTTATGTCATCTATAGAATACATTTGTTTCATTTTAGGAACTATATTTATCATCAACATTATCTCTGCAGGCCTTTCTGCGATTATACGAGTAGAAAATATGACCTCTCTCAAAGGTTTCACCAAATTATGGGATTTTAAATAATTTTTCGAAAATACGGAAAAGGGATTACCACGAATGAGCCAAGCCCTCTCATATAAAATCTTCTATCATCGCAATAAGGTTTGCAGAGGCAGCGTTGATAATTAATATAAAAAGCAACATTTATGCCAAAATTGGGTGAAAAATTATATAATGATTATTATCTTTACCAATTGATTCCTTTGAAAATGTGAAGTGTCGTCTTAGAAATAATAACATAATTGAACCTTCCTTAAATAAATATATGCCATGGTATAGTTATATATCTAGAAAGATTTTGAGTTATATTCGAATTATTTTCTATCTCGAACGCACTGACGTAAAGAGAGTCATCCAAAATTAGGATATCCTCAGGTTGGAAAATCGTTTATAACCATGAAATTTCGAATTCATGATATACAGTTTGCTTTTGACATTTCTATGGTCTATCTTGCTAACATGTTTCATCGTGTGAAAAGTTATCATCTAAATACTCGATCCATTTTTTCAAACAGCTTCCATATAGATAATAAAATGTGAGGGACGGCATATTTTTTATTAACGGGGGACCAAGAAACAAGATCTTGCATCTATATAGGTAGAAATTATATGTGGGAACTTTATCAAATCGATATACCTTCATTACTGGTCCGAATGAACAAAAAAGATGTTACATATAAACAAAAAACCTTGCATTTTTTTTATTTATTTGGATTTGATATTATCGCTAATGCTAATAGAGTAGTGTCAAAATAAATCAAATTTTATGCATGTTGTTCCAATAATCATATTCAATACTGTCTCTTTTTCTGATGGGTTTGGTGGAGGAATGGCACACCCACCGTTGGATCGAATCCCGCTTTAGGCACTTTCTTTTATAAATAAATAAAAATGCTTCTTCAATTTTTCTTCGATTGTTGAAAATGTTCAACCCCACCAGTGAATTAAAACTAAACGATGCTTGGGTATCCTATAAGTGTGTAAATTGAACTGTTTTCTGCATGTGCAGACATGTGGTGCCCCACACATACTTAAATAAAACATTTCGCCTACCACCCACCACGATTATAATGGCCTGTAACATGTATGCTTGGGACAAGTATGGCTTCACCAGACAGACGTGGTTTCATCTCGTAGGTCATATTACCCTCAGAGGGCAGATGACAATACGATAGGAGGACTTTTGTCTCTCCTGCTTCCTTATTCAACTGTCTTGTCCTCTACTGTCTTACATATAAAGAATGGAAAGGAATAACCACAGTCTATTGCTGTCAGTACATCACTCAGATCTTAACGGCACATCACCCGCGGTTATCTACAGGATTGCATAGAACAGTGGGAGTAGGTGGAACATCCTTTCTTTCAACTAGATATCAAAAGATTTGTAGGATAGAAGGCATAATGGTGTCCAAAATTAAGTGAAAACGCTCTTTCAATTAGAACTCTATGTTTGTTGAAGATAGAAAAAAATTGGAAAATAATACTTTATATTAAAGATATTATCCACATATTCACTTAATTACATAAATTTCTTTAATTGAACTTGAAAAAAGTAATTTTAAAAAGTGCTGGTTCACTCAAATTAAGGCACAAGTGTAAGTTAAACCGTAATTCACTTTCCAAGACGAATCCAAAAATGTGTTAGGTTTCTGGATTTGTCCAGTGATTAAGAAAGCAAACAAGAGAAAAATTGTGAGATTCAACAAATAGTTTTTGACTTCGATATAAGGGTTAATTTTAATGAAATACCGCTGAACAAAGGAACGCTCTCTCCGCCCACGCTGAGTGAATCGCTATTGATTGAAGGCATTATATAGATTAGGTTGCTCTCTTAATGAACGTAGTAAATATATTCAGAACTTGCAGTGGTAATTGCTCAAATGTCTTAGAATATCTACAATCCGCATCGAAATTTACAATGATCCCGCTTATATAGTGATGTGATTTTATCAGTTAATATTAATTTTTAAAAGAAAAAGTAAATTAATATCAATTTTATATATTATCAGTGATGCTCATAATGATAATTATATTAATTAGATAAAATAATAGTAGTTGGATAAACTGTCACTGGTGCATAGACAAAACATTTATTTATCTCGTTTATTATAAATTCGTAATGATTTATCTTTAAAATATATGCTTTATTTGTCAATATAAACAAATGATGTTACCTAAGAGAAGTCTGTACAATTATGAAATAATTGCTTCCAAATTATGTCGTTCTCTCCCTATTTTTAATCTCAGGTGTATCTATTTATGCAACTTGTTTGTTCCGGCATCACTTTGGAACCCGACACAGTGGGGTGGCACTAATTATCTAAGTGAAGGACAATTAACTGGCGTCGGGTGTCACCTAAGTAGGGCCTTTAGGATTACAACATTGTTGGAAGACTTCATTGTATCCTTTGGTAACGTACCAGTGTCTCCCGAAATAGCTACATTGATAGGCCTCTCGGTAGAATGGAGCTTCTTAAATGCAGTAGAACTTCTATGAGAGGACACTCGCGATAGAGGACACCTCTCTACGAAGGACAGTTTTCATTTGAAAAATTTCCATTTTCACTATTTAATAACTCTAAAAAGACACTTTGGGTCTGAAATTAGGTGTCCCTTTGTTGTATATATATTAATTAATTGTTACCACAAATTGTGTGTAAGCTCACAGGTAAATAGGCGCTAACCAAAACAAAAAAAGGTTCATTGTTCAATATTTGTTTACCTTTTATATTTTGTTCTCTCTCTTGTAAATCAATAAATATAATGTTTAATTAATAATTATTGGAATCAGTTTCATTAATAATTCTAAAAAAAGTCAACAAATTGGTAGCAGAGCGTGGTTATTTTATATAAAGCTCAAAAGCGAAAATATTTTATCTGAATATTAAGCAAGAAGTTTATTCTGATCGGGAAACTGAAGCACTTCTAAGAAGATTAAAGGTATTTATATAGATTAAGTTAAATTATATCTATATATTGCATGTTTAAAAGCTACCCAATATATACATAAATTTAAAATATATATTTGTTTTCAAATTATATTGGTTTGTTTATATTAGATCAAAAGGCGAAAATGGCTGAATATAATTTTTTATCCCAAAGAAAAATTGAACCATTAACAGGAACAAATTATTAAATATGGGCGTTAAAAATCGGCGCAGTTCTGAGAAAAAGAAAATTATTTAAATGTGTAATTTCCGATCCACATAACCTGATATGGAAGACAAAAGTTCTTGGAAGATTTGGAGTGATAAAAATGATGAAGCTTCTGGGATAATCATCAGAACATTGACTATATAATGAACAAGCTGGAATGTTCATAGGAGAAACAAATGCTAAGAAAGTATGGGACTCACTGAGAAAAACATACACAGGCAATTTGGAAGATAAAATTATTGATATAGGCTTAGAATTAAAGAACAATAAAATGAAAGATAATGAAACTGTAGATGAATATATAACAAGGGCAAAAAATATTGCTGCTAGAAGTTCATCATTAGGGCATCAATTTACCTCAAGAGAACTTAATTTCATATTGTCAGAGGCATACATACAAAGTATGAAAATATTGCTATTGTCTTACGATCTAAGAGAGAGGCAGCAGTAGAAGAGATTCAAAAAACACTAAGAGAAAGGATTCAAGAAGAAATATGAGATTAAATCAATCGGTTGAGAATGGGCATGAACAGGCATACAGAATTAAAGATAGAAAAGTTAAACAATTTCAGCCAAAAAGATGTTTTGTTTGTAATAAAAAGGGACATCTAGCTAATGATTGCTGGTTTCGAGATAATCAGAAACAAGGATATCACAAGAAATGGACTCCTGATTATAGAAATCACAAATACAATAGGGAACATTCAAATAACCTAGTAGATACTGTGAAAAGTGGAATTAATAAGCAAGCATTTGAAACATATGTAAAAGAATTTGAAGATTAACCAGATGGGAGGAATGATAGGCAAATATGGTGTATAGATTCAGGATGCACTGCACATTTAACCCCAAACATAACTTTGATGGAAAATGTGGTAGATTATGAAAGTAAAATCAACCTAGCTGAGAAGGGCAAAACTACCCAAGCCATAGCCAAAGGAGATATGAGACTTACTACATGTGTGTGCAGAAGTGAAGGTCAAGAAAATATTCGCATCAAAGATATCTTACATGTACCAAGTTTAAGGAATAATTTCTTGTCAGTATACGAATTAGTCAACAAAGGAAATTCAGTTATTTTCAATAAGAATGGAGCGAATATTTATAATAAAGGGAATGATTTAGTTGCTGAGGCATATATTAAAGATAGAATGTTTATGATGGAAACAAAACTAAGAAATGTACCAATATAAATACACATTTATCAGATAAAAATAGCAATATAAGTTTATGACATAAGAGATTAAACCATATAAATGAAGAATACATGAAAATATTATTCAAGGACACATTGTAAGAGGATTGGATCTAAAATTCGAAAGGTTACCAGAGTGCGAAGCATACATAATGGGAAAACTGGTGCAGAAGCCATATAATATTACGGAAAATATACAGTTAAGCCCCTGCAGTTGATTCATATGGATTTATGTGGACCAATGCTATGTCAATCTTTAGGAGGATCTAAGTATTTTCTTGTTATAGTAGATGATTACAGTAGAAGAATCTTTGTATATTTCCTGAGGTAAAAAGATGAGACCTTTGAGAGATTTGAAGAATTTAAAGCAAGAGCCGAAAACGAATTAAGTCTTCGAATAAAAGATGTAAGAACCGACAATGGAACTGAATTTTGTAACTCTAGATTTGAAGGACTTTTTAAGAGAAGTGGGATCCATCACCAACTTACCACCACATACTAACCACGAAGTAATGGAGTCGCAGAGAGAGTGAATAGGACTCTTATAGATACAGCAAGAACCTTACTAATTGTTTCACTGAAGTTTTGGGCAAAGGCAATTGTTACAGCTGTGTACATTAAGAATTGTACTCCCCACAGGTCTATCAAGCACCATACACCTATGCAGAGATGGAATGGCAGGAAACCATCGGTCTAACACATTCGAATATTTGGATGTCTGACACATTGGCTTGAGAGCAAACCAAGAAGAAACAAGTTTTCACCAAAGGGTAGAAAGGGAATATTTATTGGTTATTCCATTAAAAGAAAATCCTACAGAATATATGATATAACGACAAAGAGAATTCATGAAGTCAGATCAGTAAAATTTAGTGAAGATAAGAGAGGAATTGATTATGCAAATGATATTCAGGAAGATACTAATTGTGCTAATTTGACCAATAACAGAAATTGTGAAGAAAGAGTTGAAGACGTTCTTATCTTGAAAGAAGACAATCCTGTCACAGAGAGTGAAATGAAGTCTCAGGAGGATACTTCAGTAAAACCAGGTGGTGACACTGAAAATGACTCAACACAAACTGAACCAATAGAGGAAAGATGCGCAAAAGGAGGAAGAAAGAAAGGAGAAACAGTGAGCATCTTAGAAGAACGGCACAAAGCAAGACTTGAAGAACAAGAAAGAAAATTGATTGGAGAAGGAGTTCGACGCTCACAAAGAATAAAGGAGAGGAATGATGCAAACTTAATTATGGAAATATATCAATTTATCCCGGAGAACTTTAAAGAAACAATGGATAGTGGAGAAAGAAATGAATGGCACAAAGCAATGGAAAAATAGCTCAGTGAGATAGAAAAACATAAAGTAGGGACACTAGTACCAAGGTAAAATGGCATGAAGGTCATCAATAGTAAATGGATCTACAGTACAAAGAAAACATCAAATGACGGCATATATAAAAGAAAGGCCAGACTGGTTGCTGTTGGATGCAATCAAAGATATGGTGTGGACTATAAGGAATCTTTTTCACCTGTACTCAAAAAGGAAAGCTTGCGAACAATAGTAGCTCTTGCAACACAACAGAATTTAATCATAAAGATTTATGATGTAAAGACAGCTTATCTCTATGGTGAGTTAGAAGAGACAGTATACATGAGACAACCAGATGGTTTTATGCAAAACGGAGAAGAAAACAAAGTGTGTAAATTGGAAAAAAAGCCTGTATGGTCTACCACAATCAGGAAAATGTTGGAACAAAAAGATCAATGAAATTTTATACCAGTTGGGAATGATTAGAACCAAATGTGATCCATGTGTCTATAAACTCCAGAGAGGAGAAGTGTATGTAATACTGGGTCTATATGTAGATGATCTCATCATTGCTGGAACTAGTAAGGAAATTAATGACAACCTAGTCTCAGAAATAGAAAAATATGTTACACTATCAGAAAAGAAAGTTAGCGAACCATTTATTGGAATTGAAATAAAAAGGGCAGAAGATGGATTTTATCTATCTCAAACTCATTATATTGATACAATTCTTCACAGATTTGGACTGGAAGAATGCAACAGTGTGCAGACACCTGGAGATCAAAATCAAAATTTGGATGAATATTTGGACTCTAAGCCAGTAGATAAAACTGTATACCAGGAAATGATTGGATCATTAATGTACCTTTCTACGGGTACTCGACCGCACATATTCTTCAACGTCAGCAATTTATCACAGTATAGTAATGATCCAAGAGAAATACACTTAACTGGAGTTAAAAGGATTTATAGATATCTGAAGGGAACAATAAATAAAATGTTGGCATATAAGTCAAAATACAACAATATCAAAATAAGTACTGATGCGAGCTGGTGCACAACCCGAAACGCAAAATCCTATTCAGGCTATACAGTCAAACTTGGCAACAACTTAATAAACTGGAGAAGTAGAAGCAAAATTCAGTAGCCTTGTCTACATGTGAAGCAGAACTTATTTCAATATGTGAAGGCCTTTCAGAAGTATTATGGTTAAAGGGATTACTAAAAGAACTTTGCAAAAATTTAACTTTCCCAATTACTTTGAAAAGTGACAGCCAGGCTGCAATAAACTGGATACAATCTGACAAAATTACTTCACGAACAAAGCACATAAACCGAAAGTATTATTTTGTGAAAGAGGAAATTCAAAAAGGAATCAAGCTGGAATACACTAAAAGTGAAGACATGGAGGCGGATATACTAACGAAGAGTCTACCTAGGGACAAACTACGGAAATGTGCAGATAGCCTTGGACTTGCTGATTAGGGCTTACTCACAGGGGAGCGTATGTTGTATATATATTAATTAATTGTTACCACAGAGTGTGTGTAAGCTCACAGGTAAATAGGCGCTAACCAAAACAAAAAAAGTTCCTTTGTTTAATATAAGTTTACCATTTATATTTTGTTCTCTCTCTTGTAAATCAATAAATATAATGTTTAATTAATAATTATTGGAATCAGTTTCATTAATAATTCTAAGCAAAGTCAACACCTTTACAGGGAGGTAGTTTCTACTGTATATCAACTATACTCAATATAATCTTCTAGTTACCTCTAGTTGAAAAAATACCCTTTTTGTCCCCGTACTATAACAAATATTATATTCAAATAAATTTAGAATTCTAGATATTCGTATATCAATTCCACTAATATATGGAATTATTATATTATTGTATCCTTCTGCAGTTTTATTCGAATTTGGTCTCTCTATTTCATATCTTCTAATCCATTTATTTACGAAGCCAACTGGGTATTCGATTGTTCTAACTCCGCTCTAATTTTCTTTATATCTTTTTAAAATATATATTCAATATTATATGTTAAATATAAAAATATATTTATGATTGACAAAAGTTTTAGTGGCTTTGGTATAAAATTATTTTCGTGAAACGTATAATTGAAATATAATCCAAGATATAAAAAAAATGTATAAATGTGGTGGAAGAATGATGTTAATTAGCGGGGCTTGAAGTGAAATCAAATAATTATAACAAAAATATATTCGGCAATAAATTGCAAATTTATGTTTAAAATAAGTTATACTCACAGTACAAAACGATTCGTTGGAGTGTAGCGGAAAGTTCGCACTAGTTAATGTATCCATGGTCACATCCATGGTGATGGTTGGAATAGGCACAGTCGTTGGGGGGAGAAGTTCTCGTTATCAGGTGAAATGTAGGTATTTGAGGCGAGCTCATTGGATTGGTGATAGCAAGTGAGTTTTGTATTACATGATGGCCAAACTGGCGAGTTGAATTGTATCTACGTTTAGAGGATGTTGCACTATAATCATGTTACGTATGAAAATTTAGTATATATTGAAATAAATTACTACACACACACACACACACATATATATATACAGTATATATATATTAGAAATGGCATATCCTGACCAGGAGCACATGTGCTTTACAGAAGGCAGAGCGCCATCTGGTGGAACAGAAATAAACTAAACATTGATTTAGCCTGTTCCCTGATATTTGGCCAACCCAATTTCTTGATAAATCAAGAAAAGCCATCCACGAACGCGTTTCGCGCTTTTGGCGCTCGTCAGCGTGGAGTAGGCTGAACCACTGCGACCAAAGAATATTTTTTGGTCCCAATGGCTTTCTGAAAAACCAAGAAATGGGTATTTAAGGCCAAACTTGCATAAATACGCTTAGCACATTAAAAAACGAAAGAAAAAAATAATTTCTTGGTTTTTCAGGAAGCCATTGGGACCAAAAAATATTTTTTGGTCGCAGTGGTTCAGCCTACTCCACGCTGACGAGCGCCAAAAGCGCGAAACGCGTTCGTGGATGGCTTTTCTTGATTTATCAAGAAATTGGGTTGGCCAAATATCAGGGAACAGGCTAAATCAATGTTTAGTTGATTTCTGTTCCACCAGATTGCGCTCTGCTATCTGTAAAGCACATGTGCTCCTGGTCAGGATATGCCATTTTTAATATTGATTTCAACACCTGATCTTTTTATCTTTTATTTTTTTTCTTTGTTTTTTAATATATATATATATATTTTTTTTTTTTTTAATAAATAAGGCATATCCTGACCAGGAGCACATGTGCCTTTTAGATGGCAGAGCGCCATCTAGTGGAACAAAAATCAACTAAACAACATTGATTTAACCTGTTCCTTGATATTTGGCCAAGCCATTCTCTTGATAAATCAAGAAAAGCCATCCACAAACGTGTTTCGAGTTGTTGGCGCACGTCAGCGTGGATCAGGCTGGCGAGTTGAATTTTATCTACCTTTAGGGGAAGTTGAACTATAATCATGTTAAATATGAAATTCTAGACTCAATATTCGGTGCGACACGAGCTGATTTTCAAAATTTTCTGGTCAAATATTTTTGTCACCTGCTTATTTATTCTGTATCAATGCCTCGCCGAAAGATTCGTGCTCATTACGAAAATATGTCAGAGGTTGTATCATTGGATTGAAAGAGGCTGGTTGGTCATATCGACTAATCGCGCGACATCTGTATCGAACTGATGCTGTTATTATATGATATTGGCAAGAGTGCGTGAACAACGGAAGAATAAAAAGTTTGGATGGCAGCTGTCGACCAATAGACACAACAGAACGGGAAGACAGAGCATTCTCAAAACGGTTTTAGTAGAACCGGACTCGACGTTATCGACCATTCAACGTGTGACCGGCTCACAATTATCCAAATAACCATCAACAGACTACTTAAAGAGCAGAATATAAGAGCACGACGACCGTTATGATGCCTACGCTTAACACCCGTATACTGACAAGTTCGACTACATTTTTTTCGGGAGCGATTAACTTGAAACTGCGCTGACTGGGGACGTAAAGTTTTTAATGGCTAGTCCCGTTTATTATTCTGTCCTGACGACCATCGCAAACGTGTCTGGAGACGTCCTGGACAGCGTGTGTATCCTGTCTTTGCTTTCGAACACCACACGGGTCAACAACTGGGCGTTATGGTCTGGGGTGTCATTTGCCATTTGATTGAAAGACCCCATTGGAGTAGTCATTCCTGGAACCCTGACAACCCTGTACATAGATGACATTCTGCTGACTTTTTTTGCCGTTCCTATTACATCACCCCTGGCTTACTTCCGAACAAAGCCCGGTCACACATGGCACGTATTACTATGCTTTGTCTTCCATATTTCCGAAATCTTCTGTGGCCCCAGCAAGGTCGCCTGATTTCTCACTAAAAGAGTATATCTAGGAGATAATGGGAAAAAGATTGCAACAATTTCGCAATATTGACTATTCAGCCTGAGAGTTGGAGATATTTTGGCAACAAATTCCGCAGCACACCATCCGCAGTCTTTATCAGTCCATGACACGCCGGGTGCCAGCCTGCATCCATGCCAGTGGGGTCCAACGACATATTGACTTTTTCAATTTATCGCTATCAAACTCTGTATTAAAACATTTAATTGTTATGATAATTCATTCTTTTTTAATCCTATACATCTTCTTCACATACAATAATTTCCCCCAATCGGAAAACTTCTTGGTGTGTCGATTTTTTAAATTTTAGAGTGCATTTATAATCGATCACACATTTTTATTGAAGCGTATAAAAGTTCCTGCAAGTTAATATAAACAGATTGGATCTACTAAAGTTAATAGCTTTGGCAAAATAGTTAATTTAGTTTACTCTAAATGTTAAAGCTGTTGCAATCCAGATTTAGTGGGGCGATACAGCTACTCATTATGTTTAGAGAAGTTTTATGCATGGCTAGGCGTTCTTTCTCTATAAAACATCTGTGGGTGACATTTCTGGAGATTGAACGCTCTCATTTGAAAGAGATATTCTTATCCTAATTATGTATTTATTTATTTTTTAATTTTCTTCCCATTTTTCTTTTCAAGCATTAAAAAGAATTTTCTCATCAAATTAGTTTTTATTTATGACCCCTTAAAAATATATAAATATATAGATAATAGAGAATAAATATTTCTGAAATTGCATGAATAAAAATGTTTCGAATTTTCGAAATTATTCGCCTTCTCTTTACCAGTTTATTTAACAAAGGAAATGTAACGAAAAATATTCCTTGTGCAAACAGAATTTTCAGCACAATATTAAATATAACATATAATAACCTATTTTTATATATATGCCAATATTTTGAAAATAGAACAATCCATAAATAAATCTTTAATTGAAGGGGCATATTTTTGGCGTTCATCCAACTGAAATATTGTTAAAATAAATGATTTTTTGATCCAATATATGCCTTTTTAATTAAATATGCGAATATATTAAAAATTTTCAAAATGTGTCCATTGATTACAAATATATTATTACAAAATATATCTTTTGGAGGTATAATGTATTTTTTAGAGATTTACATAGTAAAATATTTAATTATTATTTGTGAAAGAATATAAATTGCTATAAATTTTTATTTGAATATTTTCCATAATTATTTTCTCTCTCTTTGGGGTTTCGAACAATATAAAATATGTACATACCTACAAAAAACTAGAAGCCTAGGTTAATCCTACATGCTATTAATTTCACTGGATAACATTGCTCTAATATCCCATATTTTTAGAATATAAGCTAAGATCTCTCCATCATATAATTTGATGGAAAACTCTTGAAAACAAACATTTGGTGAAATATAAAGTTAGGAGCTATCAATAATTACAAACCGTTTAGTATTAAAACCACCAATCTGTTGGAAATTATATTGCTGAGTCTTCTATTGCTGTCAAATGTGATTGGTCGTTAAAACTTGATATCCGCCTTTTTTCACAGGAAGTTGTTTATTTGGGAACAGAAGTGAAAATCGTGTTAATTTTTTCCCTTTTATATATTGGTCTTGTATGTTTTTAAAAATAATAAGTCAATAGAAATGTATCCATAAAGGATTAATTTGAATCAAACTCTCCATATTTATTCATATAATTTTATCGATGCAGTGAAACCTCAGTAGAAAATGTTTTTTTTTTTTAAGAAACGCACGCGTGCGCTATAAATAGTATACTCGTAAATATTTCTTCTGTTCTCAAAGCTTATATTCACACGTATTTCAAACTCGCAAAACTCTTGGAAGGTTCAGCACTAATGAGCTAGGTTATTTTTTTTTTATCATAAGAGTAAGGGCAATTTAAAATTATTTATTTGAAAAGAAACATAAACGCTTATATTTCTAAACAATTCATTAAAATCTAACTTCATGTGGAGAAAGCGAGTTAGTGTCTGTAACAAAGATGCTTATTGCTGAACTAGCGTTGTTTCTTCTTTTGACATTATGGAAGGACGACTTAAGAACGATATCTAGAAACAACTTCAAATTGAAATGTATCGTAGATTACAAGATCGAATCCCTGCCAATATTGTGTGGCAGAAGATTTTAATTAAATTCTCACTTCGTTTGTTTGTCCTGACGGCTCTCTATCGCCTGGCTTTTAATTTATTTGGACTACACTTACGTCCACAAGACAAACAGCGGTCGCAACGGGGTTAGACAAACCAATCTCGCAGCGTAGAGGAAAAACAATTATCAGCCTCTGGATGCAATACAGATTAATAATCATTTCCCCAAAATATATTTTGTTTATTTAATTTCAACAGTTTTTTATTTTGAAGGTTTTTGTCTTTTGAAATTTCGTTATAGCGCTCATCTGGGAACTTAGTCATATGCCCACATTATAAGTTGGTAATATAAAAAAAAAAAAAGAAATTTCGAAGTGAACTTTAAATGATAATTCTAAAAATAAGGACGTTATATATATATATATATATATATATATATATATATATATATATATATTGGCGTACCATTTGAATAACGAAATATATTTATTTATTAACACAAATGTTAAGTGAATTTATTTTATGAATACGCTTCCTCTAGTTTTGTGGGCAAATAAAAATAATATTTTGCTGGCCAATATACCAGAAAGTCTGGAATTTCACTTAATTCGGGAGTTTTCGCTTATCCATTTATGTAGAATACATGTGGCCCAATAAAAAAGAACATAATAAGCGGGATAATCTTATATAACGAAGTTTTGATTCAGATAATCCCAAAAATTAACTGATGAAATATAAACAAATCGTTTCATGCAGGCCAAGGGAGTTGTCAATTTCAGCAAGAATATCTCAGGTGTAGTTCAAACTGTGTTGAATAATAAATAATGTCTCATGTCATCGAAGAACATCTTCATATATAGGTTTATTGATGGAGTGGAGAGCTCTTTCATTTAATAATCCTTTAAACACTTGTCTTGGGTGAAGTGGCCTCCGTTGACATTATAATTAGATGGAAAACACCATTTTTCAAGTTGATTTTAAAATTGAGATATAAATTATTTGCATCTCATCCCTTCTTTTAAACACATTGTTAATATAAATTCTATCTAATATATAAGTAGGCATGCCCAGGCTACTCAATCGAGAATTTAAATGGCAAAACGCCATCTATCACACACACAAAAAAGCCTTTATTAGGGACTTGCCCCATACATATTCTCCCAATTGGGTAAGGTAATAATCATCTTGTGTTATTTACATAGAAATTGGACTGGCTTTACTCTCCGTCTCAAAGTCATTCACTTGTTCACTGGTCCTTAAATAATGATGATCTAAAAATTTATAGTAAGCTATTGCCTTAGATTTGTTAGCTGATATTTTTGAAAGCAATACGTAAGGTGAAGTGTTGGTACATTTAATTTATTGATATAGGGCCTTCCTCTCTGCATCAAGGGCTGTACAATTAAGCAGGTAATGGGGGAGTTCTTCAGTAATTTCTTTGTCACATAGTGTACATATTAAGTTTTTGGCCTCAAACGTCAGAACGTGTTTTATTTATTTTTTTTTGAAGACTGTAAATATTTTTCTCGATTGAGCTATACATCGTTTGACTGGTAAAAGGAAATCATCGGTTAGGTAGCATTCTGTTTCTATTTAGGTATGGAAATTTTAATAATGTGATAAAGTTTTGAATTTCTTATTCTTGATTGGTCTTCTTGTATCGATTGATCTGAAATTGTCCTAAAAATCAAAGGAATATAACTTTGCAATATAATGTGATCCGAGCATCCAATGAGCCATGAAAAATCGGCGTTATTTAGTATATTTGTTAAACTCTTTGTAAATCCAATATTTTGTTTTGTGGAGGTATAAACATCCCACAAGTGAGCCAAACAGATTGAAGGTAATCTCGTAGTGTCCAATTTTAACATTCTTAGGCAGAATTTTAACAATAGTTTCTTTGCCATGACTGCGAGAGATGTTTTTCCTGTTTCTATCCTTAAAATATATTCTGGGTTATAATTTTGGAGATTTAGATATCGTCTCAGAAAGGTATTTTGGATTTTATTCAATATTAACTCTTGTTCATCTGACCATATTGGAGAAGCATATACAGTGGTACCTCGACATATGAGTTTAATTCGTTCCGCAACCTTGCTCGTATCTTGAATTACTCGTATCTCGAAGCAAATTTCCCCATACAAAACAATTGAACTACCATTAATCCGTTCCAACCTCCAAAATGTCACCCCAGTTATTTTTGTTACGTAGTTTTGAATAATAAAAACGTATTTATAAATATCAAATATTTATTGCACAAAAGCAAAAAAGAGAATGTAAAGAAATAAATTAGATATTCTCACTGGTCTTTGCCTTTTTCGCTACATTTTTCTCGCTATAACCTGTAGGCCGTTTAGAAAAAAACATGTCCAAGGAGGTTCGTTTCTTCCTCCCTCTCAGAATGTTCCGGAAATGAGTTAGGCAAGTGTCATTAAAAAGGTCAGATGCACGACCTGTTGCAACTTTTTCTGGGTGTTTTTTTTTTCCACGAACTGTGAAACTCTCTCCCACATTCCTAAGATCTCCTTTATCTCACCTGTAGAAATAACCTCCTCCTCTGACTGGTTTGTGGCCTGGCATCATCTTCTCCTCTGCCGTTATATATGTTCTATTCGGCATCTTTTTCTAGAAAAGCCCTGTCTCATCACAATTGAAGACTTGCTGAGAGATGTATCCTTGGGCTTTTATTAGATCGGAAAATGTTTTTATGTAATCCTCAGCTGCCTTCATATCTGAACTTGCTGCCTCACCATGTCTGACAACGGAGTGAATACCGCTCCTCTTTTTAAAATTCTCAAACCAGCCCCGGCTGGCTTTAAATGACTCTTCCGATGCCTCGTCGATGGAAGTCTGCGGAGTTTGCTTCAGCAAATCTCCGTAGATCGCTCTTGCCTTCTCACAAATGATGGTCTGCGTCAAGGTATCTCCTTGGAGCTGCTTTTCTGTCACCCACACCATCAGCAATTTCTCCATATTTTCATGAAGGGAGGTTCGCAGCTTGGAAATTATCGTAAGGCCCTTAGCCGGCGTTACACTCTTTATCGACTCCTTCCGTTTAAGCACAGAACATATCATGGACGTACTACGGCCATACTGCCTCGACAAGTCAACAACTCGAACACCTTGCTCATGTTTTTCTATAATTTCACGTTTTAATTCAATACTCATCATCTTTTTCTTAGCACTTGACTTTTTACAAACTTTCTTCAGATCCATGGTTATAAATATAAATGAACTAAAACTGTAAATGTAAACGCAACACAAAACGCGAACACAAAACACAACTTATCACAGTGGAAGCACGCTGCTAACTGATCGTGATGGCGCGACTGCGTGTTACTACCTGTTGTGTTTTAACTTTAAAAGAGAGCACACAAAAATATAATAAACTTGAATTTGTTCATTCAAGTCTCAAAAAAACAAAAGTACTGGTCAAAAAGAAACATTTAAAATCACAGATTAATATCTTCAACACTACCGAACCGAACTCGTATCTCTAATTTCGCTCGTAACTAAAAGCAAAAAATCACTTGCTCGTCGGCTCGTATCTCGAAAAACTCGTATGTTGGGGCGCTCGTATGTCGAGGTACCACTGTAGTAGGGTTAATAGGCTAATCCCTTAATAGAATGTTGAAAATCATTAAGCTTGAGGGATGAGTATCTTTAGCAAATAAATTTATTTCAAGCTTTCGGGCTCAACCGCCCTTCGACAGAAAAATTACGCTACTGACGTTTTCAAATCTAATCCATATATATACACACAAAGAAGCCAAAAATATACTACAGTTATGCAAAAAGCTGATTTACATAGTGAATAAAACAATAAAACGGAAATTTAAGTATACATATATAGAGAATTTGAATGTCTACAATATGAACTGATATGGAATAAGACAAAGAATATGTCATATTATGGAAACACGGGACAGAATAAATATTGAATTTGCGGTCTCAGAGTTCATTGTACGGTGGGGGGGTTGGTAGCTGCAGGGAATAATACATTGTAAATTTCCGGTAAATCTATTTTTCTATTAAGGCTGTGGAATTTGCTTGACAGGAGGGATTCGATGACTAGTCTTTGATGTTTGCTGGAGATATTGGAATAATGAATTTTGAGCGATGCAATGTTGAAGGAATGGCCAGTTTCGTTGATATGCTGAACTATTAAGGATCTAAGGTCTCGGTTATCAATATTTCTTTTGTGCTCGTGAATTCTGATATTGACCTGTCTTCCAGTTTCACCCACGTAGATTCTTGGGCAATTTTAACATTCTATGGAGTATATAACGTTACGTGCCGTACTGTGAGGTTCATTATAATTAAGTTTCATTATCTGGTTTTGGAGAAGGGATCCTGAGGTAGGTGCGCAGGTGAAGTAGGTTTCAATTCCGAATTTTAATAAGAATCTGGCTATGGTAGATGCTAAAGGTGAATATGGCATACTGCAAATTGATCTGTATACAGCCTCCAGTATATCACTTACCTCTGACCTGATTCTTCTATCTTTTCTTACCTTTTTCCATTTCAATTTTCTCATATTTATATATTTAAATACGTCGGTGGATGAGAAGGTAACACGCTCGATTCCCGACAGTCATGAACCGGGATTGAATCCCGCGTTAAAAATTGTTTAATATGTGAATAACCTTCACATATTATTCATTGTTTTAATTATCATGAACTAGGTTGCTCTTGCTGAGCGGTACCTATTAATGTCATTTGAACCAGATATATGGATTAGATCCTAAAACGTCAGTAGAGTAATTTTCCTGTCGAAGGTCGGTTGAGCCCAAAAGCTTGAAATAAATTTATTTGCTAAAGATACTCATCCTTCAAGCTTATTGTTTTTTAACAATATAGTACAGTTGTTATAACTATAGTATCGAGCAGCCGAATTGTTGAGTGAAAAGAATTTAACTTGGATTTCATAAGAATCTCTAATACTGCTCCTATAGTTGCTATTGCCTTACCCTTAAAATGAAGAGCTGTTTGGGTAAATGAAATTTATGGAGTTAGCGGATATCCCAGGTATAAATATTTCTGTGTAGAGTTTATGATTTGTTGGCCTCAGTACCATTTTTCAGATCGTGCTGGTTTGCCGCCGTTTCGAAAAATCATTATTTTTAACTTGCTTTTATTCAAAGTTAAAAAAATAGTTTCTAAATAGGTTTTTAAAATATTAATTTCCATTTGAAGATCAATTCGAGATTCACCAATTAGAACTATATCGTCCGCATAAAGCAGTATATGTATGTTTCCAAAGTTAGGTAAATATATTCCTGGCAAATTCGATTCGTCAAATATTTTTCTGGGATCATTTATGAAAAACAGGAATAAATATGGGGAAATTGGGTCTCCTTGCCGAACACCTGATCTTATGTTTATGAATTCCGTGTAGGAATTATTCCAGCGGACCGCTAGTAGTAACTTTTGATTAAATTCACAAAACTATAATTTAGGCTTATCAGTCAGTTTTTTCTATAGTAAAGACTGGGGGACCGAGTCAAACGCCTTTTTAATGTCCACGAAAAAAGGATAAAACTTTCTTCTCTTTTTCCTCAGTGTAAGTTGAATCAGTGATATCAAAGTGAAGATGTGACCTTGACAGGAATGTTTAGCCTTGAAACCGGCATGAATCTCTGGGATGATTTTTCTATATTCAATCCAATTATATAGACGGGTTTTCAGTATTGATGTGAAGAGTTTTGCCAGAGATAATTACATAACAGAGATATTCCTTGGTAATTCGCGGGATTTTCTGGATCACTGTTTTTAAAGATAGGGTGAATAATAGATTTTGACCATATTGAAAGGAGTGAAGCCGTTCTTAAGATTCTATTATACAGATCTTTCAGAATGATCAAATAATTCTGAGGTAGGACTTTTATTGCATCGTTCGGAACATGGTCGACTCCGCTGGCCTTACCACATTTCAAGTGAGAGATTTATTTAGTAATCTCGAGGATGGTTATTTTTTTATTAGTTTTATTATCAGGTGGGAATATACTACTCTAAGAAGGAACAAATTCAAATATTGTCTCAGAAGTAAGAAGCTCCGTATAATATTGTTGCCAGGTCAGCATAGGTATATTCCCCTGTATACAGCCTCTTTTTTTGTAGGTAGCTATTGTTTTCCAGGAATTTTGGGAATCGCGAACATTTTTTAGTTTTCCATGCATTATTTGGTAGTAGTTTTTCTTTTTATAATATATCAAAGCATTATATTATTTCTTCGTTTTAATGTATGTGTTACGGTCTTGTTCTTTATTTGATTTAATATAAATTAAGAGATAGGATTTCATAGAATTTTTTTTTTTAGTCATATGGCATTCATGATCAAACCAAGGTCTAGATTTTGAACTAGCTGACTTTGATCTAGTTTGCATTTCATTTTTAACCATTGTTTTTTTTTTATTTGGTCTGTTATTGTATTCGTCATATTATATATTGACTCATTCCAATTTCCACTTATATCTTCTAATGTTTGCGTAAAGCGCGTTGAATTTTTAGGTACTCCACTTATACTTTTTTCGACATACTGAGTTAGCATAAATTGGACGTTTATTATTTGGTTGTTTCGGAATATTTACGTAAGTAGAATCTGGATCTAGGTTCAATGTCAGTGTAATTGGTAAGTGGTCGGAATAGGGGATATCTTGAATTTTAAAATCAACAACATAGTCTAGAAGACAAGGTGTAATTATACAATAGTCCACAATAGATAAGCCATGTTCAGAAATAAAACGCCATCTATCAGAATAATTATCGAGGATACATTGATTGAGGATAATTCCGGGTTATTGACTAACTCCTTTTTCTTGCTAAGTCAGGAAACATCAATCACGTTGTAGAAGAGCCTGAAACGTTATGTGATTGACTTCAGATTTGAGCGGTCTTTGCATGTCTATTTATTCATTTTTCTGCCTGATATGGTCTCACTTTTTATGAATACAATACTTCTATCCGAAAAGATACAGCTACATCGAACACTCTTCACAAAACTGTGACAAGGAGTCGCCGAAGCATTGGGAAAAAATAAAAGTGGAGCGGTTGTTTTCAAAAAAACTTCCAAACAGAAAATGTCGTTCCAACTTTCTATTGTATACTTATTTTTTATTTTGATGTATATTTACTGTCTATACTGCTATGGAAATATATTGGGTGATCCTCCTCATATGCAAGTACTTGTATACTCTCTTCTATTTCTAATCTCCTTAAACATATATCCAAATCGAATATCTTCACCGAGAATTCCTTCAAAGTGACGACTATATTGGCAAAACAGCTAAAAACCCTCTTATAGCGGTATGGTGGATTAACCTAGAGACACTACTGGGAAGGTTTGCCACAGTTGAGACAGGCCTCTAAATATTTTTCCATCGCAGTAAAAGGATAGTTTTTTTTTTCGTTTGAAAAGAAAAAGAAAAATCGCACTGAAAAGTTTCTAATCCTCTAAACAGTTGACGCGCTGTAACATATAAAGAATGGTATGTACTCAAAAAGGCGCATCTCCCTTTGAAGGTGCATAAAAATAATGCATTTTGTTTATCACCCCAGTAAAGAATGTAACGGTGGTGATAAAGAATGAGTCCCAATACCAGTTTTGGCAAATTCAAACAAATTCCAACTCATATATATCAAAGTATAATGATATTTGAAAAATTTCTGTAACTGGAAATGGAAACTAATAATGGAACTAATTTATATTTCAAGGAGGCGAAAACTCAGCTTTTATTCCAAAATTCGTGTGCTCCTTAACAAAAAACAAAATGGTCGAGAAAAATGTTTTTAATTATTTTTTTTTTCACAGCGCGAGGCAGACCATTATGTAGAATAACTCAGCAAAAAGGTCCTTTACTCAATTGGCCAAATATTGAAGCCTCAGGAAACGAAATGGAACCGGGATTCATTTCCGTTCTTAGATTTTATATTCGGATTTGTCGTCCATTCCAGGTCCATTTCCCTCCCGATTTGCTTAAGTAAGGACTTAAGAGTCAACTATGGGAAGTCGATTTCGTTTTTTTTTTTTTTTTTTAAATTTGGATCACAGAGTTCGAATTCATCCCACTAGATAGAATATTGTGTGAATCTCGTTATTCTATTTATATTATATACATATATATTAATATATTTATATATATATATGAATGATATAACCATATATTTCTTCTTCTAAACGGATATATACTGTATTTAAAGGCAAATCAATTGTGTAATATTTACAATATCAACCATGACAGCTTGTATAAAAAATATTATCGATATCTTCCGATATTTCGTCAAGACTAATCGCCTTTCTTCTTCTGGAAGCACTTCTCTAGAACTTCTCTCTATCTACAGGTGTGTGTGAAGACGAATCGTGGCTTTAAACAAGAAAAGTAATGATAATGAACTATCTATATTTTCGCATAAATTATCGTTTATTCTATTAGCTTTTATGTTGTATGAAGATTAAATTTTGTTTTATATATTTAATGCGTGTGTTTTAAGCTATAATTATTTTCATGTAAATTATATAATAATTCGTCGAAAATTATTTAGAATATATCCAAAAATACCTCTGAAAATTTAAACCCATTTTCTTATATTTTTTACAAAAAAAAAACTACTAGAGACACTTTAAGTTTACTGAATTCCCTGAAATAAAACATTATTTTCCTTCACGAAAGGGTTAAAGTAGATACAAAGTTCAGTGTAGAAAATAATATACTATACCTACTACTTATAGGTTTCTCTCTGTATTCTTAGTTCCCTTCTCTTGCTCTGTAAACTGGCGAATCCTATATAGGACGAGAGGTCCTCAATAAAGGCTTTTGTTGTTGTTGTTGATACAAAGTTCATATCTAACAACAGATCCACTAAGCTGAATAAATAAGGTTTTGAGGAACCCAGAGCTAAACTATATTAACAAACATTCATCTTTTATTTTAAAAGGCTGTGAGCTTTTGAACTCAATCGTGCATCTACGATTTTCACCTTTAAAAAAGAAAGATAGCCAAGAACAAGATCGAGGCTATTGTTATTTTAACATGACACAAATTGTCAATAGAAATTCTATTTAGATGACGAGCTTTCTCTTTGTTCTCCGCTCTGCTAAGCATTGATTGTTCAACATTAGTTACACTGCCGTCAGGTCTGTAGTAAAGGTTATATATGAAAAAACATTTTATTCTTCATCTGCCACTTTTACCTTAGATCAGCGCAGATCTTGGATTCCTATCAAAATCAAGATATCCACAAATATGTTTTGGATGTGAAATTGTTTAGAATTTTTCAGAAGATACTCAAAGTAAATTCTTTGTTGATCAACTTTGTCGATAGTACTTTTAGGTCCATTACACTTAAAAACGACATAAAAAGTCCTCAATCGCCAGATAAATTGAAAAATGATTGACATTTGCTTCAAAGGACTATCAAACATCAATATATATATAGAGATCCAGAGGGTTTCAAAATGATCAAATTCAACAACACTTGAAGTGAATCGATGGTGGGAAATCTAAAGAAATCAGAAGATAAACACAAAGCCTGCTTTGTGGATTTAAAAAAAGATTTAAGCGCTGTTCCCCGCAATCTACTAAATAAACTTTATTAAAGGATTAGTTTCTAAGCCTTTCTGAAAATATACCGGCAAGCTCACATTCTAAAATACAGTTATGGAAAAAAATTAAAGTTCTCAATTTATTAGCGTTCTGAAAGCTGCGAAATAAGCCACTATTTGTTATTTTCATCAATAACTAGATCAGGGATACCCAACACAAAGGCCCGCGTGTGGTTAGTTCAAATGAGCATAAATTTTTAATTAGTTGTATGAATTATCAAAAGAATAACCAAAATAGATGCCTGTTCCGCAAGGACATATTATAACTAAAATTTCGCTTGCCTGCCGAAAAGATTGGCCACTCAGGGACTAGACAGAATGTATCTCAGTGGGAAATCCAGTGGAGTTCGCAAATAAAATTGAAAAAAAAAAATTCCTCCTCTGTTGATTTCGAAATAACTTTTAAAAAAAGATTTATAGCAAAGAATTAATTCACAAGAGAGATTTTAAGAGATATAAAGTGGTAAAATATGACATACTCAAAGAATAAATTGATACCTTTTGAATAAAGTACATATACCGTGGGATAGAACAGTGAATCTTAACTTCTAGTCCGTCGGACCCTCACCGATCTGTTGAAATTTTGACAGGTGCTGGGAGATTTTTATCTGTTCACCTTTAAACCACGTAAGCGGGTAAGTTATTCTCGCTATACAAGAACAAAGTAAAAAACGATCTGAAAAAATGGTTGTACATTAAATATATATACATTTAAATAATTATTATATTAATAAAAATATATATTTGTTTGTGTGTTGTGTATGATTATATATATAAATTAGAATGTTAAATACTTAATAAATTAAAAAAATATTATGTTTATGTCAATATATATTTTCAGCACTTTTTACAAACTATTCTATTGTCAGAATGGAAACTTTTCTAGGAAAAGATTCCGGTTTTATTTGCCTTCCAAGTGTAGCTCAAGTTATTACTCTCTAATCGAATCGATTTTTTCTTTCATTTAAGAAGTTGGGTATTCCAAGAAAAACTCCTTTCTGCACACATTTATCTAAATGTAGCCTTAATTCAATAGAAAACCTAGATTAATGTCTAATATAGAAGTAGATAAACATTTTTTCATTGAGTAATATCTTAAAATAAAGTTTATTTCGTCCAAATAGGTATTTCAGTTAGATGTATTCATGAATTTTACCGTTATACGAGCTAATGTTATTCTCCTATTGGCCTTATTCATTCTCTCTATATATGCCTAAGTCTTTATTTAATTTATTATCTTTAAAAATCTACTAAAATATAAAAATATTAATATTTATAGGCTAATATGTATGTCTGTGTTATTCGTGTTTTGATTGGCTATTTATTATCATGTTACCTTAATCAACCAATCAGCGCTGAGTTTATTAGTCAAATAGCGTGCATAATTTCTTTATCTCAATGGCCTTGAGGCGATGAAATTTTATATTAAATATATAATCGTGGTTTCTATTTATTCTAGATAGGTTTCTCTTTCTTTCTTTTTTAATCATTCCTCGTCATTTCTTTCATCCTTCACAACGTGCAGCCTTTATAGCCTTTGAGCCTTCACAACGTTCGTCCTATAAAATAACAGCTAAATACAACAGCCGTGGTGCCGCCTTGATCATTTAATTAAGCCTTTGCAATGTGTGGCCTCTCTAAAATTTTAAACCATAGCATCAATCTGATAAATTTATTGATCCTTTGATATGTCTAACCTCTAAAACCAGCAGTCAGATCTTACTGCCGTGATGCTGCCCTGATCTATACCTTGATCCTTCTCAACGCGATATCTCTAAACATGGAAGCTAGATCTTGCAGCCGTAGTACACTGATCATTTCCTTTAACCTAGCAACGTTCGTCTTCTAAAATAAGTGGTTTGAATTTGCAGGGTTCTAAAACCAGCAGCCATATCCGGCAGCTGTGGTGCTGCCCCGAATATATCCTTCAACCTTCGTAACGTGCGGCTTTTCAAATCAACGGTATATCTTGCGGAAGTGGTGATGCACTGATCAATACAACGAGTCTCTTCACATCGTTCATTTTCTAAAACAAGCGAGCAGATTTTGCAGTCCAGATGCCGCCCTGGTCAATTCCTTGAACCCTTACAACGTTCGGCCTCTAAAACCACCGGAAAGATTCTGCATCTTCGGCGTGGCCCCGATCATTTACTTAAGCATTTTTCAAATTTAACTTAACATCAGAGCTATTCATCATATTTTAAAAATATTTAAAAACTTCATATCTTCGATTGGGATTTAACAATATCTATATATATACACTGCGTGACATTGAAAATGGAACACCAAGAAATAGTGGCCAGAAAGTGATGAAACTCGGCAGACAGAGAGAGACAGGGACGAATAATAAGTGATCTTTATTTCAAAATGTTAGTCATAATACAGAGCGAGAACGGCGTCGGCTTAGTAGCAAGTAGGACCACCGCGGACGGCGATGCACGCAGCAACACGTCTAGGTAGAGAGTCAATCAGAGTACGGATGGCGTCCTGAGGGATGGCTCTCCATTCCCTCTCAACCATTTGCCACAGTTCGTCTTCTGAACGCGGCTGTGGCAAGGCATGCAAACGGCGTCCAATGATGTCCCAGACGTGCTCGATTGGTGAGAGATCAGGAGAGTACGGTGGCCAGAGAAGCATCTGTACATCTTGCAGAGCTTGTTGGCTAATGCGAGCAGTGTGCGGTCGGGCGTTATCCTGCTGATAAGGGGCATTGGGTACCCCCTGAAAGTAGGGTAGTGTCACCGGTCGCAGCACATCATCAACGTATCGTTGGGCCGTCATAGTGCCCTGAATACGAAGTAAAGGTGACCTGGAATCATACGCGATTGCGCCCCAAACCATGATTCCACGTTGTCGCACGGTGGGGCGTTCCACAATTGCTGCCGGATTGGACCTTTCTCCACGTCGACGCCACACGCGTACACGGCGACTATTACTGGACAAGCAGAAACGCGACTCATCTGAGAACACGACCCTGTGCCATTCCGTCATCCACGTCGATCTAGCCCGGCACCATTCCAAACGTTGGCGCCTATTCGGTGGGGTCAATGGCAGTTTTCTTAGCGGACGGCATGAGTGCAAGCCATTAGCAACCAATCGACGGGAAATGGTTCTGGTCGAGATGGAATGATCTAGGGTGTCTTGCAAATGTTGCAGGATGGCGGTACAAGTGGCTTGTGGGGCCGCCACTGCTTGTCGAAGGATACGCCGATCCACACGTGCTGACGTCACTCTGGTTGCACCGACATTCCTATAAATTGCCACATTTCCTTGTTCCAACCATCTTCTCCACAGTCGGTGCACCGTGGACGCACCAAGGTGTGTATCAGCTGCGATTTGACGTATGGACCAACCTGCCATTTTCAGTCCGATCACCATGCCCCTCGTAAAAGCGTCTGTCTGCTTGAACTGCCTCCGTTTACGATGACCTGGCATTCTCTGTTATTACAATGACTTCTATGTGTATTTCTACAATGATTTTCCTTGAAGAAATAACGACACGAATACTGTCCTTTCTGCAAGTTCCTTCCCTTATATCTTACTCCATGTGCGCACGAGAGCTGCGCATTTTACATCATTTGCATAACTCGGTTAGGCGCGTCTACCCTGAAATTTGCATAATTTTCTGGCCACTATTTCTTGGTGTTCCATTTTCAATGTCACGCAGTGTATATATGTGACAATATAGTGGAAAATGATGTGGTGAGGTGAGAAATAATCACACGACGAGCTGTTAGAGCAATCATCCAGGCAGTCAGCCGAGAGAGAAAGTCCTGGCGAGTGAGACGTTATCTACTGCACGACTGTTTTTCCCTGTGTACACAAGCGGGGCTAACAAAAGATAAGCGCCAGGTGGTGACGCCCCCTCCAGGAATGTGGTCAACAAATGGTCGTAAGTTAGTTTTCTTAGCTTTAGCTGCCCATCTCTCTCTCGTTGGCTGTTGGATTGTTTTATTAATCCTGGAAGAGCATATATTATGACATATGGCCCCCGTTGAAGAAGGCTGAACATGGTTTAAGTATATTTAAAGCTGGAGAAGCCAGGAATAGAGAAAATAATTTTACAGTTAAAATTAGTTAAGGTAATGGTGACATAGTTTTATGTAAATAAAATATTGTATAGTACACAAATAAATATTATTTACAAGTAGTTTTACAACACCGGGGAGTTTGACATTTAAGGGAGATTTTGAAAATATCAAGGTTATAAAAAGGCTATATACAACAAATTCTAATGTATTATAAGGGAAATGTTATTGAGACATTTTACAGAGATACTTTAGAATGGAGGAGATTGATTAGGCAGACAACATATGTACGGTTCTCTTGATAACACTAAAATTAATAAATTAAACAAATAATGGACATGCACGTACGTGAAAGAGAAAAGACCTTCGGGGTCGAGTGAAAAAAGTGGACCTTTGCGGTCAATTGACAAAAAAATAAGACCTCTGAGGTCGAACGGTTGAAAAAAAAAAAGCCTTGACTTTCAGAACCTAAGTTTCAATGTAGGAATAGATACACTGCAGAAAGACTGAGAGGTTCAGCGAAAATTTGGTCCTTGGTTCATAAAAAAAAACATAAGTTGATATACGAAAAATTAAAAACAAGAGTTTTTTTTTTTTTTTTTTTTTCAAGAGCGATGGTGAAAGATAAGAAAAAATTTCGAGAGAACATGTTATTGAGAGGTGTGAACAAGGAGAAGAAGAGTCACATACATATGATGAAATTCTGAAGATCATTAAGACTGGAGAACTCTACACTTTAAGATAATTTTCAGGCGGACATGGCAAGGGGAAACTTGTCATGGGCTTTCTATGCTATAAGTGTAGAGCACGAGAAATGAGGTTGAGGTTGGCAATTGTGTGAGCTCAGGACTGAGGTAAATATCGAACTACATACAATGTTAGAATTTCGGCGAACAGAGCGAGGGGAAACTTGATTTGGGCCAATCTAACTTATCTATGTAGTTACTTGTGTAGCGAGTCCGAGGGGAAAAGTCCCGTGTGTAGGTGAGGAAGTCGAATGGATTTATATTTAATTTTCGAAGATAAAATAGTTCTAGATGCAAAGGTAGAATATAGGCGGACAGAGCGAGGGGAAACTTGCTTTGGGCCACCCTACCTTAATTATTTAGATACTACTGGGTTCGTAAAGTCTTGTTGTCAGATTAGTAATTGGTAAAGATCTCAGGGGATAAGTGGTTCAAATATCTTTGATCATCTTGATTGTAAGTGTAGTCATGTTGCTTTCGTGATTTAATAGCCGTTGTAGTATGGATTAGAGTGTGATTGAAGTGTTTATATGGGAAATTGAAGGTATTTTTGGGTTGGTCTCGATCATTTACGGGCGGTGAAATAAATTGTTCGTTTTCCGTATAGTGTTTTAATTTGTTGACATGAATTGTATCTGTCTCACGACTTAGAGGTCGGTTGGAGCGGTTGATCCGTACGATTTGAGGGGAAATTATCTCCAGTATTTCATAAGGTCCTGAGAAGAAAGGTGCTAGTTTACCAGTGTCTGGATGGTGGTATGTTTTTGCCAAAACGAGATCGCCTACTTCAAAATCGGAAGCTCTATGTGTTTGGTCGAATCTCGCTTTGTCGCGTAAGTGTCGTTCGTGTGTCCTTTGATAGGCCAATTCTCTGGCGTCGTCGATTTTTGGGTAGTTTTGTACATGCTCGGATAGTTGTAGCGGAAAACTACCTAACAAAAGGTATGACGGTGGAAACCCGGTCACAGAATGTGGGGTATGGTTATAAGCCTGAAGGACCTGAGGTAGTAGTTTGGTCCAGGCCGTCTTAGGTTGTTGGAGGCGCAACAGTTTAAGTTTGCCAGTGATCGTGGCGTTTAGTCGTTCACTTAATCCGTTGGCCTGAGGGTTGTTGCTTGTCGTGAGAAGTTGGCCAATGTTATGTCTAATCAAAAATCTACGAAATTTCGGAGAGGTGAAGGCAGGAGCTCTATCCGTCAAAAGTCGTTTAGGAGAACCAAACTGCATCACCTTTTTAATCACTTGGGTATAGGTGAGAATGCTGGTGGACCGCGATGGAAATGCCCACGCGTACCGTGTGGCATGGTCCACTACGACATGTAAGCAGGTCTGAGAATTTCCATATTTCGCGAATCCAGAAATAGTATCTAGTGACACTAGTTCGTACGGCAGGACCGCTGGGGGGAGTTGTCCCAATTCTCCGTAGATAGGTCCTTTTGGTGGTTTGACCAATTGGCATACTGAACAGGTTCTTACATGTGTCCTGATGTCATTTGTCATGCCGTCCCAATAGTATTGGGCTGCGATCAGTCTGGTCATCTGCGAAATGCCGGGGTGATTGAAATCGCGATGGGCTCGTTGTAGTAGGGTGCCACGGAGTGATGGTGGAACAATTATTTTAGTGACACCCCGTCGTATGATGGTCATAAGGTCCTTGTCATTGAGGATATACCTTGTGTCCCTCCGTAATTCGCCCCGATGATCTTTTATTTGACCTGTGGATAGGAATCCGCAGAAAGGGTTACGGGAGAGGAGGTCCGCCTCGTACTGACGCGAGCCCTTGAGGTATTTGACCTCATAGTCGTAAGCTGAGAGTCGAAGGCTCCAACGAAAGAGGCGTCCGGTGGGGTCTTTTATGGTCTTTAGCCATTGTAAGGCGTGATGATCCGAGTAGATGACAAACCTTGTACCTAGGAGGTACACTCGGAATTTGTCAACGCACTCTACAATGGCTAAGCACTCCAGTTCAGATATAGTGTAATTACGCTCATAGGAACGCAACGCGCGACTGTAATATTGTACAGGGTAGATGTTACCGTCAGGATGTACTTGTTTGAGTACCCCTGCGATGCCCTGCGTGGAAGCGTCGCAATAGACCTGGCATGGGAGCCCTTCTTGAAATAGATGTAACACAGGTTGTGTTGCGAGGTGTTGCTTCAATTTATCAAAGGCTTGTTGACAATTCGGGCTCCAAAGCCATTTGGCGTTCTTTTTTAGTAATTGATTTAAGGGGTGGCGAAGTCTAGCATATTCTGGGATGAATTTATGATATACGTTGACGGCTCCTAAAAATGATTGTAGGGTTTTAACGTTGATAGGAGTTCTAATAGCGTTGATGATTTCGGTATTTTTAATATTAGGTGTGTAAGTCCCTGCGGTGATGTGGTAGCCGAGAAAATCTATTTCATTTTGATAAAAATTACATTTTTTAAGGTTAAGTTGGAGATTTTCCTCTAAACAGAATTTAAAGAAAAGTCGAAGGTGCGTAAGGTGTTGTTCTGAGGAGTCAGAAAAAATAACGAAGTCGTCATAATAATGGGCTATGAAAGAGAGGTGGTGTTTGTGGATCAACTGGGTAATCACACGTTCGAAAATTTGGGGTGCTGATTTGAACCCAAAGGGTAAGCGTTTGAAATTATATTGCCCTTGTTGAGTCACGAAAGAGAGTAGTGGTTGACTCTCCTCCGCGATGGGGATTTGATAGTATGCATTGCTTATGTCAACGGTGCTAAATACTCTGGCTTTCGACAGGTTATCCAGTACCGTTTCTATCAATGGCAAAGGATGCAAATCCGAGGGTACTAGTTCGTTCACGCGACGGAAGTCAATGCAGAGACGCATGGTGTTATCGCGTTTGCGAACGAGTGTCACAGGAGAGGAATATGGGCTAGAGGAGGGGGTGATTATGTCATGTTTTAGAAGTTGAGATATCTGGTCCTGAATTTCCTTCTGGTAGGCATAGGGAGTTCGGTATGGTCGGAGGGAAATAACCTTATCGGAAATAATTTTGAGTTTTACAGGGGTTATGTTGAGTGGTAATACATTGAATTTATTGATAGGGAAAATATCTTTAAAAGAATACAATAATTGCTGATAAGGGATAGTCAGTTCTGGGCGTTGTTCGATAAATTCTTTAATCATTAATTCTCTAGAGGCGCATGGGCTGGTAGGAATGCTAATAAGGTTGTAAGGGTGAGAGGGGCATTCAGGGGAAGGTTGATAAATATTACTAAGGGTTGTTTGTAAGTAAGGCTCACGTGGAGGTTGAAAATCGTCAACGCCTAAGTTAACCGAGTGAATTATGGGTCGTTTAGGGTTAGAAGTTATTATTCGCGAGCCGTGCTTACAAGTGGGAAGGTCACATACAAAATGGTACAAATGTTTAGGTACTGGAACACTATTTTGAAGTATCAATTGATTATGAAAATCTATTGTTAATCTTAAAAATTGCATAACATGAATAGAGAGGATACCATGTTCAAGGGGTGAATTTAAAATATAAAATGTTTCATTAAAATTAAAATTATTAAATTGTATTGGTAAGGTAACTAATCCGATTGGTTTGGCATGACTAGATATAGTACGGATAATAACATCATTGTTAAAAGGGGTGGAACAAATGAAACTATTAACATTTTTAATATATTCAAATTGGTTTAAACTAATTATGGAAACATTGGCTCCAGAGTCAATTAGGAATGGTATCTTTAAAGAATGAATGATAGGGGTTAGAATAATTGCACTTACAGGCATATGCTGGTTTAGGGTGCAGGTAGGTTCATTGAGCTTCGGAGGAGTTCTGCTGCCGAAGTTGGCATTACTTGGTTTCTCCCGAGCTCGTCGTTGCTGCGGTCTCGTAGACACCTGCAGGGCGAGTCGATCTTTGGGGTTGTTCGACGTTGTGGACCGCAGGTGTAAAGGTCCGAAAGGGCCGCTGGTAGGGCCCTCGCTGCTGACACTGTGCGTGCCAGTGTTGTCCGCCACAGTAACGGCAAGGATATGGTGGGGTCTTGTCCACGGTGGTGGAAGGTGCTCTGCTCTGGCGCGGTGATCGTTGTTGGGCAGCTTTAGTGCTGGTGTTATCCCCTTCGTAGGTCAGCTGTTGGGCTAAGCATAACCATTCTTCTGGTCCCGAGGGTTGTGCCATCTTTAGAAGGTTGCCATAGTTACGTGGCACACCGTTGGATAGTGCTTGCACGATGGCACTCTTAGGGAGGTTGATCGCCAATCCTATTCGGACCTTGTTCTTGTAGTAGGTCTCGATGTCGGCCATCGACGTGCATTTAAGTTCATAGAACTCTTGAAGGGTGAAGCTAGGGCGTCGGGGATAGACGGCGCAGAGTGACTCTTTGACCTCTTCATAAGTCTTATGGAGTAGCGCTAAGTCTTGTGCAACTTTGCGAGGTTCGCCTCTGAGTGATGATAGAGCCTTTCGAGCTTGGCGTGCTGACTCTAAGTTGTGGAAGTTCGGCTGAGACTCAAGTTGTGAGAAGAAGTGTGCGGCAGGTTCATCTCCGTCGTAGGTGATTGCTTCTTCAGACTCACGGTTTAAAAGTTGGTCGAGACAGAGGGTGAGAGTTCGAAGGAAAGCGGCTACAGAAGCGCCGGTCGTTGGTTCTTGTGGAACTTGGTTGTGGGTTTGTTCGATCATCGTGGCTTGGCTTCTTGTTTCTTCATGCTCTGGTATATGAGGGATTTGCTTCCCGGTCAGATCTTATCCTGTCGACTTTTCAATGTGACAATATAGTGGAAAATGATGTGGTGAGGTGAGAAATAATCACACGACGAGCTGTTAGAGCAATCATCCAGGCAGCCAGCCGAGAGAGAAAGTCCTGGCGAGTGAGACGTTATCTACTGCACGACTGTTTTTCCCTGTGTACACAAGCGGGGCTAACAAAAGATAAGCGCCAGGTGGTGACGCCCCCTCCAGGAATGTGGTCAACAAATGGTCGTAAGTTAGTTTTCTTAGCTTTAGCTGCCCATCTCTCTCTCGTTGGCTGTTGGATTGTTTTATTAATCCTGGAAGAGCATATATTATGACATATGTATATACTTAGTCTAGCCATAAATATTGTTACAAAACCAAATCAGTGATAAAAATATTAATTTGAGCGCGTGAAGTATTCAAAATACAGTAGTTGTTATTTGAATATCTCGTGCACACGTGTTTATAAAAAAAATTGGAATATATTTGTTTTTCGATAATGGATTGGAGTGTTAAAGAAAACCTATAGCTGTAATAGCCTTACACAAGGTAGGCCAAAGTCCTTCATCCATTTTTAAACTTTTACAAAATTTGAAAATTACGCGTCAATTTGTTCATCGAACCATTGAAAGGTTCAACAAGGCTGGCACTATTAAGGACCTTGAAAGATTTTGTCGACCGCGCGTGCAATGAACGCAAGCAGCTATAAAAGCCATTCTCGAAAGATTTCGTCGAAATCCACGCCGCAAACAAAAGAACTTCGCAAAGCAGATGAATTTAGCTTCAAGAACCCTTTCCAGGATAATCAACGAAGACCTTGGACTCAGAGCTTTCAAACGATGCACAAGTCATTTGATAACCCCTGCTCTTAGAGATATTAGAAGAGTTAGATCAAAAATGTTGTTGGCGCGGCATGATGTCGGTGGCATGATAGAATCATTTTCACAGACGAGAAAATTTTCACTGTCGAGAAAAATATTAATCGTCAGAATGATAGGATATATGCTTGTAGCTCCCTAGAAGCTTCTTTGAAAGTCAGAAGACTTGAAAAAAGTAACCATCCTTCTTCTGTCATGGCTTGGTGGGGAGTTAGCTACCAAGGTGTAACAGATCTCCACTTCTGTGCCAAAGGGGTAAAAACTACAGCTAAAAACTATCAAGAAGATACTTTGGAACAAATAGTAAAGCCTCTGAATAAAGAAAAATGTTTAATGGAGAACATTGGATATTTCAACAAGATTCAGCTCCTGCTCACAAAGCTAAGTCAACTCAACAATGGTTGAAGATGAATGTTCGGAGTTCATAAAGGCCAATGAATGGCCCTCTGGAAGCCCTGATTTAAACCCCCTTGATTACAGTTTGTGGGCATATTTAGAGGAGAAGGTGTGCTCTAAAAGATATCATAATTTGGATCAATTGAAATCAGCATTTGTGAGAGCAATGAAAGAAATACCCTTAGAAAAGCTGCGTGCCGCCATAGATCAGTGGCCCGGACGTTTGAGATCCTGTGTCAAAAATAAGGAAAGACATTTTAAATGATTGTATATATTTAAAATCTATGTCCTATTGGCTAATAAAATATGTATTTATAATCCATTAGTTTTTGTTCTTAATCATTTAATTTAAAATATTGTTTGTAACAGAATTTATGGCTAGACTGTGTATATAAATCAATGTTTGTATGTTTGTTTGTTTGTATATGTCCGGTATACAAATTCGCAGTAGTTCACTAATTCAAACCAAAATTTCCATACATAGGTAAAAAATACGGGGTAGACGATAGGCTATTTTAAAAAAATGCATAAATCAATTATTAAAACTATATATTCAAATTATTCTACTTAGCTCACGAACAGCGCCCTCTATCAAAGATTAGATTAAATTATGCTGATGCAAACACATAGATAATGCTAATAACAAACAATTATAAAAAAAATCTTATATAAATATAAATATAACTCGGGTAGATATGCACACGGGTCAACCCCGGGGCGAAGCCTGGGTCACCCGTCTATAGTCTCTATATATATAAAAGTAAATTTCTATCTGTCTGTCTGTTTCGCGATAAACTCAAAAACTACTGAACCAATTGGTACCAAATTTTGCATGTCGCTTTTTATAAACCTGGGGAAAATTTTCGGCTGCATTTTTATTAGTATTTTTCGCTATTTCTTTTTTTCATTTGAAGAACTTTTTTTTACGCGGACTAATCCGGAATGGAATGAATACCTAAATATGGCCATTTTTTTAAAGCATCGGTGGTTCAGTGGTAGAATGCTCGCATGCCACGCGGGCGGCCAGGGTTCGATTCCCGGCCGATGCATTTTTTTTAACAATTTTTAAAACTCATTTATATTATATCTTCTTCTTCTATATATATAAAAATGAATGTTTGTATGTTTGTTTGTTGGTTTGTATGTCCGGTATACAAATTCGCAGTAGTTCACTAATTCAAACCAAAATTTCCATACATAGGTAAAAAAAATACGGGGAAGACGATAGGCTATTTAAAAAAATATATAAATCAATTATTAAAACTATATATTATTAGTCAGAAAATGATGATGACGATATTGCTGTATCATGTAAGATTATCAGATACAAAATTATATCGGGAGAAATTCCAAAAAGCAGAGACCACGGGTGAAACCAGCTCATTATTTTGTACGCAGGAACAAAATTCTAACAGAAAAACATTCATTCGAGCAGAAAACAAAAGCCAGATCATCTTTCTATAAAAATATCGCTTCTCAGACACAAAGTTTGGAGCGGGACGTTTCACAAGAGTGACATCCACGCCGCCAATTTATAATTGTAACGAATCGTATTTAAATAAAAACATTTAATCGGGTAAAACCCGGGCGTTGCCCGGGTCATTCGGCTAGTATTTCTATAAAATCCAAAAATGTGATTTCAAGCCGATTGACTACCCAATAGCTATCAAAGGAAGAATCATTTCATTCCTGTCATTTTAAATATATTTAACCTTTTCATTGTTGCTAGGTTCTTTCTAACGATAACTTTTTTAAAACAAATATATATATATATGTCGTAAACCCGGGTAAGCCAACAAGTGAGTTGGAAGCAGTCGGGGTTGAGTGACAAGGCGTGCAGAGTGGGAAGTCCGCACGGGACAGTAAAGACAAATTTTGGGATCAAAAGACGCTCTTCTAGTACGTCTCACGTGGCACCAGGACCAGGGGAAAGTTGAGGATTAACTGAGGAAAGCTCGGCGTCCTGCATGAAGCCGCGGGGGCAGACAGGAGCCAAAACGGCGGCCACGAGGGCCGCCGTGAGATGGCAACGAACCTAGTACTGAGCGGGCCCTGTCCGAAATATCCACTGTAACCTAACTAACTGTCAACATCCAGACCAACGCCCCTTTTTGTCCCTCCCTGGATCCCTCGGGTGTCCGGTGGCAAGCTGGTGTCAATTTGAGACGACTAGAAAAAACGTCATACTTTATTACTTACATATCACATTGTTTAAATTACGATATATATATATTTCAAATAAAAAAGGTATATCCCGACCAGGCTCACATGAGCATTTCTAGATGCAAGAGCGCCATTTAGGGGAACAAAAATAAACTAAGCGTTTATTTAACTTGCTCCCTGATAGTTGGCCAACCCAATTTCTTTACAAATCAAGAAAAGTCAACCACGAACGCGTTTCGGGCTGTTGACCTTTGTCAGCGTGATGCACACTGTACCTCTACGACCAAAATTTAGTCCCAGAGGCTTCATGAGAAATAATATATATATATATTTTTTGCTTTATCAAGAAATTGGGTTGGCCAAATATCACGGAACAAGTTAAATAAACGTTTAGTCAGCGTGTAGTAGGCTATACCACTGCGACCAAAAAAATTATTGGTCCCAAAGGCCTTTTAAGAAACCAAGAAATAGGCATTTAATGCTAAACTGACGAGCGCCAACAGTGTGAAATGCGTTCGTGGATGGCTTTTCTTGATTTATAAAAAAGAAAGGATTGGCTAAATATCAGGGAACAAGCTAAATCAATTTTTTGTTGATTTCTGTTCCACTAGATGACGCTCAGCCATCTTTAAAAGCAAATGTGCTCCTGGTCAGAATATGCCATTTTAATTTTTAATATCAACACCTAACCCCTTTATTATTTTTTTTATATTATTTTTTCACGTATAATAATTCCATGTCTCAGAAATTCAACTTATCTAATTTATTAACAGAAAGCCACAGAAGAAATAATTCCAAACGAAGCTTCTATCAATCGTTTATTTCCTAAAAGGCCAAGCGCTAAACGTTTCCAACTTGAAAAGGTCACACAGCTTTTTCTATTTTTATAAAGGTCCCCAGTACTCTTACGATGTTCAATATATATGATATTAATTTACGTAAGGAAAATTTATTTCAAAAAGTGAACTGAAACTTTATTTGATTGACCATCTACGCAAAACGAGCAGAATCGTTTTTATGTATTCTCCACAACACCATTTTTGACAAATTTGAACATGGTTTGAACACAGATTGGCATTCGATCAGATTTTCCAAATTTTGTTGTAGTATATTCTAAAAATCTGAATATTACACTTTGTGCAGAGAACATCATCAATGTATTGTTTTGGGGCATTTTAAAGGGAGAGGTTCCATTTTATACTCTATATGCAGATAATATTTCAGATATTTATTCATAACAATTGCCAGGTGCAATTTTAGAACCTTTAGCTGAGAGTGATGTTGACAAATTAGACTTTAGACAAGGCTAGAAAAGTACTCCTTTTATCTTGATGGGAGGTTCTTGTACAGTAAACTTTCCACGAGTCCACCTCTCATCATCTACAGTTAATTTCAATGTAAAGGCCAAACATAACATTCGCGTGTTACAAACCTGATTTATTTTCCTGGTTATTTACATGAAAAGCTGACTACTTTTGCGTATAATATTATAGTGCCCCTTGCATCTATGTAAAATCGAAATATGAATGACTAGGTCAAACATATTTCAACCTCCAATCAATAACAGCCTTCGAGAAATTTAGAAGTATTTATTTTTAGGGGGGTCTTCCAAGGGACATTCTACTATTTTATGACACACTTGGTACATCAGGACATTGGAAATTTGAAGCAAGAGATTTGCGGGTAACATAGGAATTTTCAGTTAACTAGGACTTGCATGTTTTCGAATCACAAATATTTAACTTCAAAATATTGTAGGAAAGTATTTATTATTTTATTGACAAAGTAACATATTTTATGTTTTTATAAACTTCCCTCATTGCTTACCTTTTGTTTATCATTCATAGTTTGTTCTTACCTTAAATAAATGATTCATTCCGGGTAGTTGGCGCTCCGCGCTCCAGGAAGTGGTTTATAAATATCTATTTTAAATAAATTGCTGTGTCATCCCGGAGTTTGTATTTCCAGAAATTACACACCCTCCGCTGTAAGCTTGTCGGCAAGCTTTTTCGGAGAAAACAGTTTGTCTTTCCTAATTTTCCATGTGACATTTTGATGGAGGTGCTTGGTAAGTTAGGGAAGACAAACTGAAGATAGCCGACAAGACCTTGAGGCCATGGGTGCTGTGATCTACATTTTCAGAGACTGGCTCCAGGATTCCACCGCCGTGTCAATGCCAAGACTTCTCTCTAAGAAGACGATGTTCCTATAGACGATATGACGATAAAGCCGTTCTTCACGCCGCAAGAAAAAGGACGCAAAGGCACTAGGGACAAAGTTCCAAGACTTCGATGGAATCCTTGGTAGAAGCACGTCAGATCCATTCCAGTAACTACAATAATTTCTAGCTGTGGGTCACAGCTCCCATAGGGAAAGAACTATATAACAAAGTATTTATTATTTTATTAACAAAGTATCATTTTTGTTCATTGTTTGCTACTTTGTAAATTTCCCTCATTACTTGAATTTTTTTTTCATTATTCATAGTTTGTTTTTGCCTTAAATAAAATTGCCGTGTCATCCTGAAGTTATTCTTTAATAATATTCCTTGTGGCAATATAACCCCCCCCCCCAATAAGTGTTTTAAGTTTCCATAAGGCGGAGCCAGGAGACCAGGAATTCCCCGCCTTAAATCTGATTTTGTCTTAAATACGAAAGTTATTTTTTTTTTCAAATTATTTACAATACGAGAACTCTATTTGTGAATGATGAGGAAACTAGATATTTTAGTTTTAAATGATATTTAGACTGAAACTGATAGTTTTTAAATAACACGAGATAGAATGGTATATGGGGTGTTTAATGGAATAAAAAATAAATCACATATACACAAAAAAATGAAATATTCATCAGGATAATATAAGCTTGAGTGAATCTATATACGAGCAATATATTTTTCTAATTTTTGTCACAAGTACGGTGGCAACCACCGCAGACAAAACAATTCTTCCATCGACCGCTCTCTCTATCTCATAACCGCAGTCTTTTTTATTGTCACTGAACACAATTCTTGGAATACCATTCCAACTCACATATTCCGGGTGATATTATCCCTTGGATTTATGAAGAACTTCGACACTTGAATAGGTTCCTTCCATCAACCCTATTTTGCTCTATCTGAGAACTCCTACCGAAAATCTATCAATTAGGCATCGCTCAAAAAGAGCAACCAATATTTCAAATAATTTCCAGATTCAAATTTTAGTGCTTATTATAATGACTAATAAAATGTAATATGGTGGGTATTTTATTCCCATATAAGTTCCCACTTCTAGTCTATTTCTATATTTCTATATTTGAGTGAAAAGACGAGAAAAAGAGGATCAGAATGTTGAATTAATGAAACAAGGCACCTCTTGAAGTGCAGATAATTATTTCTGATGCTCCAGGCCAACTAACGGAAAAAATACCAGATGAAGTGATTTTTTTCACAGAATATTTTTTAAAGGCTCTAAATACTTAATTAAACATGTTTAGTATTTAAGTTCAGATATACATTTATGAAGGCTTTACATTTGTACAAGCTAAATTGAATATAGGTGACATTTTTTCTATTTTTTCCGTCGCTATAAATATAAATGCTATGAAAGGCCTGTCTGGTTCGTTCATATGAGTATTTAAAGATGTCAGAGCGCCTTTGGGAATAGAATTAAATGAATTTTTAATTAATATTTTTTCCGATAGATGGTACTCTGCCATCTTCAAGTGCTCATTCAAACTTTAAGAACATATATACCTTTTTCTTCATTTTGAATTACAGGCAGGTTCTTCTGTATTTTCACCTATTTTGAACATATAAAAACGGTATTTCAATATCCATTATTTTTTTACGTAAGAAACTTCATTAATATATCGTTAAGAGAAATACATCAGTTGTAGGTGGATGAAAATTTTGTCTTACAAATATATTATTTAAAAAGAAATTAAAGGTTATTCACACAGAATTTTTTTTTTCAGAACAAAAAACAAATTTTCTATAGTTGGGCCTTTTTTTCGCTAGGAGCGCTACTAACTCGACCAATGTTTGAGCCAATTTTCTTTTGGCTGCTTAATTTATTTTCGACTCTTTCAACATTTCTATATTCTAGCTTTTATTTTTATATATTATATTTTAGCTTTATATTAAACTTTTGGTTACTTTTCTCAAAATAAATATCAAATTATTAAACACATTTGCTAATTTTGAGCCAGAGAGTTTTGTAGAAAGTCACTAAAACTATTGAAAAAGAAAAATGTTTATATCTAACACTCTGTTTTCAAGCTGCACGATCAGGAGATGACTTTTCTTAACTGTTTTAATGTTATTAAATATTTGAAATGTACTCTTTAAATGGTTTTGAGAAAGTTTTCGACGATTTCATTTATATGTTTTCTAAAGAGTTAATAATAATAATCACATATATATATATATATATTTACACTGATGGCAACCCAAATTGCAACACCAAGAAAGACAAAAGATATCACAACACAATTTATTTTGTAGATAACATGTTGACCAAGTATCAAATGATTAAATTTATAGACTTCTGCGAAGTTTGGTTCCTGCCAGATTCAGAAGCCAGAGTAGCCACCATTGTTGAAGATCACAGTTGCCACACGCCTCAGCATTGATTCAAAGAGACTTTGGATGTGTTCTTGGGGTACAGCAGACCAAGCAGATTCCACACGTTATCAAAGTAGATCTGGTGTAGCAGCAGGGGATGTAATCTGGGTCAGTCGTTGAGCAACCATGGACCACATGTTTTCTATCGGCGAAAGATCCGGAGATCGAACCGGCAGGGAAGCAATTCAATCTGGCCGTTGACGAAGAATCTTTGGACAATGCGTGCCACGTGTGGTCGATGATTATCCTTTTGAAAGGGCAAGCCCTGAAGGTACGGAATAAAAACTGGCTTCAACACTTGGGAGATGTAGCGTTGGCTGTTTAAAGTTCCGGCAATGCGTACTAGGGGAGTGCGAGAGTGATATCCAATACCGCCCCATATCATAATAGCCGGTACAGGACCAGTGTGGCGGTACATAACACAGCTGTTCAGAATCCTCTCTCCACGGTGTCTCCAGACTCGAATTTGAACATCGTGGTGTTGGAGACAGAAGCGTGACTCGTCAGTAAAGACAATTTCATTCCATTCGGCCGTCCACATCCTTCTTCAACGTACCATTGGCGGCGGAGCCGTCTGTGATTCTGCGTCAAGGGTAGACGAAGCAATGGATGTCTTGCGGACAGACCACTTTGCTGTAAACGGCGTCGAAAGGTACGCGCAGACACTGGATGATGCGTTACAGACTGAATGTGCTGTGCTACGGTTCGTGATGTGACTGAGCGATCTGTCACTGCCATTAGCACAATATGCCTTTCAGCACGTGAAGTGGTGCACTGAGGTGGATGTGATCGAACAGGTGGGTCAGTCATACCTGCCTGCGTCCAACGATCACATATACACATTACAGTTGTTTGGCTTCGTCCATCACGACTATCGATTTCCCTGAAAGATAATCCACAATCTCGGTAGGCCACTATCTTTCCTCTGTCGAACTAGGATACTTGATTAAAGGATGATTGCTGTTTTCTACGAGGAATAATTGATCGGTTTTTGAAAAAAAAAACAAGAAAAACACAATTGCCGAATTTGAAATCTTCGATATATCATACAACCTTAAATAGTGCTTTGGAGTGGAGTCATATGCGCGCGTGATGTGCGTCTGCGCTGGAATTCTAATCATTTGCATATCTCAACTCCGCTAGTGCATGTTGTAAATTTCATGTTATTTGCATGCTTCTTTCAGGGTGTTGCATTTACGGTGGCCAGCAGTTTATTGCGACATATATATTTATGTCGTCAACCCGGGTAAGCCGACAAATGAGTTGGAAGCACTCGTAGGTTGAGTAGCAAGGCATGCAGAGTTGGAAGCCCGCACGGGACATTAAGGACAAAGTTTGGGATCAAAGAGCGCTCTCCCAGGACGTCTCAAGTAACACCAATACCGGGAGGAAGTCGAGGGCTACCAGAGGAAAGCCCGGCATCAGCTTTGTCTTGCCCAGATCCCCGGGGATTAATTCTGGTTGGTCAGTGACTTATGTAAGTCATCCTTCCCTCCCCTGCACCATCCACTGGCACTATCCTGACACGACTGCCAAATTTTTACAACGTTCAATTTTTTACTGGATACTGGAGAGTCAAAAATCAAATAAATATAAATTGTCTAAATCAAATAGTTAATAATAGAAATATGTATATAAATTTTAATAGATTTTGTAGAATGTTTTTTTAGTAATAGATAGTCTGGGCTGTAATAAATGGTAAATAGTTATATACTGTAAATAGCTCTAAATTTCTGTTCTTAACTGTGATGTTCACTAATATTCATTATAGGGTAATTAAATCGTTAACTAACTGACAAATACGTTAATAATTTCTATTATAATAACTAAAATCATATTAATAATTACTGTAAAAGCTCCCAAACTTGTGTATGCATGCAAATATCCAAGAGGATATCGCGTGCTTTGTAAATGATAATAAATCCTGACACGACTGGGATGATGTCATACTTTATTACTTAAATAATGCATATTGTGATATTCTATAGTAATAGAGTGGTTAAATATAATTAATGATGTTATAATGTATATGGGTTCATACTAATTCAACTATGACCTGCCCCCCCCCCCCCCTCTATATGGTACAAAAATAGTAAAGATTTAAGCTATATTAATAAATTTATAATTAATTACATGAAGTATGTGGTGATAGTATTTAATATGGTACAAGCTTAAATAATGACTATTAACTTATATAATTACGTATAAATTACGGTATATATATAGAAGCATAGGGCGCCTCTCCCGTCAAATTCTGACGCCATCTATTGACCGTCGCCGCAACTAGCGGTCTCGGGTCGGTGACAAAGCCACAACACCAGCTTTGGCAAACTGAGAAGCGTCCAGCTAGAGACCATGGTTTCGGGATAATGGCCCTCGTCAGTCTAGGGCGGACTTTATTCCATGAGATCCACATGGATCTAATGGAATCTTCACAATCTACCAAAGAGGTGTTCTGCTGGCAAGGTGTTGTGGCTTTGTCACCGACTCGAGGCCGCTAGTTGCGGCGACCATCAATAAATGGCATCAGATTTTGACGTTTATTTTGACGAGAGAGGCGCCTTATGCTTCTATGGATCAATTTCCTCCCGGAATATTTTCCATCTATATTCTAGCCATAGATTCGGCCCAGCCACCTTGCCAGCAAACCACCTCTTTGGTAGATTGTGAAGATTCCATTAGATCCCGTGTGGATCTCATGGAATGTGTCCGCCCTAGACAGACGAGGGCCATTAGCCTGAAACCATGATCTCTAGGTGGACGCTTCTCAATTTGCCAAAGCTGGTGTTGTGGCTTTGTCACCGACCCGAGGCCGCTAGTTGGGGCGACGGTCAATAGATGGCGTCAGATTTTGACGGGAGAGGCGCCCTATGCTTCTATGGATCAATTTCCTCCCGGCAAATTTTCCATCTATATATATGTCATAATTTGTATAATACCCAAAATGTATAATTTATTTATACCATAATTAATATGTTAAATTGTAAATATAAATTCATCCATGTATAAATCTGTACAGAATAAATCTGGGAGCCAGCGTCTCCGCCGCGTGCGCGCGCGCTCACGAGTGTGGAACAAGTTATTTTTTGAAGCGTACATGCAAAACGGCTGCTCCCTTCCATTCGACCACGACGGATACGACAAGAAAGAGTCGACAGAAATAAGAACCTCAAGAAAATGAGCAAGGCAAAGAGACAAGGAGGCCAGAAAGAGGCCGAGTTAGCTCAAGAGAATAAGTTCAGTGATAGACGCACTAACAACGATGATGAGAAGACTTGGGCGAGACGCGCCCACCACCGCAGCCATATTTAACGGTTCAAGTTCCGCGCAATCGTTCTTAAGGGAGCTGGAAAGGTGCCTGGAATTCCAAAAGAGCAGCTGTGACGAACAAAGCCGCATGGTAGTGGCAGCGCTAGAGGGAGAGTCCCGGAGAACACTCCAATCCATGGACTACCTCCACGAACCCTACTGGAGGATAAAACAGCTCCTTGAGGATCTGTACCCCCCACCCGAGACACCGACCCATCAAGAATTCAATCAACTACGTTGCGGGCCTCAAGGCTTACAAGCATACTATATAAGAAGGTACGCATTGGTACGCAGCTCAACATCGACCGCAAGGAAATGGTCAATGCTCTCACTAAAGGAATGCCCTTCTACAGTCGAAATCTCCTACTGATTGCAACACCCAGCATCCCGTCGGCCAGGAGAATCTATGGGATCGGCGGAGCCCCGAGTCGTCCCGGCATTTCCTCTCCCACAGAACGCCCATCTACGCGCCAATCCAGGAGACAAACAATCAATCAGTTAAGGCGCTCATCCGAAGAAGTTCCTCATACCCAAAAGCGACCAGGAAAGTCTCCCTCCACCCCGCCTATACCATGCAAGCACTGCCAAGGGCCCCACTGGAACAATCAGTGCCCACAACGGTCCACCTTGCCTGGACAGCGTGCCGATCATCCTCGACTAGCGACACCGCCGCGGTATTTTCGTGACCCAAGAGACAGCGCTGCCGACTAACCAGAAGAACAAGACACACGCCATTAACCGCGTAAGTACCCTGACTCTCAAGTTGCTACTAGCCAACCATTTGTTTTCATTTCTAATAGATACTGGCGCTAACATTAATATTATTTGTTTAAAACAATTCAAAACATTAGGAACTAGAATGTCACCTTTAAATACTAATGTTACTATTAGGACTTTGTATCATAATATCCAGCCTGTGGGATTTGCGCTTATTTTGGTTACTGCAGGATCCATTAAGAAACACTTGTTATTTTATATAATAGATAATGATTTACCATTTGGCATTTTATCTTTAAATTCATTGAGGATATTTCTATTAACTATTGATTTTTTTTTTCAAAAATAATATATCAGGATAATATCATGTAAGCACATCACAATATTGATTTAAAGATTATTTCACGCCCCATCTTTAAAAACCTTTACAATTCAACCCGACCCTAATAACCATGTTATGCCCCAAACTACTCAATATTTTCCTCATGACAACCTTAATAGTACCACAAATGTAGAAAATTATATAGTTACAATTCCTCTTCTAGTAAATGAATGTAAAAATCTTATTAGAGAAAATATTGGTTTGTTTCCTATCGATAAGTTTTCAGTACCTTCTTTAAATATAGACCCGGTTAAAATTATACCTAGCAGTGATAAGATTATAACACTAAGACCATATAGAATACCATATAACGATTACCCTGAAAAAAATATCAAATAGAGAAAATGTTAGAAAATGAAATAATAGAACCATCGAATAGCCCATATGCAGCTCCCGTAACACTTGCTAGAAAAAGAGATGGCTCGAAACGTTTTTGTGTAGATTTTAGAAACCTTAAAGAATTATTGGCTGTATATAATTATCCCATACCACTAATAGAAACAGTACTAGATAAATTATCTAATTCCATATACTTTTTCACCATAGATATAACCTCCGCCTTCTGGCAAATTCCTATCGATCCCGAATCTAGGCCTCTACTTTCATTTGTAACCCACCTGGAGCAATACCATTTTAATAGACTACCATTTGGTCTCAAATTAAGTCCCCAAATATTCGAAAGGCAGTTAAATCAATTGATAAATAAACACAAATTAACATTTACTAGTCATTATTTTGATGACTTCATAATACATTCTAACAGTTTAGAGGAACACTTAAGACAATTAAAGGAATTTTTTCACTTTTGTAAATTAGAAAATATAAAATTAATCCTTAATAAATGCCAGTTTTTCAGGACGTCTATTGACTACCTGGGATTTAAGATTAGTTCAGGTAGCTGCACTCCATATTTAGGAGTATAGTTAGGAATATAGATGTAATTAATGCCATAAAACCCCCTACTAACGTAAAAACCTTGCAATCATTTCTAGGCGCCATTAATGTTTACAACAAATTCATTCCAGATTATACGCGCATTAGAAATCCTCTAAATCAACTTTTGAAAAAGAACGCTAAATGGGAATGGACGTCAGACTGTCAAAAAGCATTTGACAAACTCAAACAACTACTTTCATCAGGTCCCGTTTTCCATCTTTATAAACCAGATTTACCCTGTCAAGTGTACTCTGATGCATATTTGCAAGGGATAGGAGGAGTACTGAAACAGCTCCACCCCCCCCCCCCCCCAGATGGAAACTCATATCCAGTACAATATTATAGCCGCACTATGAGCAAATACGAGCGCAATTATACCATCACCGAATTAGAGTGTCTGGCCATAATTGAAACAGTAGATCGTTTCAAGGTCTATCTGGCGGGAAATTGTTTTACTATTTTCACCGATCATTGCACCTTACAGTGGCTGAAAAACATCAAAAATCCGACAGGAAGACTCTTTCGATGGAGTTTGATATTGTCAGTCTAGGACTATTAGGTGAAGTTCATCAAAGGCACCAAACAACTAGAAGCTGACCTGTTATCCCGAAATCCGTTTTGTGGACTTCTCGACACCACGCAATTAAAAATGTTCCAAAATGAGCTTCGGGATAATCCCAAGTATGTTCACCTAACCTCAGGCCTGACTACCGTCACCAGACATGGTGTGAGCAAAATAGTTGTTCCGCCATCCTTACGACCCACCATACTTAGAGAGGCCCACCAGAAATTCAACCATCCAGGAATTTTTCAGTTGACTAGGATCATCTCCGCCCAATACCTTTGGAGCGGAATGTCGCTAGACATTCGTACCTTCGTTGAGAATTATAACATCTGTCAAATGAGCAAAACCCCAAAAGGACAGAAGTTTGGAGAGTTGGGCGAATTGCCAGAATCCCCACTGCCATTTGATCTGGTCTCTATAGACACTATGGCCGGGTTTGCTAAATATGGAAGTGCAGAAAATTACCTGCATTTAGTAGTAGACCACGCCACTCGATTCGCATGGACATTTCCATCTCGTTCCACCAGTACGACCACATATATTCAAGTAATGAAAAGGGTGCTACAGTTTGGTTGTCCGAAGAGTCTCCTTACAGATAAAGCCCATGCCTTTACATCACCAAGGTTTAGGAGATTTCTAATCTCCCATAACATCCACCAAAATGCTCAACATCAGCAGCCATCCACAAGCAAACGGTTTATCCGAACGTTTGAACGCAACCCTGACCGGAAAACTTAGGCTCCTCCATCTTCAACATCCTAGAGCAAGTTGGACTATGCTCCAATCCAAAGTAGTTAAGGCATATAACGATAACCCTCATTCTGTCACGGGTCTGAACGGCTTCCTGCCGAAAGAACTGTCACAACATCTAGATCCGTATCCATCGGTCACTGAATCTAGACGCCTAGCGTTACAAAGAACGAAAGAACGTCATAAGCTAGATAAGATCAGATTTGATAAAAATCACAGGTCACCCGACTTTGAGGTAGGCGATCTAGTCCTTACCAAAATTTACTACAAAAAATTTAGTCTACAAAAAAGACTTTTTTTTTTGCCTGAAAAAACCTGATGTTGATTCTAATGTAACTTTTCATGCTGAATTCAAAAATGAAATCAGAAGTTTTCCATCACCCATAGTTCTTGCAATATAACCATTTTTCTATAAATTGGTATATACAGTAATAATGCAAAAAATGTTACTTAAGCATTTTTAAGTAAACATCATTACAATTGCTAGCGATTTATTTTTGACAAGAAGAGTTGATATGTGAAGCCAAAAGCTTTATTTTATTTGTTATTAATCAAATTTTGCTCTTTAAGAATCATAAATATTAATTTAAATAACAAATTATTGATTTTTTAATCAAATATGTTTATTTTATAATGCAATCTGTTTTGCTTTCAACTCAAAAATAACGACAAGCTCTGGAATGCTATTTGCTGAATAACAGTTTTAATATATATATATATATATTTTTTTTTTACATCAATTTTAATGCGCCTTACATTTATTCAAAATATTCTATGATATTTAATATTTATTTAAAACAAAATATTTAAAAATTAGCATCATTCCTTTTTATAGTTTCACTCCTTTTGTAATATTTATTGTAAATATATCTTTATTGCTTATTGAAGCGGGAGAGGACCTAGAGGAAGACTGCGGATCGCAACCTACGAGGAAGACAAGAATAAATAAACACAATAACTTTAAAAGGTAATTTATTTTTATTTAATTTTATTTATTTTCTTTTAATATGGAAACTCGCTCAGGAAACGTGTATAACACCAAGAAGGAAGAAACCAAGGTCGACGACCCTGCAAAGCTTCGACTTGGTGCAACAATTGGTAGAGATGCTGGTTTCGAACCAGTTGCTTTGAACCCCAATATAGAAATTCCGAAATATGGTGGGACAGAAGACCCTCGCCCATGGATAGAATCCCTCGAAGAGATTGGTTTCCTCTATCATTGGGCAGACTACATAATTGCCCGTTATGCCGCCATGAACATGACGGGAAGCGCTAAAACCTGGTTGAATTTACACAAAGCTAGTTTCACGAGCTGGGAAAATATTAAAATCCGCCTCATTCAGGATTTTTCTTTGGGCGCGAATAAAGAAGAACTTTGAATGAAGCTCAACAGAATGCAACACTGGAATGAACCAGCAATCAGGTTCGCGAAAGACATTCTAGTGTTGTGCAACAAGGTTGACCCGGCAATGGAAGAAGAAACAAAAATTGAACATGTTATTGGAGGACTGAAATCATTCGCGTTCTACCTGAATCCTCCTAAAACGACCGATGACCTTCTTGTCGTGTGCAAGAAAATGGATTATTTTGAAAAGAAGTATCGGGAACGTGTGGAGAAATCCAGAAACCTATATAACGGTCCACGCTATTCTAGATCCCAACAACAATCGAGGAACGTGCCGCCGTCTGCCGCACGAAACTACCAGACCACTTCCGGGCCCCAAGCCCCTGTTTCCAATAATTACAAGAAAGACTCCCCTCCTACTCCCAGACAGTATCGAAACAACTTTCCCCAGCCCTCTACCCCTAGAAGTCCTTATAATCCTAACTTTGTGCCGAAACCAAACCTTCAGAGAAACACCTACAATAAAAGCCAAGAGGTGAGCAAAAATAGGACGGAAGATGGAAGACCAATCTGCTTTAAGTGTAACAAGCCAGGGCACGTGGCCCGTTATTGTAGGGTCAAGTTTATAAGAATCCTAGAAGAGGATCCAACAGATACCCAAGAGAAGGTAGAAGAGAAATGCCAAATGAATGAAATATCAGAGAAATCAGGACCTCGGCTTTATGCTGATGTATGTCATAGCACACAGACAAATATTCCTACCCGGAATATATATTCCGTGTTGGAAGATTTAAACTAAGCGTCGCGCCTGAATCTGTCAATCAAAGCAAGTCAACAATAAACGAAATCAAAAAGTTAGACCCTGAATACAAATTAAAAATTAATGTGGACAAGATAGGGACTTTTGAAGCTTTGGGTGATACAGGTGCTGACCTCTTAGTGGTCGACCTCAGAACGGCCCTCGATACAGGCCATGGTATAAGTAAACTCGCAAAAATTGTGCAGGACCCGATGGAAAAAAAAATGGACGTGGTAGGAAGTATATTTTTAAATATAAAAATTGATGACGAAATATTATCACACAACTTTGTGATATTGAAAACGCATTTACGGACATTAATTCTTGGGAGAGATTTCCTTAAGAAAATGAACGCGAAAATAGATTGTAAGCAAGAAACTATAAAATACGATTTGACGAATAATCATGACGAAATCAATTTTGAAATGTTGAAAATAAAGAGTGCCAAGGATTCCATTGTACCGGAATGTTCCATTAAATTGATCAAGGCATTGGTAGAAACAGAGGATGGGGAATTTATTATCGAGGAGAGCAGCAAAATGTTTCAAACAAATGGACTTCGTCTAGAAAGAAGCTTGATCAATGTTATAAATAGGGAAACACATATCTGGATAACTAATCCGTATCCTCGATCGTTAAAAATAATGAAAAATCAAACATTGGCTTTTGGAAGTAGTCCAGCGAAAATAAATGTGAATCGAGAAAGAGAGGTAGAAGAGAACGAATAACCTAGATTCCAAATAAACGAAAATCTTTCACCAAAAGAACATAAGGAGTTAAAACAAGTTTTAGAAAGGTATGGAGATCTGTTTTCGTCGAGATTAGGGAGAACCAATTTGGCAAAACATCGGATAGACACAGAAGACGCGATGCCAATTAAACACAAGCCTTACCGGGTAAGTGCTAAAGAACGAGATATTATAAAAGAGCAAATTGACGAGATGCTTACAGAAGGCATAATTAGGCCATCTTCTAGCCCCTGGTCGTTTCCAGTAATATTGGTCAAGAAGCGAGATGGTAAATACAGATTTTGTGTGGACTACAGAAAACTGAATAATGTGACAGTAAAATATGTCTATCCGATCCCTAGAATAGACGAAGTTATGGATACTCTCCAATGATCTACATACTTCTCAGCAATAGACCTCAGATCTGGATATTGGCAAGTTGAAGTCGAAGAAAGAGACAAAGAGAAAACAGCTTTCACTACAGCGTATGGATTATATGAATTCAACGTGATGCCTTTTGGACTTTGTAACGCGCCTGCTACCTTTGAGAGAAATATGGAGAATATGCTTGGAAATCTGAGATGGCAAATTTGTTTGTGTTATCTGGATGATGTTATCATATATAGCCCGGATTTTCCAACGCACCTCAAAAGACTTGAAGCTGTTTTTAGATGTTTTCGTGAATCTAATTTAAGGTTAAACGACAAAAAATGCCGATTTGCTTTTAAAGAATTGGAGATTTTCATCTATATAACGAGCAAACATGGTATAAAACCCGCGGAACATAACATCAAAGCTGTCAGAAATTTTCCTCGGCCCAAAAAGGTCAAAGAAGTACAATCCTTTTTGGGAATGTGTTCATATTATAGAATATTTATCAAAGATTTCTCAAAAATTGCTGACCCTTTGACCAACCTTATTAAAAAGTGTATAATTTACCTGGACAGAAAGACAAGAGGAAGCGTTTCAAACCCTAAAACAGCACTATTAAGTCCACCAATTTTAGGTCACTTCAATCCAAATGCGCCTACTTATGTTCATACTGATGCGTCCAACATCGGCATAGGTGCAACACTTGTCCAAGACATCGGTGGTGAAGAGAAGGTGATCTCATATTTGAGTCGTACCCTAAGTAAAGCGGAGCAAAATTACTCAACAACTGAAAAGGAATGTCTGGCCGTTGTCTGGTCAATGTCAAAATTACGGCCCTACCTACATGGAAGACACTTTAAAATAGTAACAGACCATCACGCCTTATGCTGGCTCAAAAACTTGAAGGATTCAACAGGTCGATTGACAAGATGGGCATTAAAAATTCAAGAATATGACTTCGATATAATACATAAATCAGGAAAGAAGCATCTGGACGCCGATGGCTTATCTAGGGGACCCTTACCAGAAACTGATTGGGATGAGGATTTTGAAAGGCTTTTTTAAATCAAATAACAGATGAAGAGGATAAGTTTATCGAAAGTGTTAAGAAAAACCTTAAAGGAAGCAGCGATCAATTGCGCAAAACTTTAAAGTAGAAGATGGATGCCTCTTTAAGAAAAACCCGAACCCTGAAGGCAGGGCGTGGTTGCTTGTGGTTCCAGAGAAGAAAAAGAGAGAAATTATGAAAGAATATCACAATCATATGTCGAATGGCCATCTGGGTGTCGCCAGAACCATGTACCGAATAAAGAGTAAATACTTTTGGCCATCCATGCTGAAGGATGTCTCAGAATTCGTTAAGACGTGTCACCTTTGCCAAAGTAGAAAAGGCTCAAACCAATCACCTTCTAGACTACTACAGCCCATTCCCCCAGCCAACTTTCCTTTCGAAAGAATTGGAATTGACATTGTTGGTCCATTGCCATCTACGAAAAGCAGGAAAAAATGGATAATCGTGCTGACGGACTACTACACTAGATATGCAGAAACAAAAGCAGTCTCGGAAGCAACAGTGAAAGAAGTTTCAAAATTTCTAGTAGAGGATATTTTTCTCCGGCACGGAGCCCCACAATATCTTATTAGTGACAGGGGCTCTCAATTTACCAGTAATTTAATGGAAGAGGTGATGAAAATGTGCAAGATTAAACATTGCTTCACAACGAGCTATCATCCCCAGACTAATAGATTGACAGAACGGTTAAATAGAACATTGATCAATATTCTCAGTAAGTATGTGAACACTGATCAGAAGAATTGGGACGAAATACTCCCGTTCATCATTCACGCTTACAATACTACAATTCAGGAAACCACAGGATATTCTCCCTTTTTCCTGATGTTTGGAAGAGAACCCACGTCTCTTTTGGACGACAGGAATATCTCGGTGGACATTGACAAGGATGATTATGATGAATACATAAAACATCACTTAGACAAAATAGACAGAACAAGAAAATTAGTTATTATCAAAACACAATAAAGACTCAAGAAAGAATGAAAAAGAACTATGACAAGAAAAGCATGGAAAGAATCTACGAACCAGGAGAATTAGTAGCAGTTTGGACACCAATTAGGAAAATAGGAAAGTGTGAGAAACTTCTTAGAAAATATTTTGGTCCATATAGAATATTAAAAAAGATGTCTAGAAACTGCTAAAAGCTATAAACCTATATGTCTTATATCAAATCTCTCCAAGTTTCGTAAAAATACTAAAAAATAACATTCATGAATTTTATCAAGAAAATAATCTTCAAAGCAATAGACAACATGGATTTCTAAAAATGGAATCAACGATGACATGCTTGGAAATATAACAGAGGTTATATTAGAAAATAGATAGAATTATTTAGTGTCGATAATTGAAATCAATATAGAGGGTGTATTTGAAAATGCATCATGGCCAGCCCTTTTTAAAAGAATAGATCAAGAATATTTACCCGCTGATTTGATTACAATTTTGTAATCTTTCTTGAATAATATAAAAACAAATTTCACTTATAGTGATAAGAAGGTTAATAAAGCAATTTCAAAAGGCTGTCCACAGAGCGGAATACTGTCTCTATTACTATGGCTGATATTAATAAATTATATATTAAACAAATGCAGATACCCAATTCTGAAATACGGTGTTATCCTGATGATGTGACAATAATAGTTTGGAATAAAGACAAGGATACTCTTAAAAATTTGATAGAATTTATCTTGGAACGAATCTATCAATGGTGTACTAAAAAAAAACTGATAATCAGTCTTGAGAAAACTAACATTCTACATTTGTACAAAAAATACAGGTCAGCAATAAAGTTAAAAAACAAAATAATTATGCCAGTTCAAGAAATTAAAATATTTATGAGTTAATTTTTCAAATATTTTTGGAAAGAAAAACTTAATTTCAATCCTCTCGTTGATAAATAAAGCAAAAAAGATTTTAAAATCTGCTACCATCAATTTGCGGAAAATTTGAGGTCTGAGTACCTAAAGAAACTTACATTATACAAAACAATATTTAGGCCAATGCTTTCTTATGGATCGGAGATATGGTATAAATTCGTAAACAATAAAAATATAAATAAATTAAACTCATTTCAATACCAAATGCTATTATGGTACACTCAATCATATAAAACGACTAATTATAATTGTATACATAGCATTGCCTAAATGCCTTTGGTTAACGATTCTATTGAATCCAAAGATACAAAATATGAATTAAATAATTTAACTTTAGAAGAAAAACAAAAATGCAATTTCGTTGTCCCAAGCATAATAACGGATTTTATTGAATTTAAAATGGCTTCTTTGAAGAACAACACAAATGAAACTTTTCAAAGCTTCTTCCCTAACAACATACCTAAATACCAATTCCGGCCAATCTTCCATAATTCTCAATTAATTTCTAATCATGAAAATTCCAGTAGCTTTTCAAAAATAATTAAAGCAGTGGAACACTCAATTTGTTTGTTTTTGTTTTTGTTTTTTTGGACAGGAAGAACAAACCTCAATACATCTTTTACCCGGATTGTCTCTCTTGTTTTTCAGGACTAAAGAATCAACAATAATTCAATAGTAAAAATCCGAGTATTTTCATTTTGAGTAAAGAAATGTATATATTTTGAAGATCTATTTTGAATTATATAGCAATAAATATCTTTTAAGAAATTAAAAAATTATTTATAATATTTTAATAGATATTGCTAGAAATTTCTTTCTTATTTTATACACAGTTCTCTGTTCTCGTTAAGGTTTAGGAAATTTCCTTATAAAAATGTTTTAACTCCTATATATATATATTTTAAATTATTCATAATATAATAATGGAAAATGATTTTTTTGTAAATATTTGATAACAATGGGTTTCCCCTATTTCCTTTTGTTAAAATATCTTATGACTATTTTTTACCACCTAAATTATTCTATATATGTATAGACAACTGTAGATACACACATGTATGTCAGCACAAGTGTTTCTATGAACAGAAACTGAATAAATATAAGAAATTTTATATCAATATTGTTGAAATAAATACTCTGAATGTGTATTAATAAATATTAAAAATTTTTAACGGCCAGATTTAACAACGGAACCAATCCTAGAGTGCCCAAGAAATCAATACCAACTCTTTCAAATGATTAATTTGCTGGAGGAATAGGCTGAAAAGTCCTAAGGGATTAATTAAACTACCTAATTCAGCTTAAATCATAAAGCGAGATTGGTAGTAGGGGAGTTTAAAAAACATAACCGGGCAAAATAACTGGATCGTTTAATAGGGTGTCTGATATATATTAATATTAATTTTATTTTATATTTTTTAAATAGCGAGAATACTAGATTTTGTGCTAAAAATTATATTTCAAAGAAATATTATAGTACATTTTTAACCTCCTACTTTATTTTTGGAAGGGAGTTAGAGAAGAAACATAAACAGACTAAGTATTATAGTTGATTTACCAATATTTAGTAAGGCAGTGCGCCAATTAGTGATTCTGTTTATTGTCATGTATAGAGGGTATGTAAAAACAATAACTGTGTGTGTGCGACTATATAATATATACTAATAGAAATAGAGTTACGAAACCAATGATATGATTACACATGTTAGAACTCTAATTTAAAATAGATTGAAATTTCTTCTCATCCAAAATTTAGTTTTTGCAAGGATTTACCGAATAATATTCCAATTCTATTTAAAATAGACTTGGAAATTATCAGATTAGCCTATCAAATCAACATTCATGGCTAATTGAATTACTTCGCTTTCTCTCTCTCTTCAACTCCCATAGCCAATTATATAGAGAGCTATACATAACTAAATATGACAGGCGCTCTCTTTCTTATTTTAAATTGTCTAAAGAAAATCTGAAATTGTTTTTAACTATACCTTGCTTCCTCGTTGTTATTTGGAGGTCTTCATAATTACTATTCTGCAACTATTCTTATATCTGTAGTCCACAACGGGGGGAGGGAGGGGGGGGGGGGAGATGCATTCTTTGATTTCATCATCACTTATGTTAGAAATATTTTGCTTTAAATAAAAAAATCCACCATCATTTCTCGACTCATTTCCATCACAAAGTTTTTCATAAATCCCAGTTTGAAATGGAAGTAAATATTTTCTGGCTCAACCAGTGAAATATTTGAGATCCCAAAGCCAAACTTAGAAATAAAAATTGTAAATTTAAAATGTCTTCAAAATTACTACACAAAAGTTGATATTGATGAGAATTTTACTGAGAGTATTAAAATAAGAACATTAAGCCTCCAGAGAAAATGAGAAGGCATGAGAGATCGGTTCACATAACAAACGAAAACAACAGTCTTCCCTCTTAAATCTAAGAAGCTTAAAAATGTTTATGTTTGTCAATATAATTTGACACTTCATCTAGTCCATTATTAGCTGATATCCTGTTATTTTGGTACGAAAGAGAATACTTTCTTCCTATATAACAAAATTAACTGGCGATTATTTCGCAAAGTAGTTGATATCCTTATTTTTAACAACAATAATTTTCACACATAATTTTTATAGAAAATATCTATCCTCTACATTCAAAATTTAAAAAATAATAAAAGTATCATTTTTTTTAAAAAAAGGTTAACTTCCTTGATCTTAATAAATTTACAAGATAAAAGTATAGAAATATCTGATTCAAGATTAAATTTTGATTTCGAAATGTTTGAATTAATTTTTTTCTATTCAAATATTTAAAAAATTTGAACTAAAGGAATTAATTTTGGACAATTATAAAAAATTACAGAATTAAAAATAAATTCGGAAAATTTATAAGCAGCAATATAAAAACTAAATAAAAAATTTCTAAACAACGGTTACAGTCAAAATGTAATTTAAAAGATCAACATTATAGCAATCAAAAATACCTTTTCAAAAACAAATTCCGTTATAAATTCAGCTTCAATGAATTTGAAAGTTTAAGTTGTTTTTTTATAGTAGAAATTGACTTTTTCGGGGTAGTTGGCGTTTTGCGCTCCTGAAACCTGAGTTATAAATATTGCCACGTGGAAAATTAAAAAAGATAAACTTTAGGATAACAGAGTAATTTATTTAGGGCAAATACAAATTATGAATGATAAAAAATATACATATAAGCAATAAAGGAAGTTTACACAGTAGCAAAATATAAACATCAAATATTATACTCTGTTAATCCCTATATATATATATAAAGGTCAGTGTATGTATGTATGTATGTAATGTATGTATGTATGTAACGTATGTATGTAATGTATGTATGTGATGTATGTATGTATGTATGACAATTGAAATAAATTTATTGACTGCTAGTCAATTTGTACACTCCGAAGAGTAAATTACATCAAAAGGAACACTTTTTCAACAGGGGGTACCCTCGGAGAGGGTCACGGGAAGGCGGCTCTGATCTCTGACAATCCCCGGCGAAGAGAGGGATCCATGTCCTGAGTGCGCTCAATTACCGCCTCCAAGAATTGGGGGAGCAAGATTTGCTGCTTTGGCGAAAGGCATGCGAGGAGGCTCTGCCTCTTCTCAGGGCATTGGACCGCCCCCACGATGTCGTTCTCGGAGATCGACGTGTCGTACACAAAATCCGAGAAGGGTCCTCGCATTGCTTCTTTAACTCTAATCTTCAACACCTTCCAACGGTCCGGCACCGGATCAACCTTCGCATGGGCAGACGGCGGAGGCGGAGGTGCCGCCATGGCCGGCGCCGACTCTCTCCTCTGGGGAGCGGGCGGCGTGGGCTCAGCAGGCCGAGGCGCAGGCAGTGGGGGTGTTGAAGGCACTGCGGTAGGGGCGGTCCTCAGCTCTGACAAGACCTGTCGCAGGACTTTATAAATGTTACTATCTCCTCCGGGCCTCTGGCCCAAGAGTTGACGGATTAGGCCGGCGAGAGCGCCGCCCTGCGAAGGTGACAGGAGGGGTCCCCGCTTCCGAGCCTTGGTCTTCGAGGAGAGCATGTCCAAGACCTCCTCCCGCCCGAGGCCAAGGGCGTCCGTCTGGGCAAAGGAGATGCCCGGGTTCCTCTCGATGAATGTCACGAGGCCTTCTCTCGTTGATGTTTTTAACGAGGATGTGGAGGATGTTGATGTTTCCTCGACGATGGACATCTCGATGTCCGGTGTAGGGGCTGCAGGCTCGTGACTCCCAGGTGCTCGCAGGGACGGAGCAGGGGTCACAGGTGGAGGGGCAGGAGGCGCCATCTCCATAGGTACGGCCGAGGCCACTGGTGGAGATGGCCGAGGTGCTGCAGATGGGGTCACAGCTCGGGCCGCGTGAGAAGCGCCGGGGATCTCCATGGCTGTACTGGAGGGCGCCGGTGCAGGAGGCTGGGCCGCTGACCGCTGAGGTGGGGCAGAGGTGGTCGTTGATGGGACGCCAGCAGGAGAGTTTGGTGGGGCCAATCTGGAGTTGTTGGCTCGCCCTGCAAGCAGGGGGCAGTTGGCCCTGCGATGTCCCTGGCCATGGCACCTGGAGCACTTGATGCCCGAGGATAAATATGCGGGCCAGGCCTCGCCTTTAATTGGGATTTCAAGGCGGGTGGGGAGCCTTTCAATTGTCATTCCTTCGCGGAGGACAATAAATGCCTCGCGGCGGCCGTCGTTGTAGGTGTATGGGCCGGCCTTCATCAGTTTGGGCGCAATTGATGTTACGCGCCCATAAGGTTTTAAGGCGCTGATGATGGCGGAGTCCTCCACGAAGAAGGGGAGGTTGCCGACTGTAATCCTCTCCGCTCTTTTGCGGAAAGGAAAGGCCCTGAGGAGTGTGCCCTCAACCTCGAGGCCCTCGTTTATGAGGCGCTCGGCCAGGCCTCTGTTCGCCAGTCCCAGGTGTTGGTGGCCGTTCACCTTGGAGACTTGGATGACTCCGGCGGTTCCTCCGAGCATCCTGTCCAGCGCCCTCAGGTAGTGGAAGGGCTGTAGCTCGGGGCCGTGCTCCAGGTACACACAGTGGTCCTCAGATGAGGATGTCTGCCGCGCCCGGGCCTCTGTGATGTGGGCCCTGGTTGTTCTTACTTCCTGTGCCCGGGGCACAGATCCTGCCGAAGATTGCGGTCGGCGACTGGTTCTTGCACCTCCGATGTTGGAGGATGGTGCAGCCGCTGTAGGCGAGTTCGCAGATTCGCGGCGCCTCTTTTTGGTCCTCACGACGGTAAAGTCGTCGTCCGCTCCAGGGCCTTGATCTTCAGGGCAGTCCGCCCAGTTTCTCAGGGCACGGGTAGCGCCATTGGCTGACGTAGCCGGCGGCAAGCCGGACGTGATGTCACCGCGCGCGACGGCCAGATTTGCATTTCCAACGCCTGTCGGCGGATTTGCATACTCTTGATTTTCAGAGTTATCTCTAGATATTTCTTTATGGGATTCTTCTTTTGTCGAATTCTGGCCACCAATTGGAGATGGGATGCTGGGCCTTCCAGGCTTTTGTCCAGCAGATCCTGGGCTCCTTGGCGATGCCGAATTCGGCATGTCTAAGGACATTTTTCCGCTCGCCAGAGACGAAATACGCGGAGCTCGCGCGACGCGTGGCCGCACGGTCGGCGTATGTATGTATGTATGTATGTATGTAATGTAATGTATGTATGACAATTAAATAATTTTTATTGACCGCTGGTCAACAATTACTCACGAGGAGTCAAAAGGGCAAACAATGTACATTGATCAGGAGGGCAAGGCTATCCTTAGCTTGTGAATTCCCCTGCGAATGGTGGGATGGCTGTTCCGAGTTCGCTCGAAAGCAGCGTCAAGGAAGCCCGCGAGGTTACTCCCATGCTCAGGTGAGAGATCCCCGAGTAGATCCAATCTATCTTCGCGGTATAAGACCGCAAACATGACGGCATCCAGGGAAATCCCTGGCTCCAGCAGGGGCTCAAAGCCGGGGTCAGTGATCATTTCATTGAAGATTGTATCTAACTCCGGCATCAGATCGTCGTCGTCCTCCATCGGGGCAGGTGGTGGAAGCGGAGGTGTAGTCGTGGCTGGAGTTGACTCCTGGGGAGCGGGCGGCGCCGGCTCAGCAGGCTGAGGCGCAAGCAGAGGAGGTACACATCGCTCTACCTCCGTCATCGGAACGACCTCCCCCATCTGCGTCGGGGCGGGCGCCGGGGGTGTTATCATAGCAGGTGTCAGTTTTTTCTTGTGGGAAGTGAGCGGCGTTGGATGAAATGGTCGAGGCGCAGGCAGTGTGGATGTAGGAGGCACTGCGGCTTGACCGGTCCTCAGCTCTGACAGGACCTGTCGCAGGACCTTATAAATATTGCTATTTCCTCCGGGCCTTAGGTCGAGGATTTGGTTTATTATGCCGGCAAGAGCATTGCTCTGCGGAGGTGTTAGATGTTGACCGCGCTTGTGCGCCTTGGTCTTCGAGGAGAGGATGTCCAGGACCTCCTCCCGCCCAAGACCAAGGGCGTCCGTCTCAGCAAGTGAGACACCGGGGTTTCTCTTGAGGTAGGCCTCAAGGTCGGGTCTCGTCTTACGCCCTGATGAAGACGGGGAGGGCGGCACAAGGGTCCCCTGTGCATGCAGAGGACCAGGAGGGGCGGCGGAGGCTGGTAGGGCTTGAGGCACTACTCCGGCGGGCTGGGAGGCCGGAGGGCGAAGGTCCGCGGGAGCCTCAGGTGCCTCCATTGGTTTCACTGCCTGTGGGGCGCTGTTGGAGGTGGGCGGCGCCAGCACTTCGGCTGCAATCTCCATGGGCTCAGAAGGAGGAGCCACGGCGTCTGAGGATGTGCCGGGAGCTGATGTCTGTGGCGCAGGGCGCTTTGGTGACGGAGCTGGAGCCGTTGGTGTTGGGCGGTTCGGCTGCCGGGACTCGGTGGACGATGCACCAGATGGAAAGGGTGCCGGCTGTGGCTGGGCGTTGCTGGAGGCTCTCCCAGGAATGATGGGGCAGTTGGCCCTACGGTGACCCTGCCGGCCGCATCTGGAGCACTTGACTCCATAAGAGATGAATGCCGACAGGACGTTACCCTTGTTTCGGATGATGACGCGGGTCGGGATCTTTTCCAAGGCAATGCCCTCCTTAAGGAGGATGAATGCCTCGCGTCGTCCATCCGTGAAGGTATACCTTCCGGCTCTCAGCCGGATGGGGACGATGGAGGTCACGTCACCGTAGGGATTGAGGGCCTCGATGACGGCGGCGTCGTCCACGAAGAACGGCAAGTTTCCGACGGTGATCCTCTCCGCCCTTTTCTTGAAGGGGAAGGCCCTGAGGTGGGTGTGGCCAATATCAAGACCGTCTCTTGTCGCTCCGCCAGGGCCTTGGTGGACAGGCCCACCAGCATATGGCCGTCCATTTTCATCACCTGGAGCACATTCCCGGCTCCTCCGACCAGCTCTTCCACCGCCTGCAGGTAGTGGGTGGACCCGAAGTCCGGGCAGTGTTCCACGAAGACGCAGTTGTCTTCTGTTGAAGAGCGCTGGCGTGCTCTGGCGTCGGCGATGTCGGCCTGGGTAGCCCTGATCATCTGGACCCCCGTAGCTCCACCCGCAGGTGGCCGTCTTCGCGGGGTTGGGCCGGTCCTTCTGGAGGCCGCGACACCGCTGGAACGTTGTTCGACAGGGCGGCTCGGTGACTCCCTGCGTCTTCGCTTGTGTTTGACCACGGTGAAGCCATCTTCAGCTGATTCTGCAGCCTCCATTTGCTCGGCCCAGTTTGTCGCAGCGGCCAAGGCGCCGCTCGTTGATGGCGTGACGTCAGCGATACACGCCGCGGCAAAATTTACATGTTGTGTGTCGAAAGGTAGATTAGCATAGCCGCCGCTAGCATTGGCTATTCTAGATTTTTCATCTTGAGATTGGTTAACCGCGGATATCTCCGCAACGGCTTGACTTTCAAAGCCGAGCCTTCCAGGCTCGTGTTCAGCTCGATGAGGGCTTCCAGCCCATACTAAGTTCGTCGCTTCCAGCGACATTTCACCGCTCGCCTGAGGCGAAAACGGCGGAGCTCGATTTAAGTTTTAGGATAATTGAAAATCAATCAGTAATTTAGGGTTAAAAGAAAAATATTTGAAAGGGAAGGAAAACAAAAAACTAGGAGCGCGATCAATGTAATGTATGTATGTTAGGTATGTCGGCTATACACGTCCACAATACGTAATTTATCTGACTGAACTTTTAACAGTATATAGAGTAGAATCTGGAAAAACTTATAGTGAAAATCTCAGGTCTCTATCCCGAATATTCTTCGAGGTATTTGCAAATTGCGTTGCAAATTTGCCCTTTTGCTCTCAAGCAGCGCCTCTAGCGGTGATAACAGCTGACCTAGTCTAAATGTAAAACGTGTTTTAACAGGACATAGAGAAAAAAGATTTTTAGCCGAAAAAATAGAAATTGACAGGTTCAGGGCAAAAATACAGGGTGATCCAAAAGGCTTGCACAACTTTAAAAATTAATAACTCCGCGAATATTTGCGCTAGAGTAATGCGGTAAACACCATTGTGTTCAGGATGCAATTGGTATTCTTTATGAATAATGATGAAAAATTCGATATTGATTTTAGTTAAAATTTTATTCGTTAGATGGCGCTCTACCAGAATCAGAGATTCAGCGGCCAAATTGTTTGATAAATTGAAGATATAACTGTTCGACACGTATTTTTTCCTTTTTGAATACCAAGAAAGAACCCTAATAATATCAAATGATAAATTAATAAAACACCATTTCGCCAAAAGTAGAAGAATTGTTCGACAATTTATAAATACAATCTGAGATATGTGAAATAGGTATATGCAAATTTAAAAAATGTAGCAAAAAAAATTGATATTTTAGATGCGGTTTGCTGGAATCCTCTCAGCTATTTAAATTTCGAAGATGATAAATTTATAATTATTTTTCAATTCAACTCTCTCAGTATCGATTATATTTATTTTAATTCATTTGAAAAATATTTATCTATCTCTGATAATTTAATTTACTCTGGATTGCCGTCACTACAGGATAAAGCACTCTTGGTGATTTTTTTAAAATTGCAAATCAGAATCTGCCATTGAAGCTTTACGAGCGTTTCGTACCTTTAAAGGTATTCGAAGTGGTAAAGGACCCATGATTTGCTACTCTCTAAGGCGAATGATTAAAAATTTGAGAAGACTGGATCTCTCTGAAAAAAAAACCTCGGAATGGAAGACCATCGACATGAAAGTCAGTGGCTGTTATGGTGTCGCAGAATGTTGAAGCTATTGAAACGTTATCCACGTATGGAGAAGTAAGTGCTCGACAAATATCTCGACAAACGGGGATTTCGATGGAAGAGAGAGAGAACAGTTTGGAGAGCACACACATTAAGGAAACCCATACAAAATTTAAAGATTTCACGAACTGAAAGTCGGCGATTTTGAGAAGCGTCTAGAATTCGCTTCATCGGTTTTCCGGCAAATTGATATTGATGAAAACTGGCTTTCTAATGTTCTGTGGACAGATGAAGCCACTTTTCTCTAAACGGAGAGGTTAACACTCAAAACAGCCGCATTTGGGCAATAGAAAACCCTTGCAATTTTACAGAAATGCCACTTTATCAGCCTAGAGTTAGAGTTTTGTGTGGGTTCACTTCTTCTTTCATTATTGAGCCATTTTTCTTTGAAAAAAATCAATGGAAGAACTTTTAAAACCGCTTCTGTAACTGGTGAACGTTATGTTCAACTTATGAGATAAAAGGTTATTCCCATATTGTAGGATAGACAAGCGCTAAGCGAAATAACATTCATGCAAGATGGAGGACCTCTTCATATCTCCAGCGTTGCCGAACAATTGCTGAAGGATACATTCGGTGAAAATCGTGTGAAAAGTCGCCACTTTATACAACCATGGACTCCAAGATCACCAGACTTGACGCCTTGCAATTTTTGGTTATGGGGGTACATTAAGTCGCGTGTTTATCGATGCCGGCCTACCACATTAGCCATTTTGATATTGATGGTTTCATCAATTTCAACAGATCTGTAATTTAATGCTGTCCAATCTGTCATCTATCGTCTTCAGGCGTTGTTTGAGAATGAAGGGCGCCACATTGACCAAGGATTGTGACCTAATACAAGAGAGAAGGCAGTTACCTCATGTGTTATACGAGGAGGGTCCCATAAGTCGGTGGCCCTATATAAAAAGAAAATGACTAATAAAATGATTGATTTATTTTTCAACATAATCCCCTTTAAGGTCTATACACACACTTTTTCCAGAGATGTTCTAATGCTTTTATGCTTTCCAAAAAGAACGATGTTTCAAGTTTCTCAAAAAATGAGGTTACAACATCAATGACCTCTTCATCTGACCTAAAATGATTGCCAGAAAGTGATTTTTTCAAATGAGGAAATAGGTGGAAGTCAGACGGAACTAGATCTGGTGAATAGGGTGCATGTGGTAAAAGTTCAAAGCCAGAATCATAAATAGCAGACATGGCTTGCAGCGACCGATGACTCAGAGCATTGTCTTGATGGTAAACAATCTTCCTGGACAACTCTTCTCTTCTCTTTTCTTTAATAGCTTATCGTAGTTGATTAACAAGATTTGCATAATAAATGCCAGTGATGGTTTGACCCTTATTCAGAAAGTCTAGAAGAAGTACACCCTCGGAATCCCAAAAACAGACACCATAATCTTCCCTGCTGATGGAACTGTCTTGGCTTTCTTTGGGATAGGGGAACCGGAGTGTCTCCATTGCATGGATTGTTGCTTGGACTCTGGTGTAAAGTAATGGGCCCAAGTCTCATCCATGGTAACAAATCTATTAACAAATTCCTCTGGATTGGCTTCAAATAACGCAAGATTGTCCGAAGATAACTTTCTCCTTACAGCCTTTTGATCGGGTGTCAAAAGTTTGAGAACCCAATGGGCAGTGTTGCAGAATATTTTTCCTATATGTAAAAATATACTTTTCTTTCTTCTATATATGTGAATAGATATTTTTGTATATTCTCTTTTGTTTGTATTTTTGCCTTTATAAAAGGAGATGCTGCCTGCGCCGGCAGAAGAGCTCGTGTCTAGAGGAGAGCGCGCTACTAGATGATAAAATAAATATATCTCTTTTACAAGGCTTTTAAAACTCGTCCCAAGTTATTTCTGCAGTCTTCAACTTCTTGAAGCATTACAAGGAAAGTTTATCTTCTTCGTGGTACAGCCATATCGGGGTTCACCTCCGCGACACTTGGCGCAGCCGACAGGATTCTGATTGAAGAATTGCTGATTACACAACGGTGCAACTGTGAACCAGTGATTACTTATTAGGATGCTGGCCACCCAGTTAGTAGTGCGGAACTGAAGAAGCTCAGGACGCCAGTGCGTGCGATGTTTACCAAGGCGTCCAAGGAGCTTGAAACGGAGATCAAGAAGGAAGTCAAGAAAGCAGATTTTGAGAAAATCCTCCTCCGATTCCTGACCCACCATGAAAAACCTTTTAATATTAAACATGAGGATGGAAGAAGTCCTGCTACGAGACACTTTCACCGCCGAGTATGAATCCGTTTGTGAGTACGAAGACAATTTCAGTAACAATATGACTGATTACGAAGCTCTTGTAAAAAAGGATGATGTTAGTACAATCAGCGCCGCAGCAGCAATGAAATTATCAACTACCAAAGCTGGAGTTCAAGGAGTTCGGGGGAGAACCGAGAGAATGTATTACGTTATGGAGTCAGTTCAGCACGATTGACCGGGATCCTCAGATGACTCCAGAAACTTAAGTTCCAGTATCTCTTTCAGGCCACCGCCGAGAACTCCGAAGCAAAAGAAGCAGTCGAAAGTTTTCCACCGAGTGCCGATAACTACCCTAAGGTCATCGATTATATCTAATCACGATTAAGAGAGAACGAAATGCTTGTTGAGATTTATGTACGTGACATGCTCCAGAACGTGCTTCAGAACGTGAGAGCCGAAACAATACGTCTGTAGTGAAGCTTTACGATAGACTGGAGACACAACTGCGAGCATTAGAAACATTAGGCGTTGCTCGTGACAAGTTTGCGGCTATGCTGTACCCACTCGTCGAATCAGCGCTACCAGAGGACAACCTTAGAGTATGGGAAATAAGCCAATATGCGGCGAGTGGAAGAGGAGTACAGAATAAGTTGGTACAACTTGTGGTGTTTTTGAAGACAGAAGTGAAGGGCGAGAGTCGAGTAAATATGGCCAAAGCTGCTTTTAAGATCGACTACAATCAAGATGCAAAGAATGATCGATCAAACAGGAAATATCTTCCTAAGAAGAATACTGAAAGTAAAGCTCCGACGGCTACTTACCTTGCCAACACCACTAAGAAGCGAAACTGCATCTTTTGTGTGAAAAATCACCCGAGTCAAGAATGCTACAGTGAACAGCGGAAGAATCTAAAAGAGAAGAAAGATAAGACTAATGAGAAGAATATTTGTTTTATGGTGCTTGCGTACTTGCGAAATGCCGGATTAAGCCACGTTGTCCAGTCTGCGGAGGGAAGCATTACCCTATTGTGTCCTACTTTGGAAGCCCAGAAGACTTCTACCCCAAAAGGTGGAACTAAAGGTTTCAAAAGAGAGTCCTGAAACAAAGAATGAGACTAAAAATCAATTCACGTAACAACTTCAAAAACGCTGCATGGGCTTATCGGGTTTGTCATTAAGAGGGAAAATCTTTATTTGGCGGTTATTGGATGGTCCAGGAAATAGTATTTTATGAATTTTCGAATTGGACATTGGCTATTGATATAGCCAATAGCATTAACAGAAGAATAGACATTACGTAAATTTATAATGTACTATTCCTTGAACTACCCCCAATACCGCCAAATAAAGATATTCCCTCTGAATAGAAAATACGATAAGCCTGGGAAATAGAGGCATGCGTCAAATTGGTATTTAACTAACTTCGAGCACCCTCTGTTTTCGATTCTTTTTTAACCCTGGTCCTATTCGCGATTTATCTCAACGTATTTTCTCCTGTATAGATGGCTTTCGTGCCCGAGGATAAAGATTTATTAATTGAAATAATTTCAAAATAAACTTAACCCCGGACGCCTGATATTTTCACTTGTTATTGATACATGGGCTTATATTATTGAACAATAAATCCGGTGTTAGAAGATAATGAGCTAATTTTGATTAGAGAAGCATCCAAACGGAAAACTGGGTTATATGTCTCAAAATATATATGAAACTAATATAATATATATTAAGTAGAATATATATTAATGAAGAGGATAGGATTTATATATGTGTATACCCGTTGAAGCCTTAATTACATATTGATGGGGATTTTCATCTCATTAAATATTTAAAGTGGATACGTCATTACAAGAATTTACAATTATATCAATTTGATTAAAAAAGGCATCTTTAACACGATATTTCATTATTTTTAAAATTAAAGTGAATCTTATTAAATATTTTGTGTTATTTTTGACATTTTCACCTTTATCTTATATATATTATATATATGTGATGAGGTCCTGTTTACTCTTGTAGAATCCTGTCGACTAAAACTGTGGTGAAATATCCAGTCGACTTAATCTATGGTGTGAGTCCCTGTAACTCTCGCTATACTGTGTAAACCGAGAGGAACAGTCAGGATGGGGAGTTTTCCAGTACCTCTCTGCACCTTGTAAGACCTTTAAAAGTTCTCACAGAGTACAGGCAGTCGTGGTCGAGGCAGAGTGGAAAGCTTGGGAATGTCCACACAAAAAACGAAGACACAATTGCACTAGGAAAGTCCGTGAACAGATAAAAGTTGAGCTAGGAGCGATAGATGGAGAGATAGAAGAGTTCTTACTGGTCTACATGGTGGATGAGGAGGACCTTGGTGACAACCGATGAGGGCTTCCGCTGATGGTGAATTGACTGTCAAGTTACTGTATTTTTGGCTAAGACGAGGCCCTTATATATCTTTTCTGAGAAAGCGAGTATTGCATTTCAGCAGATGTGAAGAGTGTGGATCGTCTTGCGAAATTCTAAACTGGCGCCGTGGCAGTTTCCAATCTATCTTTAAATGTTGTTGAACTTCTAAATCAATCTCGATTTTAGACGTTTTTTACCTTTTGCTTTAGCTCAACTCTTAATCTATTACAGAATTTTATTTATTTATCCTCAGTTTGTACAAAGTACATTACATATGTTGATGTCATGACACATCTCAATCATGCGTATAATTATTTATAGATGTGTTTCTATTATACAAGTATAAGTTACACCACTAGTTTTGGCAAATTCAGACAGAAGTCAACAACCTGTTTACCATTGTTTCAAGCCATAGCCCTCATCAGTGCAGATGTGGCTTCGATTTGGCTGCAGCCTTCAGAACTCCTTATTCTAAATCGACTCGTCACACTCCGAGTAAATCAAATTATGCATTATTTTCATGCATATATTAAATGGATTCTTAAACTTTTATCATAGGGCTGAGGTGTTTTTTGTACAACCGGATTTATGCATATAAAAATTTGAGGGAAAATTTCGAACCATATTTCTTTCTCTCTCTTAAGTATTATCTTAAAGAACGGCAAAGTAAGATATTTCTTATAAATAAGATTGTCACACGATTGTGACCATCATGTATCGTCGATGAGCAGAGGCTAATAGCCACGGGATTCCATCCTCCTGGACCTTCCTATTTAACAGAAAGTAGCAGACCATTGGTCAAAATCCAGTTTGGTTCTTTCCTTTCCCTATATTTTCCCTTTATTATAAATCTCCTGGAAAACATCCTTTTTATATAATAATTTTGTAATTTAATATAATGTATTCAAATAATTTATAGATAATAGGCTAACAGAGAGTTTACAGTTGTAAAGTTTGAAGCTATCTCCTCCAAAAATACTTAACTATAAATAACTATCTATATACCAAATTATTCGTTTTTTTTGCTTTACGTGAACGTTTAATTAATATTTTCCAAATATTAATACATTTATTTATTCAATTTTACAATCGTAGATTTTTTTTTGCCTTCAAATGTTGCTTATCTTATTTGTTATTTTCATCATCAAATTATTTATTTTAAAACACGTTCTTTTGCATTATTCCTTTTAATTAATTTCTAATATATATTTCATATTTCTGATTTAAATTTTACTTTTATTTTATTTATAATTGCTTTATTATAATTGTAAATTTAAATTAAGCCCTATTTTTGTGTGTTTTTTTTAGTATCTTTCCTAATGTCTTTGGAATATTTTTTCTCAATCAATTGTTGATTACTTAATTAGAATTATAAGCATAGCTTTGTTACTTTTTTCATTTAGATTTTTTTTTTCACTTTTAGAAAAGAAGATTTTTACAACATATTCAGTATATGTTTTTTAGCTCAATTTTGTGTCTGGTTTCATTTTTTGCAGTATCTTCTTGGAATCTTTTTTTCTCAATCAATTGTTGATTACCTAATTAGGATTGTAAACATTCAAAAGAAATTTGCTACAATTAACAGGATTAAAGAAAGTTAATATATATGATATTTTAGATATGATTTGAATTATATTTTAAAAAATACATATTTTTGGGTGGGTTTTTTCTCCTTTTTTTTTTCTAAGAATAATATTTTAGGTTTCTTTGAAAATTATCTACCTCTTATCTGCTATCTTGTTTACAAACTTGATAACAGAAACCATTTTAAAATGCTGTGATGTTTTTTCTCATTCCTGACAATTGGCAATTGAAACAAATTTTATTGACTTCTTGTCAATAATTTAAATAAAAAATGTAAATAAAGCTAAAATATAGATTATCATGCGGGGGATGTGCCCCGGCGAGTGAGCCTTCTTTCACAGGCGATGAGCGGGTCTTCTGCTCCTCCGGTCAGTTCAACCTGTACGAAGTAACGGTAGATGATGGATTTGGCCGACGCTAGGATGGCCAAGTCGTCATCTTCGAGGCCAGACCCGAAAATCCAGGCCCGCAAGTCAGGGGTCGCCCAAGGACACTGAAGGCTTCGATGATGAGGGGCCTGATACGACTGAAGCTCCAGTAGCGATGGTCAAAGGAGCGATTTACGGAACCGCAGGCCTGGCATGATGAACTGGTCGAGGCCGGATGGTTCGGGTGGGGAAGAGCATGGATGGCCAACCTAAGCGCAATGTCGGCGTCGTGGCCCGAGAAGACGCTGCGCCGCAGTGAAGTCCAGTCGAGCCTGGCCGGCGCGTCAACCACAGATGTCCATCTGGAGAGAAGCCTGGTGATTGGCTGTGCCGCAAGGCGCGACGGGCCGAGCGGGTGGTGAGCCTCGAGAAGGGCGTGTTCGTCCCGCGCAGGACCACAGCCTCAATCAGGCAGGCAGCCCTGGTGCTCTCCCGGAAGTTCTCCTCTAACGTCCTCCGGCAGAAGGCAACAAGGGCAGCGGCGTCCGCGAGAGAAGAGCGGATATCGGGGGCATCCCTCAGGTCCGCGACACGGACCCCGGACCAGCGCGCAGGGGCCAAGAGGTTGGGAGGGCGAAGAAACCGGCAGCCACCAATGATGGGGAGCTCCTATAGCTGGGATGTGGAAACAGCCCGGTGGTCGAGGCCAAGGATCTTGGGGGCCTCGTCCCAGAGCCTTAGTAGCCGTTGGCGACGGGGCCAGAGCGGAGTACCGTCGGGAGGGGGATGGAGCCAGACGCCACTCAACACCAGCCAGGAGAAGCCATTCTTTCCCCCACGGAGCGCAGCCTGAACGCCCTTGAGGCAGGCCAGATGGAGTTTGGCGCCGATTTCCAGAAGCCCGAGGCCCCCGAGGGTAACAGGCCTCGATACGGTGTCTGCGGGAAGCCAAGCTGTGCGGTCAGGGCCCCAGATAAACCTTCGCAAGCGGGCCTGTAGATTGGTGATGGTAGCCTCTCCGGGCAGGTACCCATAAAGGTGGTGCTGGGCGGTTGAGAGTACCAGGGTATTTGCGGCTTTGGCTCGGCCGACAAGAGAGAAGCCACGCGTGAAAGGCGTCCACTTCCTGCAGGCAGAATCCAGCAGGGTCAGGAGATGCTGTTCCTGGCGGGCGACAGATCTGAAGGCGGCAATGTCCGTCCCCAGGACTTTGATGGAAGATGTCGACCAGGAGATACCTAGGGGAGAGTCACCGCGAGCGCGCCACGCACCGCACCAAAGGGCGGCACTCTTCCCGAAGTTCACAGCTATGCCCGAAGCCCGACGGAAGTCCCGAAGAACGGCCTTCACTCTCAAATTGCTCGTCGCGGCGAATCAGGAGGATGATGTCGGCGTAAGCGATGACATTGCCCACGCCGAGGGATGACTCGAGGCGACGAAGCAGCGGCCCTGTCGCGATGCTGAGAAGTGGGGCACTGACGACGCAGCCCTGCCTAAGGCCGTTTAGTAGGTGGAAGTATCCGGCCCTGATCGTCGAATCCGCCTCAGCGTACAGGAGCCGAATTCATTTCATAAAGGCCGGTGGAAGGCGCAGGGATTCCAGGAGCGTCCACAGGAAGCCCCGATCCAGGGAGTCGAAGGCGGACTCAAGGTCTACGCAGACGACGGCCAGCGGCAGGCTTCCAGCCGTCGCCTCCTCAACAGCATCGGTAACCCAGGCGATATTCCAGGATGGTGACCTCCCGTGGACGGCGTAAGTCTGGCACTCCGGCACCAGCGCTGGTAGATGGTACCTGAGGCGACGAAGGAGGATACCCACCAGGACACGGTAGTCGGCCGAGGGCAGCGAAATGGGCCTATAGCCGCTGAAGCCGCGACCGCCGCGGGTCTTCGGGACCAGACAAATAGAGCTACGCCGCGTGGATGGTGGCAGGGCGCCGCGGAAGTGGAAGGTCGTAAACACACTCCACAAGGCTCCCGCGAAGAAGTCCACAATGGCAACCAGGGCAGACCGTCCCAGCCTGGGGCCCTTCCGCTAGGGAGACGGGAGATGGCGGTGGCAATCTCGGCCAAGGTGATATATTCCCTGTGAAGGGGGTCGTCCTCATCGATGTCAAGGGGGATGGTAGTACCCTCAATGAAGGCCGCGCCAGCATTCGGGTCACAAGCCGCGCGAGCAAATTCCTGGGCGGGAACTTTTTTTTGGGGGGGGGGGGGCTCAAAAATCATCCATTTTGGTTAGCAGGCCCGTAAATAAAAAAAAATTATCGTTTTCTCATTCATCACTTTTGTCTGAAGATGGTAACAACGCTGTTACCGAAACATCACACACTATTTATTTATTTGAATTTGGTCTTATTACCTTGTTTACATTTATATGTAGTCTTATCTGCAATATAGTTGTGTTGTTTGATTTTTTTTCTGATTTGTTAAATTTTTATTTATTTATTTATTTTTTATAGTTTCTTTTCCCTGAAATTGCTTACCAAATATGAGGCAGTGTTTTCTCAGAGTTAACAATGTGGAGTGTGAGAATGTGGAGGAGCAAAATAACTACTCTACTGAATTTCTCAATAGCCTTACTCCTAAAGGAATGCCTCCACACCTGTGAAACTTTCAGGTTTGTGTTATTGTTTTGATTCTGAAAAATTAGAATCCTAAGCAGGGTCTTTTCAATGCCAGACGTATGATGATCCTGCGCATGTGCTCTCATGTTCTTTAAGCTCAAATACTGACAGGGACCAAAGTTGGACACACTGTATTGGCGTCAAAGATATATTTAGGCTTCTTCAGATATCAACCATCACTTCATTCTGAAGAGGCATCAGTTTATAATAGATTGGCTTTTGCTATGACTATAAAAAGGGTTAAGGCCAAACCTTTGCTTGAGAAGGTCTCTTGCTACAAGAGCCTGTGTTTACGCATGGACAGCTCTATGTAGCTTTTTCACGTATGCAAACTTTGGATAGCATACATGTAAAGTTGAATCCACGTATATATAAAACTAGAATGGTAGTTTTTAATGAGGTTCTTCAAATGAATTCCTTTAATAAGTCGTCTCCTCTGCAATATAGAGTTTACAACTATCTTTTCTGAATTATTTTCTTTTTTTCATTTCGAATATTTTTATTTGAACATTTCTCCAATGTCTGTCTAAAACTTTGATTTTCGACCGCTACGACCCGGGTTCACATTTTTATGATTTAAAAAAAAATTGCTCCAATGGCCCCCGATTCTTGCAAAAGTCCAACCCCACCAGCGAGTGCAAGTAACCAAACGGGGCTCTGACACATTTATAAATGCAATGTAGAACTGCTTTTCACATGTGTAGACATGTGATGCACTTACAATAAAAGCAGTCGCCTACTTCTACCCACCATGATTATCATGACCTGTACCACGTGTACTGGGAATAAGCAAAAAAAAAAAAACAATGTCTATAGTTTCTCACCTGAATGGAATTTTTTGTATTATTTCTTTGCTAATAAACTATTTATTATCGATTATTTTGATTTTTATTTACTAATTTTCCCCACTGCTTTATACATAAATTTTGTACATTTTCAGTAGCCGCTGCTCGCCTCTGTAATATCTTTTCAGCTGGAAAGTTGTATTTACACAACAATCAAATCTAGAAATTCGAATTTTAAAACGGACAAATTATTGGAAGAGTCGAATAATCATTAGTGTCGAATTACACTTTGTTATATGATAGGCCGTAGGTCGGGACATCAAAACATGGTCGAATTATAGTGTGTCAAATTAACGAAGTTATACTGTATATATAAAACTAGAAATGTAGTTTTCAATGAGTTCCTTTAAAGTAATTTATTCCTTTTATTTGTCGTCTTAACTGCAATATGGTTGTGTTGTTTTCAGTTTTATTTTTTATTTGTTGAATTTTTCTTTTTTTTCACTCAAATATATATTTATTAAAACTTTTCAACCAATGCCTATAATTTCTCCCTTGAAATTTCTTACCAAAAATGAGTCAGTGTGGAGTGTGGGAATGTGGAGGAGCAAAATAACTACACTACAGAATTTCTCAATAGCCTTACTCCCAGAGGAATGCCTCCACACCTGTGAAACCTTAAGGTTGGTGCTATTGTTATGATTCTGAGAAATTTGAATCCTAAACAGGGTATTTGCAATGTCCTGCGCATGTGCTTTCATGTCCACGAAGCACAAATACTGGCAGTGACTAAAGTTGGACACACTGTATTGGTATCCAAAAATATCTTTGGCCCCTTCAGATATCAACCTTCCCTTCATTCTGAAGAGGCGTCAGTTTCCACTAAGTTTGGCCTTTGCTCTGACTATAAATAAGGCTCAAGGCCAAACTTTTGCTGAATAGTGTCTCTTGCTACAAGAGCCTGTGTTTACGAATGGACAGCTCTATGTGGCTTTTCCACCTGTGTGAACTTTAGATAGCATACATGTAAAGGTGAATCCACGTAAATATAAAACTAGAAATGTATTTTTTAAATCCTTCAAATGAATTCCTTTATATAATAAGTCGTCTCTTCTGCAATATATTTTATAACTATATTTTCTGATATATTTTCTTATCTCTTTTTTTATTTTGAATATATATTTTTTTATTTAAACATTCCACCAATGCCTATACTTTCTTATCTGAAAGGAATTTTTTGCATTATTTGTTTGCTAATAAACTATTTATTATCGATTATTTTGAATTTTATTCATTTATTTTTCCCACTGCTCTATACATATATTTTGTACATTTTCCTCTGTAATACCTTTTTAGCGGAAAATTCTATTTAAACAACATTCAAATCTCGAAATTTGAATTTCAAAATGGATAAATTATCGAAAGAGTCGAATAATCAATGGTTTGGTATATGATAGGCCGTAGGTTGGGACATAAAAAATGGTCGAATTATAATTTGTCGAAAAAAATAAAAATGTAGTTTTTAATGAGGTCCTTTAAATGAATTTATTCCTTTTATATGTCTTCTTATTTGCATTATAGTTGTGTTGTTAGCAATTTTATTTTTTGATTTGTTAATTTTTTCTTTTTTTTTAACTTTGAATATATTTATTTAAATCTTTCACCAATTCCTATAGTTTCTCATCTAAAACGGATTTTTAATCAATTATTTTGATTTTTGGTCTTCTCTATATTTATATATTTTACCAACTGCTCTATTTATTAATTTTCTACATTTTTGCACTATGCTGTATAATATGTTGTTAATTATAAGATTTGTTGTTGATGATATGATTATATTCTAATTTTGATATAGAAATATATAAGATCCTCCCGAATGTATAAACTTTATATAGAAAGTATTTTTACACCCTTTTTTATACTTGAAGTTCTACTTCTATAAAATCAGATTATACCCTTAGTAATTTTTAAGCCACTATCTATACTCTTAATATGTCAGCGGGCCTTTCAGGGTAAACCCGGGGCGTTGCCTGGGTCACTCGGGCACTAGTCTATAAATAAAAGGATTGCGAATTACAAAACTTGAAAATATTAGATTTTTTGCATCTTCTTTATATATATAAATGAATGTATGTGTGTGTGTGTATCTGTCCTTTATGCCTGACCAAACCACTCATTGGAACGCCACGCCACTTTGGGAAGTTATTTAGTATAGTACTGGGAAGGTTTCTGAAAAATAATTTCTTGAATATCTCGAATATCCTTAGAGTTATTTGCTGATTTGTAGATTTAACTGGCAAGCAGCGCCACCATTGCGACGATGTTAACAAGTTTTTTTCATCTATAAGTTTTATTATCACTAAGTTTATTATCTTAAAGATTATTTATCAAAAGTAAGATTATCTCAGGATGACACGGCAATTTATTTGAGACAAGAATAATGATACAATTCCAAGGCAAAGATACTATTCCTTTACCTTCCAATTACCGAGGAAACCAATTAATATTGATTTTATTCAACTTATCGAGTATTTTTTAAGGGACCGGGAAAAAATGTTCACTAGATAAAACGATGATTTTGTAATGTAGAAAATTAGGAAAGACAAAATTCAGGATGACACGGCACACAGGGACCGGGAAAAAATGTTCACTTTATCGAGAGATTCAAATTTACTAGTTTAAAATTATTAAAATACATCAATTATTTTTTTATAAGTTTATAGAGAATTGTTTTAACAAATGTTCGTTAGACAAACCTTTACTCGGGTAAAACCCGGGCGAAGCGGGTACATCCGCTAGTTTAACCTAAATCAAGAGTTGTTATGTATATCGCCATCTTCTATCATAGTTGTAGATCATGAAAATATTATTAAATATTATGTTTTCATTTTTTAGCGATAAAACAATTTGGAGTACATAAAAGCCCAGAGTCCGTATTAAGGATACAAAGGGAAAAGAAAATTAAATCACAGCAACACAAAAGTCAATATGGTCTTTGTATAGATTATACGAGAAGTATATTATTCTAACATG